>OY744609.1:14049289-14066789 GCA_963556255.1 Allolobophora icterica | reverse complement strand
CTCTCTCTCTCTCTCTCTCTCTCTCTCTCTCTCGCTCTCTCTCTACTGGTCACTTCCCCAACGCCGTACTTAAAGTACTCTCTTGCCATTCCTCTCCTTGATGATGATGAGTTCTCTGCCCGAAAGCAGGTTCATCGACTTTACGCCACCTGGGGATGAGACGAGTGAGGTGGTCTCCCGTTGCCTTCTTCACAGACAATTTTGGGTGAGCAACTTGTCCAAGGTCGCTACGCAGTGGCTTGAGGTAGATTAGAACCTGCGACCCTCCGATTACAAGACACAGAATATACCACTACACCACCGCGTCCCACTCCACTACACCACCGCGTCCCACTACCACTACACTACCGCGTCCCCCACCTCTCCTTAAAAAGCTAATCTCGAAAAGGAACAACTTTTTATTTATCTGCCCATCTCCAGTCTCTCCTTTTTATCTAAGCTAACGAAACTATACCCCTAAGCCGTAATTTTTCTGGTTAACGGCTGGCTTGAGTAAATTGACGGCTTGTTTTTCGGCTAGCCGTAAAAGGCGTAAACTACCTTTTTCGGCTAGCCGAAAGAGCGCGTAAACTACCTTTTTCTGCTATAGGTGCATCAATCATTAACATAGTAATACAACGTGCATTGGGGCCTACTTTTAAATCGACAGGTGGGCAATATTCATTTAGCCTGAAAATAATGGAAATAAATTCAAATAATTATGTTAAGAAACAAACGGACATTTCATGTTTTCAGTTCACATACATTGCATTGGGTTCACATTCAATTACGATTTACGAGTATGTAGGCCTAATACTGATTGGAAGTTAGAACGAAAAATAGGGCTACCAGACGTGCATTAGGGGCCTACTATGGTTAGGCCTAGCCTTATAGCGGGAGAAAAAAGAACCAGATACACAGAAACAAAAAAGTTTAATTCTGGTAGACTGCAGCCGCCTTTGAAACAGAGTAGGGCCTAGTAAGAGTCTGCGCTCTGCACTAACCTGCATGAGAGCTAGGCCCCTAATTATAGATATTTAACATTGAATATAAAACCCGAAGTAGAACTCGGAATATATGCAACATACGACAGCATGGACAGGGCCCTTACAATAGACGATTAGACGGCCGTGTAACTGACGTCAGCACTCACCGCTCGTTGCGCACTAAGTACAAACTGGCAAGCCACCGTGGAAACTTTATAATCACAACTGTGTGCATGTTCTAGCCGAACTTTTGTCCAGCGGCTAGCCGTGAAATAACTCTCGGCGGTTTTTCGGGTAAAGCCGCAAAATTTACAGCGTTTATCGGCTTGCAGAAATTTTTCGGCTCGGCGGCTAACGGCGGCGGCTTAGGGGTATGAACCGAACGCTTTGTCCTGGCCCGGCTGAACGACTACTTTTCTTATAACTCACTCTTCAACCCTCACCAATCTGGTTTCACTAAACACCACAGAAGCTGTTCTTGTCTCTCTGTACAATAAACCGGTGTCTGCTGTTAGTCATCAACAAGTCTCCTTTCTCTGTCTTCTCTGTCGCTGTCGACACCATCGATCAACACCTACTTCTCCTTCGGCTGTCCTCTTGCTTTGGCGTCTCTGACACTGATCTACTCTGCTTCTAGTCTTATTTGTCTTCCCGCTCATTCTCTGCAAATCCGCTAGCACTGTTCACGGCTCCCCCATTCTCTTGTGGCAATCTTCAAGCCATCCGTCCTAGGGTCACTTCTCTTCGTCCTTTGCACGACACATCTGATCCATCTCATAAAATCTTCTTCTGCTGACCACTATCTTTGCGTAGACGACACTAAACTTTTCACATCATTTTCTTCTAACGCTTTCTCCGCTTCCATTGCTCAACTGCTCGATGTGGTAAATATAAAGATGTTGTAGGCATTGGTTGGTTCTAATTCTTTATATCAACAACCTCAAGTTAAGACAAAATTAGAAGTTTAAGATTGTAATGACTAGTGTCAAACTCGTCCACAAAGGCATTCATGTTAATCGACTTGACGTTTAATTTATGTGTATAATAATGGAACTAAACGACCCTTTTTGCTGAATACCTTACCAACTGCTGTACATCCTTATTTACACCGTTCATTACGCGTGTTCATTACACTTGCACCATCATAACCTTATCCTACTAAAAATTAACCGTTGTCTAACCACTATGACTTTAATCTAAAATAAGCCCTGAAAATAACCACGTTCTCCGTTTGCAGGTTTGAAATCTAGAGAGCATTCGCTAACTTTCCTTTTTGGAAAATCGCATAACAGAAGATAGTCAGCCATTCCTTGAGACTAATATCTTATGTTTCATCAACAGAGATAGAAGAAATATAGAATTCTTAACCTCTCTGCTACCTTATCTTTGTCTTTATCTGCTAACGTTACCTTGATTTTAAGTCAGTAGGTCGTGTCTGTGAAAATACCAAGAATAAAAAAATCGTACTTCATCATTGAGTATATTCGTTTGTTAGGCAAAAAATGGTTGATATAGGCCTACCGCAACCAGAAACCTCATGTTTATTGTAGTTACTTCTATTGTGCCTTTGTATAATGCACAAAGTATCAACCGATGGCACTAGTGAGTAGTGAGTCATACCTTTGAATATATAAAAATTAAAAACATTTTTTTTATTATAGATCGGACTAAAATTGGAGGCCACCGTGCATGGGGCCACAAACTCGGTTGGTGGGACATTAGCCTTTGTGCTCCGCCACTGGCTGCAGGTCAGACAACTCAATTTAAACATTTATTCAGAGTTCTACAGGAAGCCAAGGCAGTCATCAAGCAGAGTTGAGTTTGTGCAGTAATGGAATCTATCCTTGTGTTTGAGATAGTAGATTTATCAACATGATATTTACGTGACTATATTTTTGTCTCAACTCTAAACTATGTTTCTGGTATGTTTTCAATTTCAGTTCCGCGTTAATTATTTTGGAAGTGAATTAATGCAATAATCTCCAACTCAACATGCAACTTGTCCAAGGTTTGGTCACGAAACGCGGAATCATCTTTCTGTTCTTCACAGTAATCTTTACAGCTCTCACCTTGATGAATATTTTCGACGTGTCTCTGATACATTTTCACGTTAACATGTGGAGCGAAAGCGGAGAACAGATAGTGTTGAGTAGTTTTGGATGTCACCGCACTGAAGCAACTTTTAAAGAAATAACCCAACCATTTTCGGCGCTTATCCTTGGGGCGTGTGGAAATTTACTCGAACGGGTTCAACTGTTCAACGCTGCGCTTGAACGCTTAAGGGGTCAACGGCTTATGCCAATTAAGAACATTAGTGACTGGAATATAAGCGCACCTGTTCAATTACAATTACTAGCCGAGTGGAACGACAGTTTCTTAAAGGAGTTGTCCAATTACTCGCAGATAACGACCGTCATTCTACCCTGGCTACGCAGTCCTCAGCAAAGAGATGAGGAATGGAGTTCATTGGCCGATTCTTCTAACTTGCTCATTCAAGAGTATTACGAATCGACTGCCACTGATCCGCTGTGTACATGGATCGAGACTCCGGGAAAAGTGAAATTCAGTTTTGACGTCATTAATAACTGGACGTGTAATCGGAACACAACGCTTGGAGCAATTCCGAGGTCGATATCTCTGCTCGCACTAAACGCAAAGCCTCCCTACAAAGACTATTATTTTCCGTCAGCATTCCCGGATCAATTTTTTACTCAACTGCCTCAAATTCTTCACTCTTTGTACATAATTAGTTCTGGTATCGCAAGTGATGCCGGTGATGTGTTCATTCGGAATGCGAAGATCGTTCCGTATGCGTGTTTTCCAGATGCGAAATTAAATCCTCCCAAGAATATTGACACAATCCCTCTGTACGATGAGGTGTTCGTCATCGGTCAGCCTTACGGTAATCTAAACTACCATCGGCTGGCAGAAGTGACACCAAGAATTGCATTATTTCTTCAATTTCTAGTTCGAAATCCAACTATAAAGATTTTAGCACCGCAGAACCATGGCCGAATGGTTGAACTATTAGCGGTCTTAGGAATTACGAGTGATCGTATTATAAGTGGTTGGTGTCGGGCGGAAATCATCTATTTACCGAGGGCAACTACATGCTGTTTTCCACATTTCCTCGAGACTCAAGTTCTATCTCTACACTACAGGCAATACCTCAAGAGAAACTTTCCGCGCATCACTCGGAACAAGGTTGTCTTCATCCGAAGGTCAAACCATCGTTTCTTCAACAATCAATCTGATATCGAAAGAGTCGTAGAAATGGCGGCGAAGGAGTATAATCTACGCTATGAAGTATTTAAGGATAATCCACCGCCTTCCTTTGTTGACATGATGCGTATGTTCAATGCGGCTGTCATGGTTGTCGCACCTCATGGTGCTGGCTTGGCTAACCTCGTCTTCTCCGAACCTGGAACGTTCGTCGTCGAAGGGGTTTGCAATCGACCACACACGAACCTTTTCTTTCAGAGAACCGCTCAGGTTCTCGGACATCGGTGGCACGGAATTCCATCAAGCGGCGGGTGCAGTTATAAACCAGGTCCTGGAGTAGTAGGCATGGTCACAATAGAGCCCTCCATTCTAAACGACACAATTAGAGCATATTTGGCTTTGTTAGACGTGACAACTATCAGAAACACTTCGTCTTAGGTCACTTTGCAATGAAAATGTCTTAGGCATACGTGCCGGATGCTAGAATGCAAGGTTACCGCAGTTCATAACGAGCTAAACTCCTCAACTTATTCTCCGCAAGTTTTAAGCTTTTAAGCTTTTCAACTTGGAATGAGTGCAATGAACGAGAGTATGACGATTCGTTGGTTTGGTGACGGGTTGAGCTGATAGCAAGTGGTCAGTATTTAAGCGCGTTGCGTCTGTAGGGCCTACCTTTGCACTTCGACGATGTAGTTCGAACAGGTAGGTAGCTGAGATCTGTAGTTGGTTAGGGGCCATTCATATATTACGTACGCACGGAGGGAGGGGATAACCGAAATGCATCTGTTTTGCGTACGCTTGAGAACGGTGGGTGGGGAGGGGTATCTACTGATAATGTACGTTCACAAATTGATTGGCCTTCAAGTGAGCGAGTTCAGTCTTTCCAGCCATCCGGTACTACCAGAGGAAGTATGACTGTGAGAAAGGTGTCACTTGTATTCCACCTTACCTCTGAACGCTGTAATTAAACTATCACACAACTCGGCACTTTCAGCAGTAAGTCCATGGATTACTCCATGCTCATCCTTCAATCTGGCCTAAAGTGCAAACAGTTGCTGTCTGGACCTGTGTAACTGACAAATTCTGCAGCTGGTCTTACGGGGGTGTGGGTGCGTCAGCTGTACGTAAGCAGGTGGGGGAGGTGGAAAAAAGTACGCGTTCGAACAGGGAGGTGGGAGGGGTCCAATTTTCCCGGATTTTTGCGTACGTAATATATGGATGGCCCCGGCCCTAGTTGGTTAATTGTTAGCTTTTACAGCTCCAATCTAAGCTAATTAAAACACATAATTCGTATAGCAACAATAAAGAAATAAGTATACGTAATTCACATACTTTGCGCGTTTTTGTTATAAATGAGGGAGTTGTGTTAATCATTTCCATTATGAATTTAAAACTAAATCCTGTCATAAATGTCTGAACGACTCAATGATAGCCAGTCTATCTATAAAATTGGAACCAAAAAAATTAAGAAACCATTATTTTAGTAAAATTAGTACTGATACCTGTTATTTTCAAATGCTATACGACTGTTTTCTGGAAAATATCTCTCTGAAGTAAACAGTAATTGTAAGCATGTAATTTAGTCAGTTAGTCTTGTTCTTGTTTGCATCGATCACAAGTGCACTGTTCAGCAGACGAACATTGAGACTGGTTTGTTAGCACGTGCAGCATCTGTTCTTTTTTTCTGTCCTTCACCTTGCCACATAAGTAGCATTGTCGTGTTGTACCCTCTTCTTCTTACTTCTATTGAGCAACAATCCGAAATCCGGCACCAAGATTGTACGCCGTACTGCTCCTGACTGTGGTTTCCTTGCTCTGGTAGTGATTCGCGGTGCTACGAGAGATCTGCGAGCTGCTTCAAGAACAAGCGCCGTTTGAAACGCGTCTTATCTCCCAATCTGGGTTGCTCAATATCCAGATGATCATTACATTGAGTTCCGAAATATCATTGAAACGACACTGAAGAAGCAGACAACTGGCCATCTGTGTCTTACGTTTGACAGAGTATGTGCGAATCAGCTGATCAGTCGTATCAACCCCACCTTTTGTTCCAGTGTAGTCGAGTATTGTTTGAGGCTTCTTGTGTTCTCCAGCGTTGATAACAGCGTTATGATGCATGGTAGACAATAAAATCAAAGAGCGATTTTTCTTCGGTACATACATGTAGGACAGTGATGTTAGATCTGCATCGAAACCAAACGTTTGATGATTCAACTTCTTCGCATTCACATTCCTCGTAATAGCTGTCACTGTCGAAACTGTCATCATTAGTCTCAGCTAGTATTAGCTTTATTGCCCCTTGAGCACTCAGTCTTTTTGGTCGCTTAGATGCGCTCATTGTTGCTCACCAATATAGCAACAAAGTTATATAGCCTAAGCGATTTGAAGCAACTATAATATGTATAACAGTTATGCAACAAATATATGCGCCCTTGTTCGGCTGAAGGTTAAAGACTGGCATCTTGACCTATTTGGCATTGTTGGCCTGATTAATGTCATTCCTCATTCCACCACTTTCATTCTTTCTATCCTCTTGTTGCGCATCATCATTCATTCTCAATTATATTTCCTTTAATTGGATCTCTTTCAGTTCTTCAGTTCCAGCCCTTTTTGTTCAAACACTCTCAGACTTTCGGTTCCTCAATCTGTTCTAATCGACGTTTCTCATCGATTTCGATTTGTTCTAACCGTGGCTTGTCCTCACGTTCTTGGAAGACGACGTTTATCATCAATCTGTTCTATACCTTTCTTATCTTCAATCTGTTCCAATCTCAATTTATCTTCTTTGGTTTCTGCCTGCCATTTCTTCACGAATTCCCTCAGTTCGTCCTTCGAAACCAAGTTGCTGGCCTACCTTAATATATTTCTGGTATTTTGAGGCCATCTTAAATGTCCGAATACAATATAATACAAATTCAATCTCTGCTATTATTATTATTATAAATAATTTACTTACTTGGGGGAGAGGGGCTCGTAGAGTAATGGATAACACACTGAAGAGCAGTAGGTACCAAGATCGAACCCCGTAGACACCCGTAAGGTTAATTCAGCCTTCTACTCGCTAGGTGGCGGCGGTGGTTAAGTGAATAGTAGACCTTGATTGTCGCCGTATGTTGGCTGCCGTAAAAACAGTTGTATTCGACTCCTGTAAAACTATTATCATGTGCTTCTACTGTACATGTATGTAAGGCACCCTGCGTGGCTGCCGTTTCTACTATATGTATGTTCACTGTACAGCAGAGTGCGGTTAGCAGGCGCTTAATTAAAGAAAAGATATTATTATTATTATTATTATTATTATTATTATTATTATTATTATTATTATTATTATTATCTTTACTATTATCATCATATTACCCAAAGACCCATAACCGAAAAATAGCAGAATGCGGGGAGGATTATTAGAAGATAATAATGGTAGAAGGCCGGTATGATAACTTATTATAAGATTGTCCTAGATCAGAAAGGCGTTTAAAATTAAGTTTAAGACATATAAAAGTAGTAGGCCTAATAACGTCACCGGCACACCGCTGACTGTAATTGTCCGTCAACGGATAGCTGTTGTGGATCACTGGGTTGTTTCCAATTGTAAGCGTAATCTTGGCATAATAAATACTACGTTACTGCAGTCATCGAATGTTTTGGTCCTCGCACCACCAATACATCTGAGGGTTTGGTCGCCTGCTGAACTGACCGACAACTTAACTCTACTCCTGTCCTCGTCGCTTTTACACACACACACACACACACACACACACACACACACACACACACACACACACACACACACACACACACACACACACACACACACACACACACACACACACACACACACACACACACACACACACACACACACACACACACACACACAAACACACACACACACACACACACACACACACACACACCAACACACACACCAACACACACCAACACACACACACACACCGACACACACACACATTCTCTTTTGCATTGATGGTCTGTTCCGCAACTTACCAGCGACCACTTAACATCGCCCCAACCTCTATATTAAAATGCACGTCATGTGAAGTCAACATTAATAGTAATGTCCCACGGTGCATAACCACGGACACCTCGCACACCTTTAACGTTGACTGATGTGATCACAAAATATACAAACAACTGAATATATTTATATTTTTAATTGTGTTCGTGATGGTGGATTTGTCAATATATTTAGGCCTATATGTGGGCTCGACTAATAATTCATCTCAATGGTAATTCGTTCTTTCCAGTAACTACAGTAATTTATTTGTTTTCAAATATTTCAGCTCCGCATACATGTCATTGGAAGCAAATTAAGCCAGCCATCTGCAGCTGAACCATGCAACAACTCCAAAGTCTGAGCACAAAACGGGGAATCATCTTTCTGTTCCTCACAGTAACATTTACAGCTCTCACCTGGATGAATACATTCGCCGTGTCTCTGATACATTTTCACGTGAATATTTGGAGCGATGGCGGAGTACAGATAGTGTTGAGTAGTTCCGGATGTCACCGCACCGAACAAACTTTAAAAGAAATAAAACAACCATTTTCGGCCCTTGTCCTTTTAGCCTGTGGACATTTACTCGAGCGCATTCAACTATACAACGCTGCAATTGAACGCTTACGAAGTCAACGGCTTATGCCAATTAAGAAAACAAGTGACTGGAATATAAGCGCACCTCATCAATTACAATTGCTAGCCGAGTGGAACGACAGTTTCTTAATGGAGTTATCAAATTACTCGCAGATAACGACCGTCATTCTACCCTGGCTACGCAGTCCTCTACAAAGAGACGAGGAATGGAGTTCATTGACCGATTCTTCTAACTTGCTCATTCAAGAGTATTACGAATCGACTGCCACTGATCCGCTGTGTACATGGATCGAGACTCCGGGAAAAGTGGAATTCAGTTTTGACGTCATTAATAATTGGACGTGTAATCGAAACATGACGCGTGGAGCCACTCCGAAGTCGATATCTCTGCTCGCACTAAACGCAAAGCCTCCCTACAAAGGCTATTATTTTCCGACAGCATTCCGGGATATATTTTTTACTGAACTGCCTTGGATTCTTCACTCTTTGTACGTAATTAGGTCTGGTGTCGCAAATGGTAAGGGTGATGTGTTCATTAGGAATGCAAAGATCGTTCCATATGCCTGTTTTCCAGATAAGAAATTAAATCCTCCGGAAAATATTGAGAAAATCCCTCTTTACGATGAGGTGTTCGTCATCGCACAGTCTTTCGGATTTCTTATGTACCATCGGCTGGCAGAAAATACACCAAGAATTGCAGTTTTTCTTGAATTTCTGGTTCGAAATCCAACGATAAAGATTCTAGCACCACAAAACGAGGGTCGAATGGTTGAATTATTAGCGGTGTTGGGAATTAAGAATGATCGTATTATAAGTGGTTGGTGTCGGGCGGAAATCATCTATTTACCGAGAGCAACTACATGCTGTTTTCCACATTTCCTCGAGTCTCAACTTTTATCTCTACGCTACCGGCAATACCTCAAGAAAAACTTCCCGCACAACACTCGAAACAAGGTCGTCTTCATCCGAAGGACACACCATCGTTGCTTCAAGAATCAAACTCTGATCGAAAGAGTCGTAGAAATGGCAGCGAAGGAATACACTCTGAGCTATGAAGTATTTAAGGATAATCCACCGCCTTCCTTTGTTGACATGATGCGTATGTTCAATGCGGCTGTGATGGTTGTCGCACCTCATGGTGCTGGCTTGGCTAACCTCGTCTTCTCCGAACCTGGAACGTTCGTCGTAGAAGGGGTTTGCAATCGTCCACACACAAATCTCTTCTTTCAGAGAACCGCTTTGGTTCTCGGACATCGATGGCACGGAATTCCGTCAAGCGGCGGATGCAGTTATGCACCAGGTCCTGCAGTAGTGGGCAGGGTCACAATCGAGCCTTCCATCATAAACGACACTATTAGGGACCATTTAGATTTGTTGGGCGTGACAACTTTGGTGACTTTGTAGTGATAGTATGTTAGGCATACGTTCCGAATACTAAAGTGCAAGGTTACCACAGTTCTTTAGAGGCCTAACTCCACTTATTGTTCACAAGTTGTGAACTTTTAAGCTCTTTGCTTCGAATGAGTGCAACGAACGGCAGTTTGGTGACGAGGTGAGCAAGTGGTCAGCGTCAGTGCCGGATTAACGAGTATGTTCAATATACTTTAGCATGGGCCCCCGCTTACAAGGGCCCCCGCCTGGAGTCGGAATACTGCAGGACAAACAGAATTTATTACACCAAATAATTATTTGTTCACAACAAAAAGCCATTAGTTTCAGTTTAAGCAAGAATTTGCAGTTTAAGCAAATTTGAAATGTCAGCCACGCAACCAACTGCTGTGTAGGCCTATATATGTATGAGTTTCTTTTGGCTCAGCTTCCTTCAGTCAGTGTTATTATAATGCATGCTAAGGTCAATTTTGTTTCTATTCCGGCGCGTTTTGTTTCCTGGCATACACATAGCAGAGAGCAAGGTAGTGACAATTTTCGTGATGAAACTTATTTGGTTATTACAGACAAGTTGTTGACGTCGCTAAGGCCGAGAATTTATTTACGCTTACAATGGCGTTCGTAATTTATTCCAAGTTGTAGCAGATTTGGACAGACTAGAGCCTGACAAGAATCGAGAATTTTCCATCAGACTGGCCACGACATGCACAAGCGACATAGGCTATTCCCTGACGAAATGGTTTAAATTGCTGAATTTGGAAAATCAAGAGATTGTTTTACATCTGACTGCTTCTATCGATCTGCCTATGTTCATGTAATTGATGATCTCCAACTGTTCAGGTGAACGCCGTTTCAGTAAGATATGGGACTCATTAAAAATAAGCTGCGAACTTCTATGACCCACAAATGTGTAACTACATTGGAACTTCTTAGTGTTGAAAGTGATGTGCTTAACTCATGGGCGGCGATCCCGGGAGGTCGCGGGGGACAAGACCCCCCACCTTTAAGAGTGGGGGGACACGCCATACATCGGACCCCCCACCCCAAAATTTGAAGATACACCAAAAAAGGTCAACAAATGCAATTCTGTGTGAGGGCGCTGTTTTGAACATAAACCGTGTATACTTAGCATGGGGACCCCGAGTGGTTAATCCGGGCCTGTTCGTGACCCGCCTATTGGGCGACCTGTGAGTGGAAAGATCTTGGGGTCGACCTGTCAGTGGAAAGATCTTCGTTATACATGAACACAAGCGCCATGTCACGGTTGACTGCATGTGCAGATACCATAACGGTCATGGCTGTCTGGAATTGGTGTTAACGAAGAAAAGACAGGTATTATACATGTAGTGGGCATGCATACGCTGCAAATGCATGTGAAAACAAATGCACGAACCTTAGGGTTCGATCCGTTTGAGCGTTGACCATCAGCACTAACGGAAATTAGGTAAACGTCATGTGTTTTTATCGATTCCAAATATTTGAGAAAAACTCATAAATATATTTAGCCCCTCGGTTAAACAGCGTCGTGCCTTCTCAGTGGCTGGCCCCTCTACGGGGAGTGGGCTTCCGTGCACCGTCTTTGCGCTTATTTCCACGAGGCAGTTCACCTACTTTCTACCACCTCCTTAAGTCTTCTCTTTTTAACCGTGGCTGGACTTGGAGCACCTCTGAGTAGGTTTCTTGAAGAGTCGCTTTATAAATAATCAAAATGAATGAATGAATGAATGAATGAATGAAAATGTATCCAGCACAAGAACACATACTTTAATGACAACTCCATTTGATAATACGCTTCTTCCAAACTTCAGAAATACACACGAGACCATCGAACATCGATGGCACTTGGTAAATTGTAGCGAAGGACTTGCTCAAAGTCTTTACACAGTGGCCGCCTAGATGGAGGTTTGAACCCTTACTCTCCGCGCTACAAGGCGAGCGCTCGATCCAATCGGTTAAAAAGGTCCAACGTGAAATAGCGAAATTGATTAAACATGTTGTTGTTCATATACAACAACTGAAGAGCCTAACTGTATATAAAAATAGCCTACATAGACCTACACTTTCGGCCGTGAGCTGTAACAATGTAAACGTTTTTGCCGCATAGGATGCGATCAATAGGTCTATAACATTTTCGTCTGTGCCCAGAAAGTTCGCGATCAATCTCGTGTGCGTGATATTGGGACTTACAGCTTAACATTTAAATGGCATCTCTCAGAAACGCTGTGAACAGGTGTATTTGAAGAGATTGAAATACAGATGTGCCTTAGGCTTGCAAGAGAATTCATTCTGAGACGTTATTCGTGTTTTGCATGTTATTGATGCAAGCTCAATGATCCGTATATAAAATAGATCGCATGTGTTTATACAAACAAACTAAAGCACGATCTGTCATTCTGAAACGTGACTCGGAAACGAGCTGCGCCCTGAACACTGTGAATGAAAATCGTTCAATGTAATATAATTTTGAAATTCGATAGCGACATTGCAGTAATACACGAGACGTCAAGAGATGACACTATCTCTGTATCTCCATCTCTCTGTATCTCTGTATCTCTCACGTTCCGCATATATTATTATTATTCTGTAATTTTTACGAGGAAAAGTCACGCAATAATTCGAATACGAGGTGCAGTTAATCCGTCGCCGGGTGAAGAGCAGTTAGATATCCAGACGTTTGGAAATGTCAACTACTGGAGAGACAACATCGGAAGCCAAAACTGATGAAGATAGGCTGAATGGGACAAGGGTGGTTCGATAGAAAGACGCTGCTTTGCAAAAGAATCGGTACACTGGGTGGAGTGGGTTTCAAGTGATCAGGATAATCCTTCAAGCTGTGCCACTCAATTTCCTAATTTCTGGGACAAAACAGAAATTCCAGTAAATTCAAGTACAGCAGGTAGTAAAGTCGGGCAACAGCAGAGCAACGGAGTTCGTTCAGCAGCAGGATTTCCTTTCAACTGAGGGCTTCACCAGGGTTTTCATGAAGAATATTGCGGCTGTCAGAGCGGGTACGGTTGGCTTACTGGATCCACTGATCAACCTTGATGTCTCTCCCGGTGTGAACAACCTTCGGGGCTGCAGCATGGAGTATAGGTGCTGTCGCGGTCGACTCCTTCGATCGCAACGACGAACCAACGAAGGAACTATTAAAAGATCTTTATTTAAAAATAAAGTCGATTAAGTGTAGAGTAAGTCAACTCGTCTATCAAATATCACAATCGTAGACAGCACACAGGTTGGCTGGTCTCGATTGAACGTCATACGATCAATGTTTCAACGTTTACAAATCTTCGTCAAAAGGCCCCCAATGTACATCAGGTCTATCTTATATAGAGTTCTCCCGGATTCCAGAACGTTCTGTGACGTCACTGTACTTTTCCCTGGAAAGTCCTACTGAACACGTATATCCTTGTTGCATGCACCGAATTAATGTTGACAGCTTGCTGCAGAATTTTCCGTGCGTTGTAAACAAGCTTGTTGACGCGTCGGTTTTCTTCCCTTGATGCATGCACCCGCGTAGACCGCGACATTCCCTCCGCCCTCAGATGATGACACGTCTTCAGCACCATCTCGAACGGGTCATCACGATCAAGCCGGGCCTCCAGACTCCATCTCGACACAGCATATACAACCAAAACAAAACACAACAGTTAGTCAACTTATTTATACAATTTGCGGGCTCGATCCTTGTGTGTCGGGCCATTTCCCCCCTTCACCATCCGAGTCACAACCGAGAGAGGAAATCAGCCACCGTGTTCTGACGTCCAGGACGATATCGAAAGTCCACGTTAAACTCTTGCAATACTAACGCCCAACGAGTCAGTTTCGCACTCTTAGGGCTTGCATCTGTGAGATAAGACAAAGGATTATGATCTGAATAAATGATTATCTTTGATAAGAATATCCATGACTTGAATCGTTTAAGTGCCCAAATTACTGCGAAAGCCTCTCTCTCAATTGTAGACCAATGCATCTGTGTATCTGTAAGTTTAAGACTAGCAAAAGCAATTGGTTTTTCTTGACCTTCTTCGGTCCACTGAAACAAGCAACACCCGACCGCGGTGGCACTTGCGTCAACACTTAAACCAAATTCCTTAGTGAAATTAATGGTATGCAACTGGGTAGCTTTACTGAGATCATCCTTTAACTTATCTAGTGCTTCTTGATGCTTTTGCTCCCAAGGCACCTTCGTAGGTATGTTATCTCGTGTCAAATCAGTTATTACCCGTGCTTTTTCAGCTAAAGCAGGTATAAAATTTCGAAAGTAACTGAAAAAACCCATAACCTTTCTAACGTCTTTCTTTGTTGTTGGAGGATGGATATCATTTATCGTAGCGATCTTACCTGGATCAGGTTCAATACAAACTGACCCTACTATACCAAATTCTTCATCTTGATCAACAATTACTGAACAGCTATTGATCATCGCTTGTTCGAGTCGTTCATGGTATCGCTTGATCTTATTTGCGTGTAAATGTCTTTGTTTTCCCTCTATTTCTACTATATAAGAATATGGGGATTTAACCTTGACTACGGTAGCAGGTCCTTGCCATCGACTATAAAATTTAGAACTACCAAAATCTGGTGCTAATACTGCTACTTTATCTCCAACTTCGTATTTTCTGTCAGTACTACGCAAGTTATAATAATCTGCATACCGCTTTGTTTCTATATCACTATAGTAATCTGCATAAACTTTCGCGAATTCGAGGTTTTCCTTCAGTGATTGGAGATACTCTTCGGGTGATTTACCTAAGTTAAGAGGTGCTTTTCGTTCGCCAGCCCACGATTCCTTCAACACACTAAGTGGACCCCGAGGAAGAGTTCCATAAACCATAGTGAATGGCGAAATATGAGTCGTGCCTGAAGGTTTTTCTCTAAGGCTCCACAGAACAAACGGTAACAATTGGTGCCATCCACGAGGATCAGATTGAGCAAGCTTAAAGATCATGGTTTTCAAGCTTTGGTTGCATCTTTCAACCAATCCAGCTGCCTCAGGATGTCCAGGGGTATTAAATCTGGGACTACAACCCATTCGCCGCAAGAATTCTTTCGTCAAACGACTGGTAAAGTTGGTACCACAATCAGAACTGATGATCCTTGGAATAGAAAAAGTTGTAAAAACTTGCAACAGAGCTTCGCAAACTCCCTTTGCATTCAGCGATCTAAGAGGATACGCCATCGGCCAACGAGAAAATTTATCCACCAGAACCAGAGCATAATTGTACTGGGGTTTCGATTTGTTGGATTCTCCAGTCACTACCATAGGGCCAATACAATCCATATTTAGATGGTTAAAACAGAGTTCATCCGCCCTCGGAATAGGAGTGATCGGGACTCGATCTGCCACTTTAACTGGAGTTCTTAGTTGACAAATTTGACAAGACGCACAATATTCGCGAATCCTCTCATCCATTCTTGGAAACCAAAAGTTTAATTTGATCCTGGCTCTAGTTGCCTTAAAAGCCATGTGCCCAGCACATGGGGCATCGTGTGCTACTCGCAAGACAACCTCGATTCTATCTTCCGGTAAACATAATTGATTAACCTTATGTCCCATAATTTCCCCTTTGTGGTACAGGAGGTTATTATCTATAAAGAAATTATTTTTATTCTGTCTCGCTTGTTGCCAGCAAGATATAAGATTGTGACAATTCTGTTGCTCACGCAATAAAGTATCATTATTCGCTACTCCCTCATCAGACTTGAACTCTGTTGACTCAACATCAAGAAAATTATCTGAATCATCAACTAGTTGCTCCTGAGAATATTCATTCACTTCTGACGGCAAGGATTCGTTGCTGTTACTTTTCTCGATATTAACTTCTAAGTTATCTTCTTCTGCCCCTTTATTTATTTGTACACATCGATCTACGCCAGCTACCATCACTACATATTGCGAACTATCCCTTAATAGGTCCACAACATGGGGTGTCAAAATAACCCGTTCATTTAGTTCAGGGACTACAGCGAACATGACGCACAAAGATGGCGCAATGTTCGTCGTTCCTTCCATTGAATTAGCTAATTTCATTTGTAGGTATACTACATCTGCCTTACATCCTTCTCCCTGAAAACCAATTATATTAATCCGTTTAATCACGGGTAAGTTTAGTGACTCAATTAATTTCTTATCAATACAACAAATTTCTGCTCCTGAATCAGATAATGCTGGCTGAGAAGGGAGATCTTCAATCTGTACATTGATATACGACCTCTCGTGTAATCCATCAATACTATTCTCGTATACCCTTACAGCAGTTTCCAACCCTATTGGTTTAGAATTATCCAATAAATTCCCTTGCTTTACCTGTTCAGGTATCTCATGCAACACGTTGACCTTCTCAACAACTAAGTCGATCACTTCTTCAGTTGGGTTCCCAAATATACAAGTACTCACCTTTTTAGAACTTGGTTTGGTCTGGCACTCCCTTGCCCTATGACCCTTCTGATGACATAGGAAACAGAGACCCTTTACCTTGGCCTCCTCCTGAGACACCCTCGCACCTATCTTGGCTTCACCCCTTAATTCCGGTTTGGGAGACTTGGGTTGAGCTGTCTGGTTATTGACTTGAACATGTGGTTGACCTCTCATCCAATTGTTATACTTCGGTGCCGGATGACTACGGCATACTAAGTCATTCCCACCATCATGCGACGCTACATAAATGTCAGCCGCATTAGCTATGTCTTCACAGCTCAACCACTCCTCTTTTTCTTGGGCCAAGATATAATCTAAACAAGCCTTCGACAAGGACTCCTTAAGCCGATCCGCAACCAATAAACTTACAAGTTTATCAAACTCATCAGTTATCTTTCTACTTTTCAAATAATACATAAGAGCCACACGCAATTTGGATGAATAGATCGTAAATGATTCGTCCGATGCTTTGTGCAACGACCAAAATCGGGCTCTAAGATTTGAAGGGCTTATCTTAAACTCCCTTAGCAAAAACTCCTTCAGGAATTTGTAGTCATGGAGCTGTGCCTCAGTAAGGCGCATGGTTAATGCCTTAGCTCTTTCACTTAAAATGGCTAGCAATAATTTTGCTCTAACATCTTCATCCACCTCATACACATTAAACAAACCATCCAAGTGATCAAAGAAACCTGGAATTTCTATAGGGTCGGAAGGAAATTTCCAAAGAATATTCTTGAGGGCATCACTATAACGCTTAGTACGACTTGCTAAAGAATCTCTAACATTTCGTTCTTCCTGCTTTTCCTTCCTCTCCCTTTCTTCTTTCTCTTTCCGTTCCTTCTTTTCTCTTTCTTCTTTCTCTTTCCGTTCCTTCTTTTCTTCCTCTCTCCT
>OY744609.1:13929289-14044289 GCA_963556255.1 Allolobophora icterica | reverse complement strand
AGGGATTTGAAAAGTTTGACAATTCTTGACAAGGGGAGGGGTTTTCAAGACAAATTGAGGTCAGCAATAATTTGATCAAAAAGCAACCATAGATTCTGAAAGTCTTTATGAGTGATCTATTGCAATGTTGTTTGTAACTGAATCAAACGCGACATTTTCTTCGTTTTAAATTATCCTGTTTATTGTTCCCAGCTAAAATGAGAAAATGTGCTGCATATTCTCTTTGCGAATATCCTGGGTTCTTTTCGAAAATCTAATATTTCGAGTTTCTTTTTGATGGAAAGATAATTTTTTCTTTCGATTGTTAATATTAAAGAGTGAGAAACTTGTTTTGATTTTAATTTTCTATGTTAAAAGGAATAGGCCTATTATAAAAAAGTTATGTTCATGTTCAAATTAGAAATGTTCATAATAAAAATCAAATTGAATACACATTTAAAAGAAAACGAGATTGTATTTTTGAACGGAAAAAATCCATTAAATATCTGTGACAGACAGTGATTCCACATGTACTGTAGCCATTAAATAGGCCTACATGTATTAATTGAAATCTGAATAACAACATCTTGTTTTTTCGGCAATTTCAGTTTCTTGCATTTGTTAGAGTCATAGAAATATTCTGGGGTGGGGGGATAGTAGTTTTCTTTGACATAATTTTGTTAGGGGGCCCTTGAATGTTTGACAGTTGTTGACAAGAGGAGGAGATGAAAAACTGCCTAAAATTTTCTTAGATAAATTCATCGATGACCCCACAGGGACCAGGCGGAGCGCCATTAGGGCCAGTTGTAACTATGTACTAACTAAAATTAACTAAAATAAAAGTCCAGTAACTATACCTATAACTGTGGCGAAATTCGCCAGGTTTCAATTATGACGTCATGATGGTAAGCTTAATAGATTGGGTCGTTGAGTGCATTAGACACCCGTGCCTCACCAGGGCACCCGTGCCTCACCAGGGCACCCATGCCTCACCAGGGCACCCATGCCTCACCAGGGCACCCGTGCCTCACTAGGGCACCCTTAGAAAGGTATATAAGGCACCCAGCTTTTCATGTAAAAGTTCTTTGGTTTTTATTTGTCTAAAGGATACGTACGTGTGTAGAAGGAGAAGTTCTCGTTCTTTTCGTTGCCTAGAGGAGGCGTACGTGTGTAGAAGCAAGTTATCTCGGTTTTCGTTGTCTGGAGAAGACGTACGCGTGTGTAGAGAATAGTTTTCTCTTGGTTTTCATCGGTCTTAAGGATATAATAAGATCGTCGGTTTCTCATTGGATTAATACGAGAAGTCATCTAGTATAACAAAAGTGTTCTGTTATTTCGATTCAATATCGTGGATTACTTGGATTACACTGTGAATTATATTACGAGAAAGTGCCTCGTGGTTCTTTTGCCAAAGGGTATGTACACGGAGTTTCTGTGGATGATTTGTCATAAGAAATCGTTAATTGGTCTTCGTCTGTGTTCATTGGTAGTTGATCAGTGGCCGTAAGTCCCCCGTTGACAGCGAGGGCCGAACCCCGGACATAGATAAGAAAACTTAGTGCGTTCAGACCATCACCTCAAGGGAGAGATAGAGATACGGCGGACGGTCCATCCTGGTGAACGAGATAAACGCGAGTGAACCGCCACACTGCCAACCTAAGTAAGGTGATAGGGAAGAACACCTACGACGCACTAAGGCGGTGAAAGGTTCGTTTCCGCCACATTGGTACCAGAATCGGGGTGGTGATTTCACCGAGTGAATTTGTGGGACATTGATCAACTACAAAGCAACGGCGAAAGCTGATCATCAATGGAAGACGAGGAGGTGATCATAAGACGAAGGATCCGTCCCCGGGTACTTCGACTCCCGTGAGAAGACGGTCAACGACGGAGGCGTCGCCAGAACATAGTCTTTTGGAGGTCATTGACGATGGTGACCTGAGACCAGATGAACCGAATGGAAGAGAGAGATCAGAAAGAGAAATGTCGCCACAGAAATTGCTAGAAGGCATCGGAGGCCTACTGAAGACGAGACCAATGCAGATGAAACCAGGGAAGTTTGACGGGACAGGATCGTTGGAGTCTTTCCTGGCGCAATTCGAGGTATGTGCAACACATAACCGATGGACGGCTTCGGATAAAATCGACTTCCTTCGGTGTGCATTGGAGAAAACTGCGACTCAGTTGTTATGGGATTTCGGCGCTCGACAGGATGTAACATATGAAGAATTGGTCGGACGTCTGAGACAACGGTATGGCATGGAAGGCCAGGCCGAGATGTTCCGTGCGCAGCTCTACTATCGACGCCAGAGAAACGGTGAAAGCCTTAGCGATCTTCTGCATGACATTCGGCGGCTGGTGGTACTTGCATACCCGGTACCATCCAATGAGACTACGCAAATCATTGCCAGAGACTCTTTCTTGGAAGCCATGCGCGACCGTGAACTTTCACTCAAGGTACGTGAGCGAGAACCAAAAGGTTTGGACGAGGCCTACCGGACGGCGCTTCGTCTCGAGGCCTACCAGCGAACGACGGATACGGACGATCGGAGGAGACAGCCGAGCAGAGTGAGAGGAACGCAAGAGACCGACCTCGATGCTCAGATCCAGTCACGGATAGACCGCTTTCTCGCTGAGCAGCGCGAGGAGCAACGAAGATGGCAACGAGAGCTGGAGAGTAACATCGACCGACAACTTCGAGAACTGCGGGGCCCAGCTGCGACTACTGGCGCCACCGGGCGAGATGCTCGCCCCTCGGAAGGCAACCAAGGATTTTCACGGCGGACGGCGGCATGCTTCAACTGTGGCCGACCCGGTCACATTGCTCGCAACTGCCGGCAAGGCCGCCGGCCCTTCAATCGTCAGCCAGCAACGGCAACGGTCGGTACGGAACCGACTGATGTCACAGAAGAAGTCGTCACTAACCACACTGCGCGGCCGAGACTTCCGAATCGTGCAAGCAACAACGCCATCTACATACGAGGTATAGTCAACGGACGATCGCAGACCTGCCTGATCGACACTGGATCAGAAGTAAGCCTGGTACCGTCTTCTACAGTTGAAGGGTTAGACTTACGTCCATGCAATCGTTTTTTGATGGCTGCGAATGGGTCTAATATACGGGTCCTGGGAGAGGTAAATATTCCGATAAGGATTCGGGAGGGATTCGCAATTCCCACAGCTTTTCTGGTGTCCGATCAAATCGCTGAACCGATGTTAGGTATGGATTGGTTAAGGGAACACCGATGTCGCTTAGGTTTTGGTGCTGGGGCCTTGTTTGTTGGGCGTAGGCGAGTTGC
Organism: Allolobophora icterica; assembly: GCA_963556255.1. NCBI lineage: Eukaryota > Metazoa > Annelida > Clitellata > Crassiclitellata > Lumbricidae > Allolobophora > Allolobophora icterica. The sequence goes on along the minus strand of OY744609.1, from coordinate 14,041,011 downwards.
TCTTGTGAAAGGCAACGGGTCCATGTGGTGTCGGCGCGTGATCGTCGCTGAGGAGGTTGTGGTAGCTCCTAAGTGCCAACAGGATGTGTCAGTTAAGACGCAGTATGGGAACTTAGCTACTAAAGCGCCTGCATGGATGACTGAGGCCACAGAGGTCCAGCCTGGTGTTCACCTGGCCCGAGTAGTGGTCGGAGATCGTGTGGATACAACTCAGGTAAGGGTGGTAAACCTTAGTGAAGAACCGGTTAAGCTAAGTAGGGATCAAGTTCTAGGAGGCTTACACCCAGTAGAGGTTGAGTGCAGCAGTGTTAGCAAGGAAGTTAGAGGTAAGATAGAGGGTGATTTTTCATTGGACTCTTTGATGGAAGATCTGCCGGAAGAGGTGAGCTCGGATGATCGCGTACAGCTGCGAAACTTGTTGGCAGAATATAAGGATATATTTTCTGCAACGGAAAGAGATCTTGGTAGAACGACCGTGACTACACGTAAGATTGATACAGGTGATGCACGACCGGTACGACAGCCTTTAAGACGACAGCCATTGCCGTATAGGACTACGATAGATGAGCAGTTAGATAGCACGTTGGCCGTAAGACAGAACGGGATGAAAATAGCTAAGAGAAACATTTTCCCAGTTCTGCTGGTGTTGGTCGCAACGGTACAAACGGTGGCGTGGGTTAATCAAGAAGCGATATCGGTGGCTAGAGTTTTAATCGAGACCGTAATTGTGAGGTACGGGGCCCCGTTGCAAATACTTACCGATCAGGGGACAAATTTTGATGGGATGATCGAGAGGATTCACAAAACTTTGAATGCGATGTTGGGGAAAGTTATATGCAGCCATCAGAGGGATTGGGACGAAGTCTTGCCCCATGTCCTTGCCGCCTACCGGGCGTCGCTGCATGAAACGACGGGCTACAGTCCGAATTTCCTGATGTTCGGACGTGAGACAAGAGCGCCTTTGGATCTTGTCTATGGTCGACCTCCGGACCCCCTTCGAACTGATGCTACGTATGTGAGCTACGTTCAGGAGCTTGCTGAACGTATGGACCGCGCGTACCAACTGGTCCGCGAACAGTTGAAAGTCACGGCGGAACGACGTCGCCATACTTACGACCTTCGAGTTCGTCCGGCACAGTTCAAGCCTGGAGACCGTGTTTTATATTTCACACCGCGTCGTCATCGAGGTCGCACTCCGAAATGGACCCGTATGTTCACGGGACCTTTTACTGTGGTGGAGCAGCGGGGAGTTGTAAATTACGTCATCCGGAAGACGGCCAATTCCCGACCGTTTACCGTGCACGTGGACAAGCTAAAGTTATGCTTTAGTGAAGAAGAATCAAGGAAAGAGGATTCGCCGGACGAGCAACCTATGAGCGAAGAGACCGACAGCGGCCGGCCACGGCGTGAGATCCGTCGGCCTGCACGTTTTCTACAGTAAAGTGGATAGTGCCGGATGCGCGGGCATTGTGGTCTTGCCTGGACGTCCGAGATAGTGTTCTTTAGTGCCAGTTGAATTACTGTGACGATTCTGATCGGATTATTTCTTTATTGCAGACGGCTGGACGTGAAATCCTAGTCTAACGAGTTAGAGTCCTTGTCATGTATCCGATCTTCAACTACCGCCAGCCTATTCTTGGTCGTAGTGTGGAATTGTCAGAAAGAAATTATACGGCTGCACCTATTTTCTGGAACGGCCGAGCGAGTATCGTCGGAACGACCATCGCCCCTCCTGGATGGTCGATCGGTCGTGGTGTGCAAGGACACGTTGGTTATATACCTGAACGGAGTTTGTTGATGGAAAGTGAGAGCGAGGCAGGTAATCGACTGTTTCGTGTTCCTCCGACCCCAGCTAATAGTCCAGCATCATCGGATTCTACGGACTCGGAAGCCTCGACTGTGATATTCTCGCCAATGTTGAAGGACGATCAGAATGATGTAACGGCGGCGGTGATTAACGAGTTGGGCCGTCTAAAAACTGCCAGGGGATTTCCGAAGGATTTGCCGGACTCCTACCTGTGTCACCTCTGCTTCCAGAAGGGTCATCGTATACAGGAGTGTGCACTAGCTCGACCAAGGAATGAAGCAATTACTCCATATCAAGGAAAGAAAAGATGCTTTGGGGAGTATAGTTGTCTTCGATGCCGAAGAGAGTGGTTTTCGCAAAACAGTTGGGCTAATGCGGGACAAGACTGCCTTGGATGCGGAACGACAGTGTACCCACATAAGCAACGTCCACGGTCGAAGAACCAGAGTCAAGATGCCTGTGGGATCAACCGAACTCATAGACAGCAATTGTGTGGAAGATGCAAGGAGCTTGGAGACTGTTGCTTCCTAGAGACCGCATAGAATGGATGCCTGTGTTGCTTCCGTGACTGACTCTATCACGGAACGGTGATTTCTTGATGAACTTGATATTGATGTCATTACTTAGTGATAAGTTGTTGTTAAATTAGTTGTCATTACTGTGAGGATTGGCATTGAGCTAACGATGATTTGTAATTTTGTGGTTTAGTTAACCTGCCATGATGGATGATGTGAGTTACGGGGAGGAACTCGACCTGTCAGAACAGTGGCTTCTGGACCCTGATATTGTCGCCGAGATTATGGAGTTATTGGATGGTGATGTGAATGCATTAGAATCGCCCATACCACCTGATTTAGACGACATTGAGATGTCGTCGCTCTTCTTTTATGGTTCTGGAACGGTCAATCCTCCGGTTCCAGGTGTTTTAGAGTCTTCACCAAGCATGAATAATTCAGCTGTGGAAATGATACCTGTTCATGTATTGGAAATAATGCCAATACCTTTTAGTGGTTTTACGGCTGTTTGGTGGCCATATTCTTGGGGCATTTGTCCCTTTGGGTTATGTCTTGGTCACGTGAATGAGTCTGGCTTAAGGCATGAATGATTTTGACATTTTCTGACTGTGTTTTGGAAACGCATTGAATTTTAGTTAAGAGTGATAAGATTGTTGATTTGGTTCTAGACTGATTTCTTGGTTGTTGTATTTTTGCGGAAAGTATGCGATTATTTTGAGGGACAACATTGCGCTATACAAATGAAACGACAGTGTTAGGGTGATCATGCATTGCTTTGAATAGTAATTGAAAAATATTTTAGTTTTCATCACGCAGAATTAAGGTGATGTTTCAAATGAAAGTTTCTCATGTGTTGTGATGGTGATGTGACATTGGGAACTGAAGCATTATGGCTGTTAGGTGCAATAGTGATTGAAGAAGATTTTAGTTTTCATCAGATGGAGTTAAGCTGATGTTTTAAAGTAGATGTCCTTCTTACAGGTTTGAACTGTGAACTTTAGTCGTGTACAGTTAAGGTTGTGTATTATTGTAGATAAGATTTCTTTTGTGGCCCAGATGTTGGTCAGAGGGTGAGGTCACCCTCTCAGCCTGGCCCGTGGAGAGTGTGGCGAAATTCGCCAGGTTTCAATTATGACGTCATGATGGTAAGCTTAATAGATTGGGTCGTTGAGTGCATTAGACACCCGTGCCTCACCAGGGCACCCGTGCCTCACCAGGGCACCCATGCCTCACCAGGGCACCCATGCCTCACCAGGGCACCCGTGCCTCACTAGGGCACCCTTAGAAAGGTATATAAGGCACCCAGCTTTTCATGTAAAAGTTCTTTGGTTTTTATTTGTCTAAAGGATACGTACGTGTGTAGAAGGAGAAGTTCTCGTTCTTTTCGTTGCCTAGAGGAGGCGTACGTGTGTAGAAGCAAGTTATCTCGGTTTTCGTTGTCTGGAGAAGACGTACGCGTGTGTAGAGAATAGTTTTCTCTTGGTTTTCATCGGTCTTAAGGATATAATAAGATCGTCGGTTTCTCATTGGATTAATACGAGAAGTCATCTAGTATAACAAAAGTGTTCTGTTATTTCGATTCAATATCGTGGATTACTTGGATTACACTGTGAATTATATTACGAGAAAGTGCCTCGTGGTTCTTTTGCCAAAGGGTATGTACACGGAGTTTCTGTGGATGATTTGTCATAAGAAATCGTTAATTGGTCTTCGTCTGTGTTCATTGGTAGTTGATCAGTGGCCGTAAGTCCCCCGTTGACAGCGAGGGCCGAACCCCGGACATAGATAAGAAAACTTAGTGCGTTCAGACCATCACCTCAAGGGAGAGATAGAGATACGGCGGACGGTCCATCCTGGTGAACGAGATAAACGCGAGTGAACCGCCACACTGCCAACCTAAGTAAGGTGATAGGGAAGAACACCTACGACGCACTAAGGCGGTGAAAGGTTCGTTTCCGCCACATAACTATAACTAAAAAATAATGCTAACTATAACTGTAACTATAACTAAAATGAAAAACCATTAACTATAACTGTAACTATAACTAAAAAATAATACTAACTATAACTGTAACTATAACTAAAATGAAAAACCATTAACTATAACTGTAACTATAACTAAAATAAAATCTGTAAGGAGAATCACACTGCATAAAGATGGCTGTCTGAAAGTATCTTATTTGATGGAATTTGAGCAGTTTAAGTTCTACAAAAATAGGGTCAGTATGTGAACAGTAAGGTACCCCAGCAATTATTCGGATTGCTCTTTTCTGTAGCGTCACCAGTTTTTTTACTCTGGATTCATACGTAGAGGCCCATATCATGTTACAGAACATCAAGTACGGATAAATTAAAGAGTAATATAAAGTAAGGCGAATACAGAGGGGAAGTAAAAATGATGCTCGACCAAGTATTCCAACATTTTTTGCAACCTTGGCCGTTATAATTCTGATGTGTTCTTTCCATGTTAGATGACTATCAACAACTACACCAAGGAACCTTGTGGAATTTTCTTGAGAGATTGAATATCGTTTATGTTTACAAATGCAGCAATATTTTGGGGGCACATTTTCCTGTGGGATCTAAATATAATAAAATTTGTTTTTTGCAAATTTAAGGAAAGCTTATTTGCAGTAAACCAATCCGCCACTGCCATCAACTCAGCGTTAACAGTCTGGATTAGAGATTGGTAGGATCTATTAGAGTAAAAAACATTTGTATCATCGGCAAATAAAATGAAGGATAGAATAGAGGAGGTGTTGGGGAGGTCGTTTACATACACAAGGAAAAGTAGGGGCCCAAGAATTGATCCTTGGGGAACCCCATATTTAATTAATTCAAAGTGAGATATAATACCATTGATAGATACACATTGGGAACGATTAGTAAGATAACTCTTAAACCAGTCCAACTGAATCCCTCTAATTCCGTAAGTTGTTAATTTTTGAATTAGAATATTGTGATTTACAGCATCAAAAGGCTTAGCTAGCAATGTCAAAGAATATACCAATGGAGTATTCATTTTTTTCAAAGGAAGTAGATATTTTTTCATACATCTCCATTAGGGCCATGGACGGTGAAAGGCCAGCCCGAAAACCATATTGAGATGGTCCCAAACTGTTAGTCTTTACAAGAAATGTATTAAGTCTGTCATACATAATCTTTTCATAATATCAGTGGTGGTTCTAATTCTTTATATCAACAACCTCAAGTTACGACACAATTAGAAGTTTAAGATTGTAATGACTAGTGTCAAACTCGTCCACAAAGGCATTCATGTTAATCGACTTGAATTAAAAACATATAACTTTTCAAGCAACGTTTAATATATGTGTATAATAATGGAACTTGACGACCATTTTAGCTGAATACCTTACCAACTGCTGTACATCCGTATTTACACCGTTCATTACGCGTTTTCATTACACTTGCACCATCATAACCTTATCCCACTAAATATGAGCCGTTGTCTAACCATTAGGGCCTATGACTTTAATCTAAAAGACGCCCTGAAAATGACTACGTTATCTGTTTGCAGGTTTGAAATCTAGAGAGCATTCGCTAACTTTCCTTTTCTGAAAATCGCATAACAGAAGATAGCCAGCCATTCCTTGAGACTAATATCTTATGTTTCATCAACAGAGATAGAAGAAATTTAGAATTCTTAGCCTCTTCTGTTATCTGATCCGTGTCTTTATCTGCTAACGTTACCTTGATTTTAAGCAAGTAGGTCGTGTCTGTGAAAATACCAAGAATAAAAATATCGTACTTCATCATTGAGTATATTCGTTTGTTAGGCAAAACTGGTTGATATACCGCAACCAGAAACCTCATGCTTATTGTAGTTACTTCTATTTCGCCGGTGTATAATGCACAAAGTATCAACCGATGGCACTAGTGAGTCATATCTTTGAATATACAAAAATTGAAAACATTTTTTATTATAGATCGGACTAAGATTGGAGGCCACCGTGGGGTCACAACTCGGTTGGTGGGACATTAGCCTTTGTGCTCCGCCACTGGCTGCAGGTCAGACAGCTCAATTTAAACATTTATTCAGAGTTCTACAGGAAGCCAAGGCAGTCATCAAGCAGAGTTGAGTTAGTGCAGTAGTCGAATCTATCCTTGTGTTTGAGATGGTGGATTCATCAACATAATATTTACTTGGCTATATTTTTGGCTTAACTCTAAAATCTGTAACTTGTATGTCTTCAATTTTCAGTCACGCGTGTATTAGCCTACTTTGGAAGTGAATTAATACAATAATCTCCAGCCCAACATGCAACTTGTCCAAGGTTTGGTCACGAAACGCGGAATCATCTTTCTGTTCGTCACAGTAATCTTTACAGCTCTCACCTTGATGAATATTTTTGACGTATCTCTGATACATTTTCAAGCGAATATTTGGAGCGAAAGCGGAGAACAGATAGTGTTGAGTAGTTTTGGGTGTCACCGCGCTGAAGCAACTTTCAAAGAAATAACCCGACCATTTTCTGCCCTTATCCTTGGAGCGTGTGGACATTTACTCGAGCGCATTCAACTATACAACGCTGCAATTGAACGCTTACGAAGTCAACGGCTTATGCCAATTAAGAACACTAGTGACTGGAATATAAGCGCACCTCATCAATTACAATTGCTAGCCGAGTGGAACGACAGTTTCTTAAAGGAGTTGTCCAATTACTCGCAGATAACGACCGTCATTCTACCCTGGCTACGCGGTCCTCAACAAAGAGACGAGGAATGGAGTTCATTGACCGATTCTTCTAATTTGCTCATTCAAGAGTATTACGAATCGACTGCCACTGATCCGCTGTGTACATGGATCGAGACTCCGGGAAAAGTGGAATTCAGTTTTGACGTTATTAATAATTGGACGTGTAATCGGAACACAACGCTTGGAGCCATCCCGAAGTCGATATCTCTGCTCGCACTAAACGCAAAGCCTCCCTACAAAGGTTACTATTTTCCGACAGCATTCCCGGATCAATTTTTTACTCAACTGCCTCAAATTCTTCACTCTTTGTATATAATTAGATCTGGTATCGCAAATGGTGTCGGTGATGTATTCATTCGGAATGCGAAGATCGTTCCGTATGCCTGTTTTCCAGATAGGACATTAAATCATCCCAAGAATATTGAGAAAATCCCTCTTTACGAAGAGGTGTTCGTCATCGCACAGTCTTACGGTACTCTTATGTACCATCGGTTGGCAGAAAACGCACCAAGAATTGCAGTCTTTGTTGAATTTTTAGTTCGAAATCCAACGATAAAGATTCTAACACCACAAAACCAGGGTCGAATGGCTGAACTATTAACGGTCTTAGGAATTACGAGTGATCGTATTATAAGTGGCTGGTGTCGGGCGGAAATCATCTATTTACCGAGGGCAACTACATGCTGTTTTCCACATTTCCTCGAGACCCAAGTCTTATCTCTACGCTACCGACAATACCTCAAGAAAAACTTTCCAGACGACCCTCGAAACAAGGTCGTCTTTATCCGAAGGACAAACTATCGTTTTTTCAACAATCAATCTGATATCGAAAGAGTCGTAGAAATGGCGGCGAAGGAGTATAATCTGAGCTACGTAGTATTTAAGGATAATCCACCACCCTCTTTTTTTGACATGATGCGTATGTTCAATGCGGCTGTCATGGTTGTGGCACCTCATGGTGCTGGCTTGGCTAACCTCGTCTTCTCCGAACCTGGAACGTTCGTCATCGAAGGGGTTTGCAATCGTCCACATACGAATCTCTTTTTCCAGAGAACCGCTCAGGTTCTCGGACATCGGTGGCACGGAATTCCGTCAAGCGGCGGGTGCAGTTATGAACCAAGACCTGGAGTAGTAGGCATGGTCACTATAGAGCCCTCCATTATAAACGACACAATTAGAGCCTATTTAGCTTTGTTGGACGTGACAACTTTCAGAAACACCTCGTCTTAGGTCAGTTTGCAATGAAAATGTCTTAGGCATACGCAGGGCTGTAGTCGAGCGTATACGCGGGTATACAGCGTATACTTACCTCTAGAGAAATTTGAGAGCGTTACTCATGAGGGTATACGCGGGTATACAGCGTATAGTTACCTCTGTAGATGAAATTTTCCGAAAAAGAGAGGTTTTCAACGGTTTTTAGGGCGAATGACTAAAAAAAAAAAAAAAAAGGTCATCAAGTTTTTCAGAGACGAAATCGTAAAAAGTCTGAAAATTTTCTGAGAATTGGTGAAAAGTCTGAAATTTTTCCTTAAAAAAGGTCTTCAAATTTTTTTTACGCCGCTGGTCACCGGTAGCGTATACTCACCTCAAATTTTACCACTACAGCCCTGGGCATACGTGTCGGCTGCTATAAAACGTTACCGCAATTCATTACGAGCTTAACTTCTCAACTTATTCTTCGCAAGTTGTAAGCTTTTAAGCTTTTTGCTTTGAATGAGTGCAATGAACCAGAGTATAACAGTTATGTTGGTGTGGTGACGGGTTGAGCTGATAGCAAGTGGTCAGTATATATAGGCGTTGCGTCTGTACCTTTGCACTTCGACGATGTAGTTCGAACAGGTAGGTAGCTGAGATCTGTAGTTAGTTAGTTGGTTAATTGTTAGCTTTTACAGCTCAAATCTAGGATAATTAATACACATCATTCGTACAGCAACAATTAAGAAATAAGTATACGTAGTTCACATACTTTGCGCGTTTTTGTTATAAATGAGGGAGTTGTTTTAATAATTTCCATGATGAATTTGAAACTAAATCCTCAGTTACATTATTTTGTGACAGTCTCTCGTAAATGTCTGAACGACTCAATGATAGCCAGTCTATCTATAAAATTGGAACCAAAAAGGAAGAAACCGTTATTCTGGTCAAAATAGTAGGCCTACTGATTCCTGTTATGTTCAGATGCTATACGACTGTTTTCTAGAAAGTATCTCTAGAAAAATACTGAAATAAACTGTAATTGTAAGCATGTAATTTAGTCAGTTAGTCTTGTTCTTGTTTGCATCGATCACAAGTGCACTGTTCAGCACACGAACATTGAGACAGTTTGTAGTACGTGCAGCATCTGTGCTGAGTTTTTCTGCCCTTCACCTTGCCATACAGGTAGCATCGTCATGTTGTACCCTCCTCTTCCTATTTATGTTGAGCAACAATCTGAAATCCGGCAGCCAAGATTGTACGCCGCACTGCTCCTGCCTGTGGCTTCCTTGCTGTAGTAGTGATCCACGGTGCTACGAGAGATCTGCGAGCTGCTTCAAGAACAAGCGCCGTTCCAAATGTTTCTTTATCTCCCAGTCTGAGTTGTTCGATATCCAGAAGATCATTGCATTGGGTTCCGAAATATCATTGAAAGGACACTGAAGTAGCAGACAACTGGCCATCTGTGTCTTACGTTTGACAGAGTATTTGCGAATCAGCTGATCAGTGGTATCAACCCCACCATTTGTTCCAGTGTAGTCGAGTATCATTTTGAGGCTTCTTATGTTCTCCAGCGTTGACAACTGCGGTATGGTGCATGGTAGACAATAAAATCACAGAGCGATTTTTCTTTAGTTTCTCTTCAGCACTTAGTCTTTGGTCGTTTAGATGCGCTCATTGTTGCTCAACAATATAGCAACAAAGTCATATAAGCGACTCGAAGCAAGTATAATATTTATAACAGTTATGCAATAAATATAATTATGCGCCATTGTTGGGATTTAATTTTATTTTTTTGTATTGGTCCAAAACTGTAGATATTAAATTTTTTTCCTAGACTGTAACAACAAACTCTAAACAATCAGCTCAAAATAACAAAGAGAAATAATAGTAATTCTTAAATAAATCAGTTCCTATTCAGGTTAAGAAGGAAAACTCTGTTTGTTTAGGATAATATAATAAATCAAGTAGAGAAGAAATATGCAAGAAGTAGTCTTCGAGGTATAAGGAATGGGATCTCAATGGGATGCTCAGAAGGGAAGAATTCCCGCTGGGTAGAGCACCCCTAGTTCAGAAATTAATAACGATTGTAAGGTCATAATAAGTAGTTCTTTGCTTTATTAATGCTGAGCCATGCTAGTCGGGACCAATAAACGACCAAGAGCGTTAAAGATTGGCATCTTGAAAATATTTGGCATTGTTGGTCTGATTACTGTCATTCCTCATTCCACCACTTTCATTCTTTCTATCCTCTTGTTGCACATCATAAATAGCACAGCGTGATCATAGTTTTTTTTATCATGGTGACAAACTAAGGTGTCTTACCTCTCATCACAACTGCACAATAGGTTTCAATAGCACAGCGTGAATATAGCTTTTTCTCTTGGTGACAGTCGTTCAAACTAAGGTGTCTACCTCTCATCACAACTAACGCATGTATAGGCTTTTAATAGCACACAGCATGATTATAGTTTCTTCTCTTGGTGACAGTCATTCAAACTAAGGTGTCTTACCTCTCATCACAACTAACGCATCTTAGAAGCAAAGTTCCAAACAATATTACTAGAGACATGTAAAACCTTTGGTTGACACTGTTTAGAGTCTCCAATTCCTTAAGCAGCTGAAAGCATCTGTTCTTTTCTTGAGACATGCAGTCCTCAATTACGCTTAGAAGCTGCTTCTTTTGTTCACTGTGTGAATTTTGTATCTGAAAAATAAACATCATTGCAACAGAATCTCACACGAAGTTTATGTCTGCAACCATCCTGTGACTATAAATAGGTGCTATGTGCTCTTGTAGTAAGATTGTGTACCGTACCACAGTGTTTATTAATTATTTAATTATTACAAAAAAGTATAGCGATCATACATAAAATTTGTTAAACTCAAAATGATTTTTAGTTTGCTGGAACAATTACAAGTGCTCAATATAAATATCTGTCTAATGCATTATTTCATTTTGGTGCACTCACATGTACACACTGTTCAGCCTGATGCAGCTCAGTAGCCTACTTTCAACAGCCAATATTACAAGTGAAAACAATACACATATCTCCAGTTCCAGTTTTTAGCACTCTACTAGAACCCTCCAGGTTCATCGTTGCACATTTATACCCATTAGACAGCCATAATTAATTAAATCCACGTATTTTCTTAATTCCCATATAACGTAGTCACTTGCCAAATAATTTGTTGCCACGGTTTTTAAATCACTGTATAATGCTCAGATACACACAAACCTGTGAAGACATAAGCATCAAAAAAATGCTGCTAACCTCTGATTGCAAACACTTTAACATCTCTTGTCTTTGTTCCTGTTGTATTGCACTCAACCGTTGATGCTGCTCTTCAAACAACTCCTTCTGATTAAGTTCTTTCTTTTCCAGTAATTCTTTCATCTGAAAACAGAACAATTCATCCGAAGTTATTTCCTGTTTCATTTAACAGCTGTATGCATTTAAATATTTCAAAATTGGCTCTTTGGAACACTGGTCTCTTAATTAAAACAATATTTGGCCAATACAATTACATTTTCTTTAATTTTATCTCCACCATTGTAAATATCTCAGCATTTGGTTTCTGAGTGTAAGCCAACTTTTCTGCTTTCTAAGGGTGCTGTGGATATGCCGCTTACGGTGCCAGCAGTATTATCTACAGCAGTGTTTCACGAACCGGCAGGAATTTACTTTCAGTGTGACGGACCGGCAGGAATTTTCCCATTGCAGCAGGACCGGCGCCCAATTTATTAATTATTGTTATTTAATTTTTTTCTTAAAAAAATATACATGCTAGTGCTGTCTAATAATATATTTATTATTTAAAAAAATTTTAACGGCCAGGTACGAAAACTCATTCAGGCTCTAAGAAGCTATATAACAAGTGTGTATAAACTTGGAGAACGCCATCCTCGTTTCTGGGGTGTGTTGTGGTATTTTTAATTGTTAGGGCTATAATTTTGAAATTTATAATATAATATACTTTCGATACCGAATCTAAAAGCAGAAATGTTATTTTCTGTTGATGGAAGCAGTGGCCAGGTTATTAGGCTAAAGACGAAAGAGATACGTCACATCTAGTTTCTAATTGCCGGTCAAAAAACCGCAAATGTTACAATCGAAATTTCTAGTAAACACGATCAACAACTTTTATTTGACCTGTAAGTAATTCGTTGAATAGCTATTTCTTCGGCAGATTTAGTTTACAATAGCAGAAGTAAATTTACTCCCAGAACAAATCTTTTTAATTTATATCAAACATATGGTTTTGACTGCGAGACAATTATGTTTTTTGAAGATAGTTCGAAGCGAGACCCAATCGAGAAAACGTCTATCATCTGTTTTGTCTAGTTTCTTGACTCACTATGCGGCCCGGCAACTGAGGGCTCACGGACCGGCACGAGTCCGCGGACCACGGTTTGGGAAGTAGGCCTACTGATCTACAGCAAAACATATCAAGATAAGGTCGAGTAACTGGTCATTTAGTATAAGATCTCCTAAGAACAGTCTACAGAAAAAGATGGTATAGGATTGAAGGATACTTTGGCTGTATATTTTGGCTGTAGTGCAAATAACATAAAATAACAGCAGCTCAACTATTGGACAACCTTCCACTACATGTTTCATAGCCTGACAACATAATGTTACTTCCACGTGATACAGCAAGTGTTTCTAAATGACTGCCAAAGAGGTGACAAGCAATGGCAATCTGCCACTGTGTTGCTGAGTGATGCCTGGAATGTCATTGTACATATGTGCCTGACCCTTGAACCTGACATTACCTGCCTATCGATTCTGTTTTGACTAAACGCCTGTGAATAAGCTAATTCACACAACTTAAATCTCACTTTTAGAGATTATGAGTATGACTACAAACAAGTCAATTGGCAATATTTCCTACATGCAACAGAGTTTCAGTTTCCAACGTTTGTTAGAAACTGAGCATTCAGTTTTAGCCAAGAAAAATTTAGAAAAGCAAAAGATATGCTCTTCCAAATCGGGAGCACCTCCGAAGAGTTTCTCACTTATTATTAATTAGTAACTTCTATCGAGTCAAAATCTAATGTACATGTCATCAACGGATGGCGCACACGTTTGATGCCATGAAGATTATAGCTGCTCGGGAAGAGGCGCCACAAATATTCGTGATTACAATTTCTTCGAAGACACGCTAAATAAACAGGCCTACTCAGGCACGGTCAAGAATGACTTTAAAAGTTCGGAGATGTAAAGCAGGCGTGAGTCTGAGCTATTGACAGGGGTTAAAGTGGGTGGGAACGCCTGGGAACGGCGTTCCCACTGCTCTCGAAATTCTTTGCTTGCGTTCCCACTGCTCACGCATGCGTTCCAATGTCGAAGCTCTTCTCTGGCGTTCCCACTGCTCACCCAAACCACTTTATCCACCGGCTCTTGACTGAGGTTGACATCCAACTGGCCTGGGCTTTTGAGGGACATTAAACGTACAAAACCTTTGTTATGTTGCTTGCAACGACGTTTGTAGATTTTCACGAACGAGTTCACTATTATGCATGAGCACAAGCACATTTGAGAGCACATACACAGCTGGCTGCATGTGCAGAGACCGTAACGGTCACAGCTGACTGAAATTGGTGCAACGAAGAGAAGAAGGGTATGACAGGCATGCACAAGCAGCAAATGCACGGTGAATGCGAATAGGCCTACATGAGTTCGACCAGTTTCAGCGTTGACCATCAGCACTAACGCAAAGTAGGTAAATGTCATTCATTTTTGTCGATTCTAAATATAAAAAAAAATCATTAATATATTTAGGTCAAATGTGTCAGGCACAAGAACACGTAATTTAAAGACAACTTCGTTTGATAATTAATAACTTTCCTTCCAAAGTTCAGAAGTCGATGACACTTGAAGTGAAGGACTTGCTCCTCAGAATCTTAACCCAATTATCGTCGCGAGGGAGGTTCGAGCCCGTACACAACGCGCTACAAGGCGGGCGCTCTAGCCGATTGGTTATAAAGGACCAGCTGCGTGGGTTGTTTAGACCTACGACAGTTCAATAGCTTAACTGGCTATACGATATAGCCTGTGTAGAGATTTATACTTTTCGGCTGTGAACTTTAATGTTGTAAGCGTTTAGGCCACATCTGCTGCACAATCAATTTAACATTTTCGTCTGTGCCCAGAAAGTTCGCAATCAATCTCGTGGGCGAGATATTGGGAACTTGACGGCGATCCATAAGTTGAGATGGCCTAATTTCTAATTACTAATGTACTTTCAACCGCTCATGATCGATGAACAGCACAGTTTTTGAGCGCCTCGACGAGCATTGTTCAAGGTAGGCACGTGTTGAGAAATTTTAGCTTCAATTCTGTTCTGTTCTGTTCCTAGCCATCCTCGATTCGAGAGTCGGCCTTAGCATTTCTTCCAGTGTCAACCCAGTCCATTCCTTTATGTTATCCAGCCACTTCGTTCTCGGTCTTCCCCTTTTTCGATCCCCTGGAATCGTGCCCTGTATGATCTCCTTCTCTATACATGTTCCCTCCCTTCTCATGATATGTCCAAAATAGATCATTTTTCCTTTCTTTTACTGTTCTCAGCAAATTCCTCTCCACGGCCGCAGCCTCCAGCACCCATTCATTTGTCCGCTTTTCCATCCACGATATTTGCATGATCATCCTTAGACATTTCATCTCAAACGCTTCTATTCTCCTCTCCTCCTCCTTCCTCAGCGTCCAGCTCTCACAGCCGTATAAGGCCACCGGCCAAACCACTGTTCTCAAGAGCTTTATCTTTGTTGCATTTGTTATGTCAGCTTCAATTAGATTAATTAATTCATTGGACCTTTCAAACTGTTAACCAATAGTGGTTGCTCTGTCACTTCGAACCGACCATCCTATGTTACGCAGTGTATTTGAATGACGGTGTAATTTAAAAAAAAACTTCTTTTAGCTTACTGAAATTACGGTGCTGAAAAAAACGTCTAATTATTTTAGATTAGAAAGATAGTCGCTCCTGCATAAGGATAGGCCTACGGCCATTGTAGACTGTTTTCTGTCGCATTCGACACGTTAGTAACACAGCTCAATCATGCATGCAAAAGCTGCCACAAACGTGTACAAACAAATACTAGGGCTCTCTATATTCAGTGGCGTACGGAGCTCAAATGGCGCCCGCGGAGGCAGGGTCCAAAGTGCCATTGTAGACTGTTTTCTGTCGCATTCGACACGTTAGTAACACAGCTCAATCATGCATGCAAAAGCTGCCACAAACGTGTACAAACAAATACTAGGGCTCTCTATATTCAGTGGCGTACGGAGCTCAAATGGCGCCCGCGGAGGCAGGGTCCAAAGTGCCGCCCTTGGGCACTTAATTTTCGATATGCTATTTTCCCGAAGATATTGCATGACTGCATGCATTTATACAGTTCATAGCCTTTCTGGAATTTTCGCTTTTCACTGTAGTTTGTAATTTTCGTTTTAGCTATAGGCTACATTTTCAACTTACTGAAATTTATTTTATTAGATAATAAAACATTTTATTGCATGACTTGCGACTGACGCTGACTAGCTGTGATGTGTACACTCATCAGCGTTTGACATGGTTGACCATGAGATCCTACTTCAGCAACTGGAACTGTCCTGTGGCCTTTCTGGTGTTCCTCTTCTTTGGTTTAAATCATACCTCTCTGACAGCTCACACTTGGTTGTCCTCGGTGAAACCAGGAATCAGTGGACAGAGGTTGAATTTGGTGTTCCCCAAGGCTCGGTGCTCGGTCCCATCCTATACATCCTCTTCACTGCTGATATCCCGTCTCTATTTACTAAACATGAGGCAAATGGCCATCTTTATGCAGATGATGCTCAGGCTTTTGTACATGGTCCGTCAACTGATCAACTCTCCCTTGTTTCCTCCGTTGACCATCTTGTCTCTGACCTTCACTACTGGATGTCAACTAACCGTCTCTCCCTAAACACTGCTAAGACTCAATTAATCTGGTTTGGGACTAGACAGCAGCTTGCTAAACTCAACTTTCCATTGCTGTCTGAGAAATTTCCTGCTTACACCTACTCTTCCACCGTTCGCGACTTTGGTGTCACACTTGACTCCTCCCTCACATTCACAGAGCATATCTCCATCATGACTCGCTCCTGCTTCTTTCAACTGAGGCGTCTCAGGGCCATCAGACGCTCGGTCTCACCTTCTGTCTTTACCACCATAGTTCACGCATTTGTCTGCTCACGCTTGGACTACTGCAACTCGCTCCTCATGGGTCTCCCCAAGCAGCGTCTCTCCCCCCTTCAATCTGTTCCAAATGCTTCTGCCAGGCTCATCGCTCGACTCCCCCGGTTTGCCCATATTTCTGCTTACATGCTTGATGTCCTTCACTGGCTCCCTATTGCTGCGCGCATCCGTTATAAGATCCTATTCCTTGTCTCTAAATCTCAGCAGCCTACTGCCCCGAAATATCTCTTGAACTATCTGCGAAAACCGCTATCTGCATCTTCTTCTCGCTCATTGCGCTCTGTAAATCGACTTGATCTTTTTGTTCCCAGGGCTAAAACTGCCTTGGCCCAGCACCAGGCGTTTGCTGTAGGCCTAGTGGGTCCCACGATGTGGAATGATCTCCCCCTCTGCTCAGGGCCAAACTAATGACTGGCTTTTCCTCATCGGTCTCGCGTTCCCTAAAGGCATTTTTGTTTCCGCGGGGATTCTATGCTGAGAGTGCCTCTGAATAGTTATTTTGCGACAGGCGCTTTATAAATTTCTAGATACAATACAATACTCATAGCCTAGATATTACGCTATAATTACCATATTATCCTTATGCTATTAACGTTATCTTCCGAGCTTTTATGACTGTAAAATCGTTGATGACGTCATCAAAGTTAATTGTTTCAGCCGTCTCTCTTTCAAAAGACAGCATTGCCAAATTTTCAATCGCGTCTCGATCATTATGCTATGGTATCTGGGACTTTAAACAATGAACAACATAGAGAAAGAGAGAAAGAGAAAGAGAAAGGGAGGGAGACAGACAGACAGACAGACAGACAGAGAGAGAGACAGAGAGAGAGACAGAGAGAGACAGAGAGAGAGTGAGACAGAGAGAGACAGAGAGACAGAGAGAGAAGCTAGTAAGTATAGGGTCCCACGCAGTACCAAGGGGAGGGAGTTCCATAGGGATGGGCCCCAGTGCATATTTTAAGAGATTGTGACTACTGGGACATGATCCTTTGACAGGGAAGGGTTGCATTGCCAGATTTCTGATAAATGATAAGAAAACACTTGCTTAATCATTTACTTATTTTAGAATTTTTATTTCGATTTTTCAATGTTTTACAACCAATGCTTTGAGCTTCTGTCCCATTGTGCGTTTGCTAATGATGTAATAAAGAATATACTTACTTACTTACTTAACTCCAAATGTGACGTCGAAGACTTCGAATTTCATTATCCCAGGGCCGTTTTAAGGTCGTCATACGTAGGTCCTAGGCACGTTTGCATTCGTAGACCCAAACTCATCACCGATCAATGTGCGTAACGGTCAACTCATCAACGAAAACGATCTCCCATTTGAGCATAGTCGTAATTTACGGGGGTACGAGGGTACCCGTACCCCCCCCACACACACTTTTTGGACAGGAGGGTGCCATACCCCTAACTTTTCATGCCCATTGTTTTTGCCCATTATTATTTTATCTGAGAAAGCCCTCAAGATTCAAAACAGTTACCGAGCATTATCATCAGTGTGATCACCAGCATCATCACTCTCATTGTTATTATTACTATTATTGTCGCTATAATAATAATAATAATAATAATAATAATAATAATAATAATAATAATAATAATAATAATAATAATAATAATAATAATAATAATAATAATAATTATTATTATTATTATTATTATTATTATTATTATTATCATTATTATTATTATTATTGTTTATTATTATTATTATTATTATTATTATCATCATCATCATCATCATCATCATCATCATCATCATCATCATCATCATCATCATCATCATCATCATCATCATCATCATCATCATCATCATCATCATTATCATCATCATCATCAATTATTCTTATGCTTGTAATACAAACGATGCCGTTATTATTATTTAACAGTCGCGAAGCTAAAACAATGCGAAATTTAGTACCCTTACTTTCTAGACCAAAGTAAACCTCCCTGGAATAAAAGCCTATTATTACATCATTTCAATTACGAAACAAGTGTTTATTAGTAAATTTAAATTTTAAGAAAAAAGGCCCTTTTTACTTCACTTTAATTATGAAACACGTTGATTGTATGAGATTTAATTTAAAACCAAAGGCCTATTGTTGCGTCACTTCAATTATGAAACACATTATTTAGTAGTTTTAGTTTTTAGTGTTACGTCACTTCAATTATCGAAAAGTCTATTGTCATTATAGGTTAACATTTAGAGAATAAAGGCCTTTGTTACGTCCCTTCAGATATATGGTGCCAAATATAGAATCAATGGGCGCCACTGTAGTTATTTAACAGTCTTTGCGATACCCGCCTTAACGGCTGATCTGCCTCCTCTCTTGACCTGCCCCCATGGTAACCGGACTTGGACTTCCTCTTGGCTACTCTTTGGAAACCCCTCTGATTTGACGCAGCGTTCGCGAATAAGCTGGTGCCATGCGCTTGGCCTTCGAGTGGCGCTTTAGACGTTTGGAGATTACGATTACGATTACGATTACTCAACTGCCAACTCTGCATTAAAGCTAAACGCATTCACATTATTTCTTGACGTCGTGTTTAATCATGATTCACGAACGCACCCAGTTTCAATACAATCAACTTACATAATAACCGTTGTACGTCTGTCTGTCTGTCTGTCCCGTAAACAAACACTATTGTGACGTCACTATACTGCCGCCTTGGCGACGGTTGTCTTGACGGTTGTCTTGACGACGGCTATAGGCCTATAATATGACGTTATTGTTATCACTGCAATAATAATTGTTTTTTATATACCGTGATTTTTCACGGGTTAGGACAGCTAGTAGTTATTAAATTTGAATCTGCTGTTATTTACAATTGTCGTTTTTCCGTTTTCCCGGTTAATCATTCAATATCTTATTTTCAGATTTCCAGACTTTCGTAGACCCCTGAAAGTTTCGTAGGCCGTAGACACAGCTCCTGCTTCATGCACATTCGTGACCTCCGACGCATAAGACCCATGCTCGACCTTAAAACTGCCTCCACCATTGCAACCTCCATTGTTCATTCAAAGCTTGATTACTGCAATTCTCTTTTCCTCAACCTTGAATCCACTCAAATCAAGCTCCTACAGCTTATCCAAAACTCACTAGCCAGAGCTGTCACTAGAACGCCAAAACATCATCATATCACTCCCGTCCTCAAATCACTCCATTGGTTAAAAATCCCAGAGCGAATCCACTTCAAAGATCTATCACTGACCTACAACTCCCTACAATATTCCCAGCCCAAGTACCTCCGTGATCTCTTTACCATTCAGACAACCCGCTCCACCCGATCATCGTCCTACCCAGTGGCGGCGCGTAGGGGGTGCAAAGGGGTGCGGTCGCACCGGGCGGCCACTTGAGGGGGGCGGCACTTTGACTACCTGGAATATTTTTTCGTAGTGTTTCCCTTGGAGTTATTACGTAATTCATTGTTAGAAATTTCAATGAAACTTTAATATCGTAATTCAGTGGATTGTAAATCTTCACTGTTCATGCGAGTTTCAATGTATTTCTTAGTTTTAAATTGATTTAGATCATTTTAAGCCTATAGTTTCTAGCAGCGGCATAGCTAGGATATTTTGAGCCCGAGGACGAACTATGAATTTGGCGCCCCACCACGTTTTACAACTTAACATTTTCCAAATAACAGAATGGCAATTTTAATTTTAATTAAATAAAATATGAAAAATGCAGATAGCACATGCATGTTGCACCTTATTGCTGATCGGGGCGCCACAATCAAACATGAGAATTGGTTTGTAAGTAATATGAATGTAACTGGATACATTTGGGGCTCCAAAATTAAATCATTTAAATTTATTTGGATAAATTAGTTAAAGCTGCATGAAAATTAAGAGTAAAATTATTTATCTTAACCCGCATTTTGGCGCCGCTTCCCTTGGCGCCCGTGGACACATGTACCCTCTGCACCCCTAGCTACGCTCTGCTGGTTTCTTGAAATAATGATTGCGCTTGATTATATTGATGATGTGGTATTACTTTTGATGCGCACCTCTCCTTCTCTAGCCACACCTCCAACCTCCCGCACTCCTCTTTCATGCACATTCGTGACCTCCGACGCATCCGGCCCATGCTCGACCATAAAACTGCCTCCACCATTGCTACCTCTGTTGTTCATTCAAAGCTTGATTACTGCAGTTTCCTCTTCCTGAACCTTGAATCCACCCAGTCTGCAACTTATCCAAATCTCACTTGCCAGAGCTGTCATTAGAACGCCCAAACATCTTCATATCACTCCCATCCTCAAATCATTGCATTGGTTAAAAATCCCAGAGACAATCCACTTCATTATATTACACTAACCTACAACTTTCGACAATATTACCGGCCCAAGTACCTCAGTGATCTCTTCACCATTCAGACAACGCGCTCCACCCGATTATCCTCCTATCTCAGTCTTTCTTGACGGCCAGTCACTACTCATCTCAAGTTCTCCAATCGAGCAATATTCAACACAGCACCACGCCTATGTATTGATCTGCCGCCTGAATTCCGTAGCTTCTCAGTGCCTCCATCATCATTACAACCCGTCCTTCATTCTGCGCCTCGTGGACCTCTATCACCATCTGGCTTTTCATTCAAAACTGAAATCTCACCTTTTCAAGTACTACCTGACTCATCTGATCCTCCGCCTTCAAATTCTTCTCGCACTAAACGACACCCGCCTTGACAGCAGCTCTGCCTCTTCTCTTGATCTGGCCCCGTGGAAACTGGACTCGGGTCTCTTTTAAAGTACTTTCTGGGGACCCACTCTAATTTGATTTGGCCTTCTAGAAACTGAACTCGGACCTGTTTTTGACTATACTCTCTGAAAGCCCCCTCTGATTTGATTTGCTTATGCTAAAAATACTTTAAGTGAGCAGTACGCAGTGATACTGGTAGCGGATCTGCTTCATCTGCTGTGCTCTATACTAGGCTAAAGCTTAGGCTACTGCTAACTACTATCATACACAACACAGACAAAATTTCCCTAGACTACTAGACAGGCCTGTCGCCTTACGGGGGGGGGGGGGCGGCACACTGATGCTTCGCACCACCTTTGAAAAATCCACGCGCCGCCACTGGTCCTACCTCAGTCTTTCTCGACCCCCAGTCACTACTCACCTCAAGTTCTCCAACCGAGCCATATCCAACACAGCACCACGCCTCTGGAATGATCTCCCCTCTGAATTCCGCAGTTTCTCAGTGCCTCCATCATCATTGCAACCTGTCCTTCATCCTCATCCTCACGTTCCTCTATCCATCACCCCCGGGCTTTCCACTCAAAACTGAAGTCTCACCTTTTCAAGTACTCCTACCCTGACTCATCTGATCCTCCGCCTTCCAATTCTTCTCGCCGTAAACGACACCCGCCTTGACAGCTGCTCTGTCGCTCCTGATCTGGTACCCTGGAAATCGGACTTGGACCTCTTTTGGACTACTTTCTGGTAACCCCCTTTAATTTGGTTTGGCCTCCTGGAAATCGGACTTGGACCTCTTTTGGACCACTCTCTGGATATCTCATGATCTGGTGCCCTGGAAATCGGACTTGGACATCTTTCTGACTACTCTCTGGAAACCCCCTTTGATTTGGTTTGGTCTCCTGGAAATCGGACTTGGACCTCTTTTGGACCACTATCTGGAACTGATCTGGTATCCTGGAAATCGGACTTGGACCTCTTTTGGACTACTCTCTGGAAACCCCCTCTGATCTGACGTAGCGCTCGTGAATAGGCTGGTGTCCTGCGCTTGGCCTTCGAGTGACGCTTTAGAAGTTTGGAGATTACGATTACAATTACGATCACGATTACGATAAGACGGCCTTGCATAATTTCAGAGTTCCAGACGATTAGCGTCAAGTTCGTCATACTGTTGAACCAGATTTGCATTGAAAATTCTAATTATTGCAAAATGCCAAAGGACAAAAATTAATTGCGAGTAACGAGATTCGAAAATAACTGAATACGATTCACTAAACTCTGTTGAAAGGATAAGTGGTCATTTCAAATGACAAACTCTTGCAGTCATTTTCTGTGAAAACAAGATCAATTTTAAACTTAATTTTAAACAGAAGACTAGACAAGTGCTGAAAGGCCGTGGTGGTGATATTGATAGTTTGTGATTAAAGTTTATTCTAAGTCATTAATTTGTTTAGATACCTATACATGGGCCTAAATATATAGGCGTAATTTACGGGGAGGGATACGAGGGGTACCCGTACACCACTTTTTGGAATGGAGGGTGCAGTACCCCCATTTTCATACCCATTGTTTTTGCCCATAAATATTTTATCTGAGGAAGCCTTCAAGATTTGGAATATTAACTTATTAATTCATCGTGATGTATGTATGTTGATGCTTGTTCACCAGAGCGTTGTTTGGCAGCTGGTTGTATTAAACAATATAGGCCTATTGACTTACTGACTTTTTACAATTACCGAGGATTATCATCAGTGTGATCACCATTATCATCACTCTCATTTCTATTATTATTATTGTCCCTAGTAGTATTGTAATTTTTATCATCATCATCATCATCATCATCATCATCATCATCATCATCATCATCATCATCATCATCATCATCATCATCATCATCATCATCATCATCATCATCATCATCATCATCATCATCATCATCATCATCATCATCATCATCATCATCATCATCATCATCATCATCATCATCATCATCATCATCATCATCATCATCATCATCATCATCATCATCATCATCATCATCATCATCATCATCATCATCATCATCATCATCATCATCATCATCATCATCATCATCATCATCATCATCATCAATCGATCAATCGATCAATCGATCAATCGATCAATCGGTCAATCGGTCAATCGGTCAATCGGTCAATCGGTCAATCGGTCAATCGGTCAATCGGTCAATCGGTCAATCGGTCAATCGGTCAATCGGTCAATCGGTCAATCGGTCAATCGGTCAATCGGTCAATCGGTCAATCGGTCAATCGGTCAATCAGTCAATCAGTCAATCAGTCAATCAGTCAATCAGTCAATTTTACTGCGACAATATTACATACATCAGTTCAACATTGGCATGTTACATGAATACGCTCACAAGGGGAGGCCCAGAAGGGATGAAATCCGGCTAATAGGGACACCTAATTTTATCACTTAATTAAGTTGAAGATACATGTAGAGGTTCGATTGAGAGACACAGTGATAGGCTGAACTAAATGATTAAGCAAGTGTTCATAAGCATAGAATTTCGGTGTACAGTGTTTTACGAATGAACTTTATCATCATCATCGTCAGTAAACCTATAATTATAATTATGCTCAGCGAATATAGAAACTTGACTTTGCTCTGCTCTCTCAAAGGTTTCCGCTTTTCCCTTTCTCGTCTGTAGCGTTTGCGATCTAGGACACCTTTACTGAACATATTTCCAAACTCACCCGCACTTCCTACTTTCACCTAAGGCGCCTTAGAGCTATACGTCGCTCTATCTCATCTCCAATTTTCACCTCAGTTGCCCATGCATTTTTCTGCTCTAGACTTGACTACTGCAATTCCCTCCTCATTGGTCTTCCCGAGGTCTGTCTCGCTCCACTTCAGTCCGTTTTCAATGCCGCTGCTAGACTAATTGCCCGTCTTCCTCGATTCTCTCACATCACCCATCTTTATGACAGAAGAACTCTACTGGCTCCCGCTTTCTGCCCGCGTCCAATTCAAGGTCCTCATCCTTGTCTCTAAGGCTCAACTTGGTTTTGCTCCGAAATATTTATGTGACTAAATTCTTCGCCCTCACTCTGCTGCTTCTTTCAGTCGTCTTCGTTCCTCTGATCGTTTGAACCTCCTAGTTCCTCGTGTCAGTACTTCACTGGCTCAGTCTAGATCTTAGTTCCTCGCGTCAGTACTTTACTGGCTCAGTCTAGATCTTCTACTTCCATTGGTCCTTTGGAATAAACTTTCTCCGTCCGTTCGTTCTTCAGCTAATGTCTCTTTCTTTTTTTACCTTTCTTAAAACTTGCTCGGGGTCTCTCGCACTGGGAGCGCTTCTGAATGGCTCTCACGCTAGAAGCGCTCAATAAATGCCCAAATAAAGTACAATACAATATAATACAATACAAACGATGCCGCTATAATTACTTAAGAGTCGCGAAGCTGGAACAATGCGAAATTTGGTACCTCCCACTTTCTAGACCAAAGTAGCGGATCTGTCTAAATAGGCTAATATGATTATGAAGGGCGGCATAGCGAGAATATGCTTTAAAGTAGACTATGATGTTTGTAGTCTGTTACTCTGTTTACAGTTTAGGGTCTACTAGATAAAATTAATGCGATTCCGCTTTCTTTCCTGCAATTCTGTTTAATGTTTAACGTAGGCCTCTGAGAGTGATGCCGCCCCTAACGATCAACGGAAGCCAAGCTGACTTGACCAAAGTGACGGTTTCTTTCTTTCCTTCTTTTTCTTTCTTTCTTTCTTTCTCTCCTACTTTTTAATTCTTCATCCAAAATGCACTCATTTTTTTTCTTCAACCGTGTTTTTCAGCCTCTGCACAAGTGCCGCCAGGGGCGACTCGCTACCTCCGCCCCTCTTCGGTACGCCACTGTCTATATTATATCAGGTTTCTCATAAATAGAATCTCTAACGTACTCCCCATTGTCTATTTCTAATGCTAGAGATACCTCAGCTATCACAAAGCAGTTTATTGTCAGCATACCAGTCGCATTGGCTCAACAATAGAAGACGACACAAGCCTACTCTGTGCACGCTTAGGCCATAAAAAGTAGACTCAACTGGCCGTGTAGAATTGAATAATTGGGGCAGCCTGTGTCGCTGTGTTGTACCTGTATAACAGGGTTGTTAGTTCCACGTGCTTCGTATGTTCTCGAATGTAATTTGCGCCTGGTCCATTGTGACAGGTTAAGCGACTTTTGAATAGAATCAGATGGCTTTGGAGGAAATTGATATGTGTTTTGACCATCAGTTCGCCTGAAATAGTTTGTTGTTGTTAGTTCTACAGGAATGTTGGTGAATGGTCATGTTAGCGTCCTGTAGTATGACCCTTTGTAAGACTTAGTTGAATTGATTGATCCTAAAGTGGTGAATAGTTGGTCAGTTATAAGATCGTTAGGTATTTTTCTGGAGATTTTGTTTAGATTCCTATAGGTTTTCTTCGCAGTTTTATGGGGGGGGGGGGACGGGGAGGGTCGGAATATGTCGGATGTTACCTTTTACAGGGGGATACCTGGGTCTTGAAACAGCGGGGAAGAGAGTAGAATAGTAGAAAGAACAGATGAAGAAAGAGAGAAGCGGTGTGGTGGAGAGTCAGTCGGAGTTGAGTCGTGAGTTGAAGTGATGACCGTCTGGGAAGTGAAGTTTTACTTTTAGAAAGTTAATGCGAAGTTTTAAACTGTGAACTGTTGATAAAGCGAGATTTTCAAAGACATAATTTATTGCTGTGACCAAAAAAGGACCGTGTTTTATTGTTCAAATTCTTCAGTTAACGAAGGAATATGTACATTCACTTCAATAGAATCAAGTTATCATAGGCGCCGTCTCCACGGGGGCAACAGGGACTTTCGCCCCAGTTCTCACCAAGGTTCTGGGGCGAGAGTGTATTTTCGCCCCACTACTTTTTTGGCCATTAAAAATATAAAAAAATCAATATGCTTAGAAAACGTAACGCTGGCTGGTCAGTTAAAAGTTTGTAAAGCGGTCGTTTACATGTATATCAGATGGTTTCAGTAACAGGAAGTACGCCGTTGAAAGATTCAATAGCCGCGAGAAGTAGGCCTACGATTGTCACATAGCTGCATGCAGATAGTAGGCCTACACTTAAATCTGCAGCTGAAGGTGTCCATGTCCACAGCAGTTTGTCGAAGGCAAAGCGAGATGATATGGTTGCAGCAGGGATTGCACTGCATCACATTGTCACATCTCTTGTTTACCTAACCAAGCAAGGATTCGCTATACCCCGTGATCGATCAAGTCGGTCGAAACTCGGCCAAGTCGAGTCGGTCGAAAAATCTTCTACTCGATCCGTGTCGATCGACTTGCAAGTCGAGTCGATCAAATATTTTGACAAGTCGAGTCGATCGTTGTTTCCTCGACTTGACTCGACTCTGAAATATTTTACTTACTATTTTTGGTGGCTACGTCACCCAAGCTTTAATATTATGAGCAAGACTAGTGAAATAGGCCTAAAATGCACGCACCCAGGGGTCCATTGCCCCCATCTTCCATGCTAGATGTTCTCGCTAGGGTGCACACTCTTAATACTGTTGGTGTAGGCTGGTGCGTCAGGGATACTTACCTTCATCATCCCCCTCATTTGAGGCACTTTAACTGAAATAATGTCGACGCTAATCTCTTTGCTAGTGCTTCTTATTAAAGAATATACTTACTTACTTACTTACGCTTACATTTTTTGGACAATCAGGTCAATTACAGTTTGACAGTTTGATGGAGAGTGTGGAATTGAAATTCATAAGTAATTTAGGTACTGGAATATAAGAATGCAACAGTCAGCAGCAATTTTGGCCAATTAAGAGGCTATAGAGTGTATAGGCTACAGTCCAAGTCGACAAAGTCGACCAAGCCGATCGTTTATTTGCCAAGTCGATCGAGTGGACGAGAGGTCGATTAGTCGATAAAGTCGATCGAGTCGATCGTCGACCGAGCCAAGTCGATCGTAGTAGCTCGACTCGATCGATCACGGGGTATAGGATTGGCTATCCGAGGTAAGACTCAGTGGTGTCACTAGGGTTGGTGTCACCCAGTGCGGTAAGCCACGGTGTCACTCCCATGGACCTCCTCCCTTGGCCCTTACCAGACCATACAGTATAATGACGGCACTGATCGCAGCGCATTAGAGGGTTCAAAAAAGTAAAGTAGCATAGAGTTTCAGGTTTAGGCAAATTGATACTGATAGAGTACATTAAGCTGGGTTTACAAAACATGTTTTTGTTGTTGTCTGTTATTGTTAATTTATAAATACTAAATTTCTGTTGAAACTCTGCACAAACATTTTTAGACAGTCATTTTGGTGTCACTCCCTCTGAATGTGTCACCCGGTGCGGCCCGCATCCATGGTAAGACTGACTCAACCGCCAAAGGACTCGAGGAAAGGTTTTTTCGGGGAGAGGAAAGACAGGGCAGGATAGGCGATGGGATCATCAGCAACCGTACGTAACTAGGACTTTTCGTTTGGGGGCTCAAGCAACTTCTCTTAGCAAATCTGGAGCATACAGTGTAGCCAAAGTTAACGAAGGCTGGAATTGGTCCGCCAATGACTCCGATATGACTCACGACTATGCGTTTTGGATGTTAACTTCAGTTCAACGAGTTGAACTGAAAAAAACACGGAAGTAGACAGACGTACAGGAACAGCAGAGATAACGAGACAGATAGACAGACACACACACAGGCTGTGTACCTAAGAGCGAGACCCGATCCCTCCTAATCGGCGGTGAAATAATTATGTGAGCTGAGACAACGCATTGACACGAAAAGCCCATTTACGTCTTGCATTAAAATGCCTTAAAAGAACACCTGCTTAGAAAGATCGACAAGTAGACAGACGTACAGGAACAGCAGAGATAACGAGACAGATAGACAGACACACACAAGCTGTGTACCTGAGCGCGAGACCCGATCCCTCCTAATCGGCGGTGAAATAATTATGTGAGCTGAGACAACGCATTGACACGAAAAGCCCATTTACGTCTTGCATTTAAATGCTTTAAAAGAACACCTCCTTAGAAAGATCGATATCACTGATATTACCGCGTATATGTTTAATGGACGGCAACATTTATACAGTGTTCATACGAATTTTTAGCCGTAAGCATACAACGGCTTGATTTGTTTGAGGGGGGCTTCAGCTTCGTTTGGGGGCTTAAGGCCCCAAACAAGCCCAACGCTAGTTACGTTCCTGGGGGTCATCCGATCACGGGATCATGGTAATGAAATTCTTGCCCCAGTACCTTTTACTAAAAGTCGGCGTCTATGCAAGCTGTCATTGAGAGCAGCAGCGTGAGGCCTTTATTCCTAGACAAGAGTTGTAACAACATACATACATACTGTCAGCCTTACAGATCAACCAATCGAGTCAAACACAATTTATGACTAATTTATAAATAACACATTCAATCTTTATATATAGGATACATTGACAGGCATGCGCATACAGGTCTTGCGATTGGCTAAGGCCGCATGCACTATGCTAACTCTAAATTGTCCAATCCTATTTAATGTCCTATACATATATATAGTGTCACTATAGGCCTACTCTTCAAGCATATACATAATTACACATAAACCACGCCTACCCACTCTAAAGCCTAACAAAACACCTACCAACTATTAATTCATATGACACATACATACATACATACATACATACATACATACATACATACATACATACATACATACATACATACATACATACATACATACATACATACATACATACATACATGCATACATACATACATACATACATACATACATACATACATACATACATATACATACATACACATACATACATACATACATACATACACACATACATACATACAGACAGACAGACATGCATAGGCCTACATACATACGCCAGTACATACAAACAAAGAAACAAAATATTAAATGAATTAAAGTTCCTGTTAGTTAAGCGTTTTAGTTCTGGTTCTTTTGATTCTGTTATGCTGATGTATTGCATGACTACTGTATTAAAAATGCGTCACTTCAAACACTGCTTCAGGAGATACATACATACAGACAGACAGACATACATAGGCCTACATACATACGCCAGTACATACAAACAAAGAAACAAAATATTAAATGAATTAAAGTTCCTGTTAGTTAAGCGTTTTAGTTCTGGTTCTTTTGATTCTGTTATGCTGATGTATTGCATGACTACTGTATTAAAAATGCGTCACTTCAAACACTGCTTCAGGAGATACATACATACAGACAGACAGACATACATAGGCCTACATACATACGCCAGTACATACAAACAAAGAAACAAAATATTAAATGAATTAAAGTTCCTGTTAGTTAAGCGTTTTAGTTCTGGTTCTTTTGATTCTGTTATGCTGGGACTATTGTATTAAAACGCGTCACTTCAAACACTGCTTCAGGAGATGGCGTATCGTTTGAACAGATCAGGTGTCAGAAAAGGACTATTGATCAATACGGACAAAACTAAGACTGTGGTATTAAAATTATATCACGTGTAACATCACGGTAAAAGGCAAAGCACGTGGGAACATAACCCTATCTTGGTGTCCTTATAACCGAAGACACTGATCATAGTCGAGAACTAAAGATATTCGGTCAAGATTAGCGACGGGACAATATATTGGGACAGCACTGAAACGGATTTGGAAATTCCTCATCCTTAATTATCCAACCTCCTTATCCTTCTTAATGGTCCAGCTATCACAGCCATGCATTGCATTGGCTGCAAAAAACCACAAGTAGTATATTAGTTGCTAGATGTTGCCAAGAGTCTGGATCGATGAAGCAGAGACTCCAGCGAATTTGAAGCTGTAGGTGTTATTAAAGTTAGCGTCACATTCAACTGCTGTAGGTCTACATAATGGCTTCTGCGTGCGTTTGAATGTGTTTTAAGGTATTTCATCCGATATATATATATATATATATATATATATATAAAACACATTGAAACGCAAGACGATAGAAATATATATATATATATATATATATATATATATATATATATATATATATATATACCAATTCATTTTATTCTATGCTATTCGATACATCGCCCATTATTCGATTCTTTCTCGATGGTCAATTGGTCAGCGTATTTAAATGTTTGCTCGACGCATAGTCTCTAACTGCTTTAACGTTCTATTTTGTAATTACAATAATAATGATTAGCTTTTAATTTCAGTTCCACATGGATACATTTGAAAGTGAATCAAGCCAACCATCTCCAACTCAGCATGCAACTTGTCCAAAGTTTGGGCACAAGACGCGGAATCATCTTTCTGTTCTTCACAGTAGGCCTAACCTTTACAGCTCTGACGTTGATGAATATTTTCGACGTGTCTCCGATAAACTTTCACATGAATATATGGAGCGATAGCGGAGAACAGATATTGTTGAGTAGTTCTGGGTGTCACCGCGCAGAACCAACTTTAAAAGAAATAACCCGACCATTTTCGGCCCATGTCCTTCAAGCGTGTGGACATTTACCCGAACGCATTAAACTACTCAACGTTGCGCTTGAACGCTTAAGGAGTCAACGGCTTATGCCAATTAAGAACACTAGCGACTGGAATATCAGCGCACCTCATCAATTACAATTGCTAGCCGAGTGGAACGAAAGTTTCTTTAAGCAGTTATCCAATTACTCGCAGATAACGACCGTCATTCTACCCTGGCTACGCAGTCCTCAACAAAGAGACGAGGAATGGAGTTCATTGACCGATTCTTCTAACTTGCTCATTCAAGAGTATTACGAATCGACTGCCACTGATCCGCTGTGTACATGGATCGAGACTCCGGGAGAAGTGGAATTCAGTTTTGACGTCATTAATAATTGGACGTGTAATCGGAACACAACGCTTGGAGCCATCCCGAGGTCGATATCTCTGCTCGCACTAAACGCAAAGCCTCCCTACAAAGACTATTATTTTCCATCAGCATTCCCGGATCATTTTTTTACTGAACTTCCTCAAATTCTTCACTCTTTGTACATAATTAGATCTGGTGTCGCAAATGGTATCGGCGATGTGTTCATTCGGAATGCGAAGATCGTTCCGTATGCGTGTTTTCCAGATGCGAAATTAAATCCTCCCAAAAATATTGACAAAATCCCTCTTTACGATGAGGTGTTCGTCATTGCTCAGTCGTTCGGTGAAAATATCTACCATAAGTTGGCAGAAGTGACACCAAGAATTGCAGTCTTTGTAGAATTTCTAGTTCGAAATCCAACGATAAGGATTCTAACAAAAGACAACAATCGCCGAATGGTTGAACTATTAATGGTGTTAGGAATTACGGGTGATCGTATCATTAGTGGTTGGTGTCGGGCGGAAATCATCTATTTACCGAGAGCAACTGCATGCTGTCTTCCACATTTCCTCGAGACTCAAGTCCTATCTCTGCATTACCGACAATACCTCAAGAAAACCTTTCCACACGTCATTCGAAACAAGGTTGTCTTCATCCGAAGGACAAAGCGTCGTTTCTTCAACAATCAACCTGTAATCGAAAGACTCGTAGAAACGGCAGCGAGAGAATACAATCTGAGCTACGAAGTATTTATGGATAATCCAGCGCCTTCCTTTGTTGACATGATGCGTATGTTCAATGCGGCTGTCATGGTTGTCGCACCTCATGGTGCTGGCTTGGCTAACCTCGTCTTCTCTGAACCTGGAACGTTCGTTGTCGAAGGGGTTTGCAATCGTCCAAACGCGAATCTCTTTTTTCAGAGAACCGCTCAGGTTCTCGGACATCGGTGGCACGGAATTCCATCAAGCGGAGGGTGCTATTATTCAGGAGGAGTACTAGGCGTGGTCACGATCGAGCCTTCCATCATTAACGACACAATTAGGACCTATTTAGATTTGCGAGATGTGACAACTTTAAGAAACACTTCGTCTTAGGTCACTTTACAGTGAAAGTGTCGTAGTCATAGAGTGCTAGAGTGCAAGGTTACCGCATTTCATTACAGGCCTAACTCCTCAACTTATTCTTCACAAGTTGTAAACTTTTATGCTGTAGCTTCGAATTAATGCAACGAAGTGGAGTATGACAGTTAGTTGGGTTGGTAGCAAGTGGTCGGCGTTGCCGCAGATATTGCGATTACTGAATTCCGGCAACTGGGAGAAGGGGCAATGATGATGAAGTAACCGAAATCTGCGGAATTATGGCGCGAGGTCGTTTAAATATTAGCAGGCCTACATCAACATAAACTGGTCATTTCACTTCACATTAACTGGTGGTGGTGGTGGTGGTGGTGGTGGTGGTGGTGGTGGTGGTGGTCATATCCGATAGCAAAGTGATTACTACCAGCCTTTTAGCTGGTTTTCTATGGACAATTAGGTATAGTTCGAGCCTGTGTCGCTGGCTAAGCATGTGTCAGAAAGGCCAATGTATGCTTTACTGTGACCAGGTACAATGTCACCGTATCGTTAGGTACTATCTACGGCCTAAATATATTTTGCTCAATTTAGAATTTTGACGTAGTGCTACCAGTGATAGTTCTCTAGTGAGGATTTGTCTGAGCCAAACGTCTGGCATCCACCTTGTGACTCCTGGTGTTAAGCCCATTTCAGACACGTGTAGTATGACAATGGCTATCAATATACAATATATTTATAGCCATGGTCAAAGTGCAATGTTAAATTTTTACTTTTACCCACTGAAGGCAACGTCACTGTAACAAAGTTGAGAAAGTGTCGAGACTTCATACCTGTGGCTGCCTGTAAAGGTTAACTTAGGCGATTGCTATTCGTGTGATCTTGATCTCTGAAAATTCATAATGGATAGAATTAAGTATCAAACCCTATTTTATTGGGAGCAGTCTGTCCGTGACAGAATGTGACGACGAAAAAAATGTGAGACGAAAACAGTTATGTAAAGCTTGTTTTAATCTTGAAGCTGCTTCATTATATATGGCGTGTATGTCTATCTCACAATAATTAATGGATATGCGCTTAGTAGGCTAATGAAATTAATAAACTGTAATTGTAGGCCTGAAATTTAGACAGTTAGTCTTGTTCTTGTTTGTATCGATCACAAGTGCACTGAGCAGCAGATGAACATTGAGACATTTGTAGCACGTGCAGCATTTGTACTGTGGTTTCTGTCCTTCACCTTGCCACACAGGTTGTATCGTCGTGTTGTACCCTCTTCTTCTTACTTCTTTTGAGCAACAATACGAAATCCGGCAGCCAAGATATTGCACGCCGCACTGCTCCTGATTGTGGTTTCCTTGCTCTGGTAGTGATTCGCGGTGCTACGAGAGATCTGCGAGCTGCTTCAAGAACAAGCGCCGTTTGAAACGCGTCTTATCTCCCAATCTGGGTTGCTCAATATCCAGATGATCATTACATTGAGTTCCAAAATATCATTGAAACGACACTGAAGAAGCAGACAACTGTCGCGTTAGGAGGATATTGAGCTTTCTCATAACACAATCTTACGTTTGACAGAGTATGTGTGCGAATCAGCTGATCAGTCGTATCAACCCCACCTTTTGTTCCAGTGTAGTCGAGTATTTGAGGCTTCTTGTGTTCTCCAGCGTTGATAACAGCGGTATGGTGCATGGTAGACAATAAAATCAAAGAGCGATTTTTCTTCGGTACATACATGTAGGACAGTGATCTGCACCGAAACCAAACGTTTGATGATTCAACTTCTTCACATTCACATTCCTCGTAATAGCTGTCACTGTCGAAACTGTCATCATTAGTCTCAGCTAGTATTAGCTCTATTGCCCCTTGAGCACTCAGACTTTTTGGTCGCTGGATAATAATAATTGGATTATTGGATAATAATAATAATAATAATAATAATATTTATTCTTTAATTAAGCGCCTGCAAACGCACTGCGCTGTACATGTACATGTTATGCGATAAATCTTAACTACTAACAGAACAGACAGCCTGCAATGCACGGCGCAAATTGCAGCCTACAAAGCATGTCCGCCTATGTGACTCGATCTCTGTACCTCTCGCACTTTACGCCAGATGTTATCCAATGCGCTATCGGGCCCCCTCATTGTTGCTGAACAATTATAGCAACAAAGTTATATAAGCGATTTGAAGCAACTATAATATGTATAACATTTATGCAACAAATATATGCGCCCTTGTTCGGCTGAGCGTTAAAAACTGGCACCTTGAAAATATTTGGCATTGTTGGTCTGATTATTGTCATTCCTCATTCCACCACTTTCATTCTTTCTATCCTCTTGTTGCTCATCATTAGTCATTCTCAATTATATTTCCTTTAATTGGATCTCTTTCAGTTC
Organism: Allolobophora icterica; assembly: GCA_963556255.1. Lineage (NCBI taxonomy): Eukaryota > Metazoa > Annelida > Clitellata > Crassiclitellata > Lumbricidae > Allolobophora > Allolobophora icterica. Next base: position 14,006,542 of record OY744609.1, on the reverse strand, counting down.
TTCACTTCCAGCCCTTTTTGTTCAAACTCTCTCAGACTTTCGGTTCCTCAATCTGTTCTAATCGACGTTTCTCATCGATTTCGATTTGTTCTAACCGTGGCTTGTCCTCACGTTCTTTGAAGACGATGTTTATCCTGAATCTGTTCTATACCTTTCTTATCTTCAATCTTTTCCAATCTCAATTTATCTTCTTTGGTTTCTGCCTACCATTTCTTCACGAATTCTCTCATTTCGTCCTTCGAAACCAAGTTGCTGACCTACCTCAGTATATTTCTGGTATTCCGAGGCCATCTTAAATGTCCGAATACAATCTAATACAAATTAGTTTACTTACTACACGTGTCCACGATAAAGTAGAACACTAGACTTTGTGAAACATCTTGGTCAATTGTAGTATTATAGGTACTAAATTTGGTGCACATGAACTTCAGTCTATTCTATCCATACCCTGTAAATTTTATGACAATTGATGCAGCGGTTACGAGGATACACTCTTTTGAAATTGGGTGGTTCATAAACCAAGTTACCGAACAGTAAAACGCATAGAATTACGTCATTTTCTGGCTACCGCAGAGGATACATAGGCTGTTGTTTATAAGCGTCATTTTCGGAAACAGTTACACTACGAGACCTGTTTTACGTAACAGTAATTGGTTGTAAAGAAATGGTTTTCAGCGCAGAGGACAAGATTTTAATCAAGGAGTTGATTAAAGTCCAGGTAATCCTGGGTTTTAGCGTCGGAAATTATTTACATTGCATGAGCGATGAAAACATTTCACAGTTAAAGCCAAACAAGAAGTTGGAAGATTGATGAAAATGTTCACGAAACTAGAAGCTGGATAATCGATTAAAATATAACTCAAACTAGAAGTTGGATGAACGATGATTATTTATTGTATTATTGTATTAGAACTTTTCAATGAAATACTTTCCGACGCTAAAACCCAGTATTACCAAAATCCATACCCCTTCGCCATACTCCATCACCTCATCTTGCGCCATACCCCTTCGTCTCTCTCAACTCCTGATTAAAATCTTGTCCTCTAGTAGTATCATCGCATCATATCTAGTATTTTATAAGGCGCCTCTCGCAGTTAAAAATATTCAGAGACGCCCTCAGTGCAGGACCCCAGTGGAAACATTATAAACGTCTTGAGTAAGCGAGTAGATGCCAGGGAGATTCCCGTCATGAGTTTAGTTTGTAGTGGAGGATGAAGACCGTTGCAGGCATATAGACCTGTCACAGCAAAGGCTCGACGTTGGGCCAGAGTGGTCCTAGTACGAGGGACAAAGAGATCAAGACGGCCAGTAGAGCCCAAAGGAAGAGCAGAAGTTGCACAAAGAGGTTGCGCATAAGGTCAGAGAGGTCACATACTCAACTGTTCTAGGTTACCACCATACCCAACTATCGTTGGCATGCGTTTCAAAGTAATTATCGCACTTCACACAATGTGTATGTAATCATGACATTGTATATTATATTACGCTTCCATATATACCATTCTTTCCTAAACCACTCTATTCCATATTATAGTCTCATATTCCATTCTTGCGTTTTTCATGCTGAATTGGTCAGCATATCTAAATGTTTGCTCGACCATTTTCGGCCCTTGTCTCTTACTGCTATATCATTTTATCCTGTAATTAAAGTAATAAACGCGTTTCAATTTCAGTTCGATGTGAAATATCTTTGGAAGTGAATTAAGCCAACAATCTCGAGACAAACATGCTCCGAATCCAAAGGTTCTGTACTAAACATGGCGTCATCTTTCTGCTCTTCACACTAACCATTACAGCTCTCACCTTCTGCAATATTTTTTACGTCAATGTGTGGAACGAAGGTGGATTGCATATAGCATTGAATAGTTCTAGGTGTCACCCAGACGAGCCAATTTTAAAAGAAATAACCCGACCATTTTCGGCCCTTGTCCTTCTGGCGTCTGGACATTTACTCGATCGGATTAAACAATTGAACTCTGCGCTTGAACGCTTACGAAGTCAACGGTTTATACCAATTAACAAAACTAGCGACTGGAATATAAGCGCACCACATCAATTACAATTGCTAGCTGAGTGGAACGAAAGTTTCTTACAGGAGTTATCCAATTACTCGCAGATAACGATCGTCATTCTACCCTGGCTACGCAGTCCTCAAAAAAGAGACGAGGAATGGAGTTCATTGACCGATTCTTCTAACTTGCTCATTCAAGAGTATTACGAATCGACTGCCACTGATCCGCTGTGTACATGGATCGAGACTCCGGGAGAAGTGGAATTCAGTTTTGACGTCATTAATAATTGGACGTGTAATCGAAACACGACGCGTGGAGCCACCCCGAGGTCGATATCTCTGCTCGCACTAAACGCAAAGCCTCCCGACAACGGGCATTATTTTCCGTCCGCATTCCCGGATCAATTTTTTACTGAACTGCCTCGGATTCTTCACTCTTTGTACATAATTAGATCTGGTATTGCAAATGAAATCGGCAATGTGTTCATTCGGGATGTGAAGATCGTTCCGTATGCCTGTTTTCCAGATGTGAAATTAAATCCTCCCAAAGACATTGATAAAATCCCTCTTTACGATGAGGTGTTCGTCATCGCTCAGTCTTACGGTACTTTTATGTACCATCGGCTGGCAGAAGTGACACCAAGAATTGCAGTTTTTGTTGAATTTCTGGTTCGAAATCCAACGATAAAGATTCTAACACCAGAGAACCAGGGTCGAATGGTTGAACTATTAACGGTCTTGGGAATTACGAGTGATCGTATCATTAGTGGTTGGTGTCGGGCGGAAATCATGTATTTACCGAGAGCAACTACATGCTGTTTTCTACATTTCCTCGAGACTCAAGTCCTATCTCTACACTACCGGCAATACCTCAAGAAAAACTTTCCACACGACCCTCGAAACAAGGTTGTCTTTATCCGACGGACAAGCCATCGTTTCTTCAGCAATCAATCTGAGATCGAAAGAGTCGTAGAAATGGCGGCGAAGGAATACAATCTGAGCTACGAAGTATTTAAGGATAATCCACCGCCTTCCTTTGTTGACATGATGCGTATCTTCAATGCGGCTGTCATGGTTGTCGCACCTCATGGTGCTGGCTTGGCTAACCTCGTCTTCTCCGAACCTGGAACGTTCGTCGTCGAAGGGGTTTGCAATCGTCCACTCACGATTCTCTTTTTCCAGAGAACCGCTCAGGTTCTCGGACATCGGTGGCACGGAATACCGTCAAGAGGCGGGTGCAGATATGCAGCAGGTGCTGGAGTAGGAGGCATGGTCACAATCGAGCCTTCCATCATCAACGACACAATTAGAACCTATTTAAACTTGTGGGATGCGACAGCGTTCAGAAACACTTCGTCTTAAGTCACTTTCTAATAAAACTGTCATTACTTTAGGCGTACAAGAGGCATACAAGAGTGGAACAAGGTACAGCGGTCTTAGTTAAGGTTTAACTCAGCGACTTATTGTTCGCAGTTAGTTGTAATGTTTTAAGTTGTCTATAATTTCAACTGAATAGCGTGAATAAAGCTATCACGATGGTGATTTTGTCTGTTCAAGTCTTTTTTATTGTCATTCTTCTGAATGTCTCAGTACGACTACAGCGTTCACTAGCAGATAATTGTTCAGTTACACAGATGATAATGCGACGGCTATCAGAACTACTAATATAAATTCTGATGAGGAACGCCTATAGTTTCTGCTTAACACTAGACATGTCAGCCTAACACAGAACGCGCAGTCTAAGCTGCTGACGTTCCTGTATGAAGCACTGAAGGACCTGACTGACTCTGCCGGCCGCTGACTCTACTGACCGCCTCTCTAACTTACATATCTAAGTTATTCTGAGGTCTGTGGTAAAGGTGTACTTCTGATTGGTCCAGCAATCCTATATGACTTTACTTTGGATCCTTAGATTGACATTACGAGTTATAGGTTGGACTACCTAATTATTCTTGGCCTATGGAAGACTTTTTGTGACATGGGTGGGATTACCTTCTAGAAGTTCTTAGAATGCGCAGCTGTTATATAATTTGTTATTTCGCAGCTATCTAATGTCCAGTGATGTGAAGTTCTCGATGTAGCTTAACTTAGGCGCTCTGTGAAAGTTGACCAGGTGAATACAGTTAATCTGTATTATGTCATAACAACGAATCCTATTCTGAACTCCTACAGCTTCTAAGGCGCCTATGGGTCTACTTACTTAACTGGGTCCTATAATTACTTACACACCTTAATCAAGTTACTCTGTAATAGAACTATACGAAAGGCAGCTGTGATTGGTGACTAAATAAGCTGATAGGAAATGTTTAAGTGGTCATCGTTGTCATAGGAACTATTCCGGGGTGTAGGAGTGGCGTGTGGCTCTTGACAGAATGGACTATGATTGACCATTGTATTATTGATGCAGTGATATTTCTCCATATTTAATCCAATATCGAGTTTAAAAGTGCCTCTGCAATCGTTAATTTTCTTGTCCACTTGAAGCTTGACAACTACAATTCACACTTCCTGAACCATGAATCCACTTAATGTAAGAGTCTTCAACATATCCAAATTTCATTTGCTCGGTTATTCACCAGGATACCCAAACACCGCCGTATCACACCTTATCCTTAATTTACTCCATTGGAAAAATACTGAACATTTCAAAATTCTGTTTCCAGACTCTCTGCAATACACTCAACCCGCGTATTTGCTCGAACTCTTCACCATCCATTAAAAACGCTCTAACTGATCATCCGCAGCATAAGCAAATAGTTTTTATGACGCCTGCGAGTTTGACTGCGCATAGTGAGGCCGATAGACGCTCATCAAATTTTTGGTGGTGAACCACTCTTAAGCTGTTGTTTATCCTCTTTTAGATGACGGGTCTCTCCTTTACGTGATGGAAATAATTGTTTAGGTGGTGGGGCCGACGACTCAAATGACGGATCAAATCAGAGCTTCCGGATCTCAGATCCGACTGAATTTAACCACTAGATGCCAGTTGACTAATTACCAGCTCTACGTTTCATTGCAGTTTTCTGTGCTTTAAGTCACTATGGGGTAGGCTTACACAGTACACATGAACTTGTTGTAGGCTTAATTAGTTAACATTTTTGAACCGATAGGCCTGTATATGTAGGGATGGATTATTCGGAATTACAGATTTGTAATGATTGCTTTATGAGTACGTAAGAGAAAGAGCTTAGTAGACTTTAGTTACCTGTACTCAGCAGTTTTTATTTAATTTTTTTATTTATATACAGATTTGTAATGATTGCTTTCTGAGTGAGTAAGAGAAAGAGTTTAGATACCTGTACTCAGCAGTTTTTATTTTGAATTGGATTTGTTTACTTTAAGCTACCATGGAGTTCTTGAACGTATTCAGCGTGGAGTGTAAATTAGACCCACCGGATTGAAGCTGCTTCGCTCGTTCTGCACATAGAATTGAACTTGTTCTCTTTTGCACGCAATTTAAAAATGCACGCGTCGTGCCTTTTCCGTGGGGGATCCTGCCACCTGGAATTACTTTCTTTTAGGCCTTCATGTGCGTGTTCTTTTCATCGGAAACTGCGTCCATTCAGTTATTTCCAGTTATATAAACGTTTATTTATGGCCGTAGGTGTATAGGCTAAATGTTCTAAAGATATTGGACATGTTGAACGGTGTTCAGATTACGCTTTGGTTTGAGATGCAGGCAAATTCGCGCTAGAGGGACGTTCAAAGTTCAGGTGTCATATTCATTCCAAGTGTCTACACGACGCACCGATCGATGAGTTATCGGTAAACACTAGATTGCGCCGAACTAAATAAGAGTCCTATAGGTTCTTGGATTTCAAGTCTTGGGACGCCGTCTGGATATTGGAAAGGTTCGTATGTGTATATCGTGTAACGCTTCATTTCGGGCGGAAAAGGGGCCTTGAGTTCGCGAAGTGATTCGTGGTTGACGTGTCTTATTATTCCAAGTGTCCGTTCACATATGCATTGATAAGTTCTAGGTAAACGCTAGATCGACGCCAAGCGTGTAGTGTCTTCAATGTTAAGCTTGGGACTTCGTCTGGAACTCTTCAACGGTAGCCTCGTGAAATTTCTCGTTCGAGAAGCCATCATGAGGCGGTCGTGGAGCAACGCCTTACTCGCGACCTCTCATCGTCGTCGCTTCACAGTACACCTCGTTTCTTTATGGTGTCTCTTAGATATCCTCTTAACCGCGTCACGATCGGTACATCCTCTGGGATCACGGTATTGTGTGTATTCCATTTAGCAGAACTTTTGTAAGAGGCGCATTAAGTTCTTACATATCTATTTGATCTTTGAACCAACGTTTAATGTTTCGATATTTGACAAATTCAGGTCTGTACTACTTGAGGCTGCTGAAAGTAGGCTGCTATGCTGATGAATAACTTTTTGTTTATTGGGCTCCAGTTGTATTTTAATGTCCAAGCATTACCGTATCTTCCTGATGTTAGTTAAGGGATTTAATCAACCTACGGTTATTATCATAAGCGGATTTTACTACTAATAGGTGTGGCGTCTTCTGAGGTTTTCATCGTCGGCTTCTCAGGTTGAGGATTCTGGCTTTTATCCACAGTGTTTCTAGTGATTCATTTCTAAATATAGATTTTAATTCTACGAATTTATTCTGTTCGGGCCCTTGAAACACATGTTCTCGTGCTTAAGCGCTTTCTGATTGTTGTTCGTCGTTTCATATTTAAGGGAAGTGGGAAGCCATCCTGTTTGGACTTATGTTTGCATGTAGGCCTACCAGTGCGCGGATGAAGTCATTCAACGAAAACACCCCATCGATAAGAATAACGCGTAAACTATTTTCAGATATCTACTTTCAGCGACTATGATCACTTGTTGGTTGATGCTGTCTTTCCTTCTTGTCCCAGTCATGGTTGTATAGCTGCTTATATGAAGTTGGATGATTATGTATGAGGTTGCCAATGCCTATGCTACAGGATATATGCGTAAAACTACTTTCAGATAGGCCTATCTACTTTCAGCGACTGGCTGCGCCCGGGGATTACTCGATGGTTGATGGTGTCCATCCTTCTACTCCAAATCATGGTGGTATAGCTGTTACATGAAGTATGTATGAAGATGCTACAGCCTGCCGCATTTGAAGGACTGTCTCCAAACTACGACAGGGACAACTTCATGCCTATGCTTTAAAGTGAATGTTTGTAGGCCGGGTTCGGTGAGATCTACGAGCTCCGTGATGTCTGCAGGTTGCAAGTACTGGATCATTGCCATTTGGTCATTGGAAGTGATTTCTATATCCACTCTGAAAAGGTCAGAATATCTTGATACTCTATACGCTTTAACTACGTACTGTCGTCTTTTAGTATGATCCACGTCGAGAACGCTGTGATCATGTCCATAGTGGCACGCTGGAAATCAATCTTCTTAGAGGAAATGGGTTGAAAATTTTCGCATTGATCCACGTGATGTGATCTCGGACTACGGACTAGTGCTGCTTCCATCGGGTCACTGCAGGGTTCCTTCGGTGACTCGAACGATCAATAGCTGACGTGTCGTTGGCATATCTGCCTTGGATTCCAAGAGGAATAGTCCACTTGGAGGGTACCACGTACAAATCGTATAACACAAGATATCTACTAACATCTTTTGTTTCACCAACAGCGATAGAAGAACACATGGAATCCTTAACCTATTATGTTATCTGATCCCTGACTTTATCTGCCAGTATTACCAAGATTTCATTTTGAGTGCCTGCTAGTGTAGGCCTATCGATCATTAAGGACTATTAATCGAGCTCTTGGTCCCCCGCGCGCGGACAGCCATTATTCAGCGCCGTTCTTTTTCGATCGATGGCCCCGCAACCTAGAATGGCCTTCCTGTAGCACTTCGCCTGGTCCATATGACTCGCTCTACCTTGTTTCTTACAAACTTGAAATCTACTCCCTTTAGCCGTGGTTGGACTAGGAGCGCTCCTGAGTGGATCACCTTGAAGGGGCGCTATATAAAAGCTCCTTAATAATAATGATTAAACAATTCCCGAACATCGGTCATCTTGCAGCAACTTGACCAAAGTGTGAAATTCGATCACATGCAGACCAATCTCGTAAGAGAAAGAATGCCCGGAAGTAGTTTCTACGTCAAGAAAATAATTAAGACTAAAAGCAAATAAGTAGGTCGTTTCTGTGAAAATACCACGAATAAATAACATCGCATTTCATCATGCATCATGTTTAATTGTAATTGTAATTAGTTACTTCTATTGCGCCGGTGTCTAATACACAAGGCAGCAACCGATGGTACAAGTAAGTCATACCTGTGAAAATACCAAAATTACATAGGCCTACCATATTCCATCATAGATCGCACTAAACTTGGGAGCCACCGTGGGGACACCAAGCTCAGTTGATGGAACATATGCCCCTCTCCCCAGCCCTCTGTAGAGCAGCCACTGGTTGTAGGTCAGACAGGCCAGCATAAAAATTATTCAGAGTTCTACAGGAAGCCAGTGCAGGTGACCAAGCAGAGTCGAGTTAGTGAAGTAGTCGAATCGATGTCCCTGCGTTTGAGATGGTAAATTTATCAGCATATTTAGGGGTCTATAATTTTGTCTTAATTCTCAATCGTCCTTTCCTCTAAAATCAGTAATTTGTATGTTTTCAATTTCAGTTCCGCGTGAATAACTTTGGAAATGAATTAATACAATAATTTCCAGCCCAACATGCAACTTGTCCAAGGTTTGGTCACGAAACGCGGAATCATCTTTCTGTTCTTCACAGTAACCTTTACAGCTCTCACCTTGTTGAATATTTTCGACGTGTCTCTAATACATTTTCACGTTAATATATGGAGTGAAGGCGGAGAACAGACAGCGTTGAGTATTTCGAGATGTCAACGCGCCGAACCAACTTTTAAAGCAACAACACCACCATTTTCGGCCCTTGTCCTTCAAGCGTGTGGACATTTACTCGAGCGCATTCAAATTTTAAACGCTGCGCTTGAATGCTTAAGAATTCAACGGTTTATGCCAATTAAGAACACTAGTGACTGGAATATAAGAGCACCTGATCAATTACAATTGTTAGCTGAGTGGAACGAAAGTTTCTTACAGGAGTTGTCCAATTACTCGCAGGTAACGACCGTCATTCTACCTTGGCTACGCAGTCCTCAACAAAGAGACGAGGAATGGAGTTCGTTGACCGAATATTCAAACCTGCTTATTAGAGAGTATTACGAATCGACCGCCACTGATCCGCTTTGTGCATGGATCGAGACTCCGGGAAAAGTGGAATTCAGTTTTGACGTCATTAATAACTGGACGTGTAATCGAAACACGACGCGTGGAGCCACCCCGAGGTCGCTATCTCTGCTCGCACTAAACGCAAAGCCTCCCTACAAAGGTTATTATTTTCCGTCCGCATTCCCGGATCAATTTTTTACTCAACTGCCTCAAATTCTTCACTCTTTGTACATAATTAGATCTGGTACCGCAAGTGATGCCGGTGATGTGTTCATTCGGAATGCAAAGATCGTTCCGTATGCGTGTTATCCAGATGCGAAAAAAAATCCTCCCAAAAATATTGACAAAATCCCTCTTTACGATGAGGTGTTCGTCATTGCTCAGCCTTACGGTAATCTTAACTACCATCGGCTGGCAGAAGTGACACCAAGAATTGCATTATTTCTTCAATTTCTAGTTCGCAATCCAACGATAAAGATTCTAACACCAGTTAACTATGGCCGAATGGTTGAACTATTAACGGTGTTGGGAATTAAGAGAAATCGTATAATAAGTGGTTGGTGTCGGGCGGAAATCATCTATTTACCTAGAGCAACTACATGCTGTTTTCCACATTTTCTCGAGACCCAAGTTCTGTCTCTACATTACCGACAATACCTCAAGAAAAACTTCCCACACAACACACGAAACAAGGTTGTCTTCATCCGAAGGACAAACCATCGTTTCTTCAGCAATCAATCCGAGATCGAAAGAGTCGTAGAAATGGCGGCGAAGGAGTATAATCTGAGCTACGAAGTATTTAAGGATAATCCACCGTCCTCCCTTGTTAACATGATGCGTATGTTCAATGCGGCTGTCATGGTTGTCGCACCTCATGGTGCTGGCTTGGCTAACCTCGTCTTCTCCGAACCTGGAACGTTCGTCATCGAAGGGGTTTGCAATCGTCCACACACGAATCTCTTTTTCCAGAGAACCGCTCAGGTTCTCGGACACCGATGGCACGGAATCCCGTCAACCGGCGGGTGCAGTTTTGCAGCAGGTGCTGGAGTAGTAGGGATGGTCATGATCGATCCTTCCGTTATCAATAACACAGTAATGGCCTATTTAAATTTGTGGAACGGGACAACTTTCAGTAACACTTCGTCCCATGTAACTTTATAGGGAAATGTCCTTTGCATTCGTACCGGGTGCTATAGACTGCATGTTACCCACCGCACGCAGGCTCAACTCAGCAACTTATTGTTCAGAAGTTGTAAGCTTTAAGTTTTTGTTGCTTAGGCTGAGTTGCACGAACAGAACATTAAGACAGGTGGCTGGGTTGGTGACGAGGTGAGCTGATAGCCAGTGGTCAGCGTTGTCACATTTGTTACGATTACTGAAATTCAGGAACTAGCAGAAGGGCAAATAGTACGAGGCAGAACATGACTGGATTGATTGCATTGTAACTGGCGAAGTTTGCTGACTGTTTAGCCATAATTTGCTCGGTTAAAGTATAGACCACAATAAATATACTTTGGTATAGGACTAATCGCTGTCATCTTTATATTTGTATCAAAATGGCCGTGTGATGTGTAAGATGGATTGGCCATAAAGAGGATTGATCCGACTGCATGATGTATATGTAGGCATAGTGCTTTAAACGGTGACCGGACAATTCGTCGCAGGACAATTCGGCGCGGACAATTCGGCGCAGGACAATTCGGCGCGGGACAATTCGGCGCGGGACATTTCGTCGCGGGAAATTTATATTATACAAAATGTTATCGCGGAAAATTTATATAATTAATCAATTCGAGGTGATCAGCTATCGTCGATTTATTGGGGTATATCGCATATCTGAGGTTGAGCGGATGGTTGCAGGTGAAGAACCCCTCTGAAGAAGAAGAAATATCGAGATCTGGATCGTCGATTGCACACTGTTGTGCTAGATTACGAAAATCGAACATCAATCGAATACTTACGGAGATGCAGTCACAACATAAATCAAGTGGATTAACAAATTAACCCATTGTAACGATTTAGTGACATTGAAACAATTTCGGACAGGCTAGCGGATTATTCATCCATTTTTTGGGATTAACATTTAGTTGTGTTAGATTAGTAATTTTTAGATTACATATTGGAGTGTCTGTATTCATACAATTTCGGACAGGATTATCCAAATTGTTTTTTTGTATTAACATTAAGTTGTATTAGATTATTAACTTTTGGATTTCATATTAGAGAATCTATATTCAATTAAAACTCAATATTAAATATCATAGTGAACTCGACAATCTACTATCATATTTCACTTTTAATATCGCTGCTTATTTCTATGGTGGCTTAATGAAGCAGTTTCAATTTTATATTTTGATTAACCGCGCCGAATTGTCCGCGCCGAATTGTCCTGCGACGAATTCTCCTAGAACCGCTTTAAACAGATGATCAGATACCTCTGTAAACTTTTTCATATACTCGTTAGCGCAAAAAAATTTCCAAATCGCTACTTGAAAGCTAAGGGCGCGGGCACCAGTTTCTTCTCTCTCGGGTACTACAACGTTGTTGATGACGGCGACCAACTGCAGCCAAACTCAACAGAATTGGCAGAGCTCAGACTTGGCCTCGCACTCCTTATGAAATTCCCGGAAGTCCTGATGCAACTCATCCACTTCTCCAATCAGGGATTCAAACTGTTCAGGGCAACATTGTTTTAAGCCAGTGTAATTTGCAGTAGCCCACCTGCAACTGTGCCAGCACTGGATATACAGCTTTGTCCTTGTGATTCCAGAATATCTCCCACTGAAGCGACCAGCTCAGGTCCCCCACAATAACAATAGCAACAGACTCTCCTAAAGTAATAATGACAAACTCAATTTTTGTGTATATTCACAGTGAAGAACAGCAACACATAAAAATTTACATAAGTTTGCTTGATGGCGTCATTGATGAATCAGAATGACCTTGACCATGAACTTTCAAGGTGAAGATGACCGCGAAAAAATCTCAGAAAAGAATTCTACATACCGAAATCAGTAAAATTAGAGGAATTACACGTGCATATACTCTAAAAAAAACAAAAAGGTGAATTTTCCAATATGGTCGACGGCGGCCATATTATTATTTTTTATAATAATAATCTGTCCTTTAATTAAGCGCCTGCAAGCGCACTGCGTTGTACAGTGAACATACATATAGTAGAAACGGCAGCCACGCAGAGCGCCTTACATACATGTATACAGTAGAAGCACATGATAACAGTTTTACAGGAGTCGAATACAACTGTTTTTAACGGCAGACACGCAGGGCGCCAATCACGGCCTAACACTCACTTAACTACCGCCGCCATCTAGCGAGTAGAAGGCTGAGTTAACCTTATGGAGAGCTATGGGATTCGACCTTGGTACCTTCTGCACTTCACGCCAGTGTGTTATCCATTACTCTACGGCCCCCCCCTCATTAGATTTGGCCATAGCGTCATTCGTGGCAACGTGATCGACAAGCACTTCGCTGATATTTCTTGTCTAGGGACCCACTGACTTAGTGGAAGTGAGATATGGTGAGGGCTCGACTCGTCCGTAGATCGAGCCAAAATTGATCACCTTATTCAGAAAGTGAAGCTGTTGGGTTTCCTAAACCAAGATTGTCCTTCGATTTAAAACTTTTTCGCTGTATTAAACTCAACCCCTTTCATGTTCTATATTCACTACTCCCCCCCCCCTCAACAACAACTGTATTACCTTATGATCTTCGGCCTATAACTGTCACTTCCTGCTTAAGATAATAGAAATTTTATTTCTTGTATCTTGTTTAATTGTTAACTTCATTTATTATTCTTTGATATTGTTTTTTTACTTTACTTTTCGATTTACCCTAATGCGATCTGTCATTTGGTTTTTGAATAAACGAATATATTCCCCAACATCATTTTGCAAACCGTTCCACAAGCCAAGTACAGGATTCAAGTGTAAATTAGTTTTATTGGTATTTCTTAGGAAATAGCCAATCCGCCATTTTGAAATTCATTTTTGGTGTGTTCCCGTGGCCCGATTTTGTCCGATTTTGGATATGTTATTCAGCAGTGGTTTCCGAGCAGGAAACCGTTTTAAAAGCTTCTGAAACAATTTTACCCAGGTCTAACTGTAAATTGCCTAGACTAACAGGCCGTAATGCTGACTAAATTAACGATTGTGACGTCACACATCTCATCCATAGTTTCAGGTAGAACGAGTTTGATTTATTTTTTTATTTCGCTGTCTGAAATTTCGAATATCATTTCAAATTTAATGTTAAATAGTGAGATTTTTAATCATGTCACGTAGGCCCTATTCTTAGAATTTCTTAGAACTTGTGAATATTAATAATCGAAGTGTTGAACGTTTGGTTTCTATCTCATGGTCGATCACCCTTTTGGCATACACGAAAATCCGTTGGGCTGACTTTTAAAGAATTTGGTTTTACCGAATTTGAAGAATGCCTCGTCACTGTAGTGTCGCAAGAACGAGAAATCAGCGTTTAGCATCGTAAGCGTAATCGTAATCTCGAGATTTCTACAGCGCCCAAAAAAGTGAAGTCGCGGGAACCAGCTTATTAACAGCTTATTAACAGCGTAGTCATTGATTATATAATTATATATTCTATATTATATTCTTTATAATTTCAAACCGACAGACGCAGTAAGATTACATTGAAACTTGAAAGTACAATCAAGATCTTAATTAACACACGGTTTGGCAGCCATGCAAGGCGCCGCACTAGAGTGTAAATTGAGTGTAAATGAAACGATGTAAAGCCTCAAAACTGGTTGGGACGGAGTCCTCGACAAAGAGACAAAATTTTCCAGTGAACGGTAATACTGTACTATGCACTAGATCTTTGCCCGTCGTACGACGGTAAGAAAAATTTGAAAATGTGTTTTCCAATTGTACAGGCAAAGTATTTTCCAGTGTGCGATAGAAGCTCTGCTGTGAAGTTGCTGCTGAATAATTTAGTCTATCGCTAGATGGCTCATAGTAGCGTATCATAACAAATACGTTTCAGCGTCTACACAAATTCGTCACTTCGTTATATTACTGGCCAGTTTAAATCCGTTAAGCTCTTTCGTTTTTAGCGTTTTAGCGACATAGGTAAATTATTTTAAGAACAGTCCTTTACGGTATACTGAAATTTTCGTTGCATAAAGTTTGAATCGAACGTCCGTTAAGAGTATTGCGATTTGTAAACAGTGACGTCATTGGTCATGAATATTAATTAGTTCGAAGCAGCCAATGAGAGGTGCGTAACATTTCTTTCGTGAGATATTTGGCCACATTTCTGTTCCGTTCTACTGTTAATTAAGCATTTTGCTGAAGAATGTGTCGTTTATTCTCGTATGAACTCTTTAATCTGAATTCAGTTGGTGACTTATGAATATTTGTGTAGTCTGTGTCCTCCAATTTATGTAGGGCCTATACTGGTCATGGTCTTCTCTGTCCTTCATTAACAATCCTAAAAATCCTCCGTAAAATCTGTTCCCCAAAGTTATGTACACATTTTTGTCTCCGAACTCGTGTAGTGCTAAGTGTCCCACTAGGCTACTATTAAGTTCCTCATTCCTACTCCATCAGCTGCAGGGGCGTCTATCCCCCCTATGTCATTGGAGCAACGTCTTTTTTCTCCCTCTTCTTCCCCCTTCCCGTTCCTTCCCCTCCCATAAAATGGTGGCACACACACTGACAGATCTTTCCCTCCTATTTCTTGGATGGAGCATTTGCTCCAAGGTTTCTATGGTGTAGACGCCCCTGATCAGCTGCATTGGCTTGCTGTTGAATTCAGAATGAAATTTAAACTGGCCTGTTTGGTTTACAAAGCCCAGTCAGTGTCTAGAAGGCAATGGTCAGAATGAGACAAAAATAGCAGTTGACGCAACTTCAATTTCCCGTGAAACGTTAGGAGATATAAGACAGTGTCACAGTGGTATACTCAACTGTTCTAGTATACCACATTATCCTTCGCATACGTTTCAAAGTAACAAAGGCATTTCACCCAGTGTATATGTATCTTATGAATATAAATAAATATATATATATATATATAATATTATATATATATAAACTGTTCCATGTATACCATTCTATACTAAACCACATTAATCCATATTATAGTCTACTATTCTATTTTTGTGTTTTTGATGGTCAATTGGTCAGCATATTTAAATGTTTGCTCGACGTAGGCCCTAGTCTCTCACTGCCATATTGTTCTATCAGGCAATTATACTAATTAATTTCTTCTCAATTTCAGTTCTATGTGAATATCTTTGGAAGTGATTTAAGCCAAAAATCTGCAGCCAAACATGCTACGATTCCAAACGTTCTGTACGAAAGGTGGCGTCATCTTTCTGCTCTTCACAATAATCATCGACATGTTTCTTATAAGTTTTCACGTCAAACTGTCGAGGGAAGATGGATTGCAGATAGCGTTGAATAGTTCTAGGTGTCACTCAGACGATTCAACTTTAAAAGAAATAACCCGACCATTTTCTGCCCTTATCCTTCTGACGTGTGGGCATTTACTCGAACGCATTAAACTAGTCAACGTTGCGCTTGAACGCTTACGAAGTCAACGGCTTCTACCAATTAACAAAACTAGTGACTGGAATATAAGCGCACCTCCTCAATTACAATTGCTAGCTGAGTGGAACGAAAGTTTCTTACAGGAGCTATCCAATTACTCGCAGATAACGATCGTCATTCTACCCTGGCTACGCAGTCCTCAACAAAGAGACGAGGAATGGAGTTCATTGACCGATTCTTCTAACTTGCTCATTCAAGAGTATTACGAATCGACTGCCACTGATCCGCTATGTACATGGATCGAGACTCCGGGAAAAGTGGAATTCAGTTTTGACGTCATTAATAACTGGACGTGTAATCGAAACACGACGCGTGGAGCCACCCCGAGGTCGCTATCTCTGCTCGCACTAAACGCAAAGCCTCCCTACAAAGGCTATTATTTTCCGTCAGCATTCCCAGATCAATTTTTACTGAACTGCCTCGGATTCTTCACTCTTTGTACATTATTAGATCCGGCATTGCAAATCGTTTCGGCGATGTGTTCATTCGGAATGCGAAGATAGTTCCGTATGCGTGTTTTCCAGATGTGAAATTAAATCCTCCGAAGAATATTGGCAATATCCCTCTTTACGATGAGGCTTTCGTCATTGCTCAGTCGTTCGGTGAACAAATCTACCATCGGTTGGCAGAAATAACACCAAGAGTAGCAATTTTTGTTGAATTTCTATTTCGAAATCCAAAGATAATGATCTTAGCACCGATGAACGAGGGCCCAATGGTTGCACTATTAACGGTCTTAGGAATTACGAGTGATCGTATCATTAGAGGTTGGTGCCGAGCGGAAATTATCTATTTACCTAGAGCAACTACATGCGGTTTCCCACATTTTCTCGAGACTCAACTCCTATCTCTACACTTCCGGCAATACCTCAAGAGAAACTTCCCGCCCGTAACTCGAAACAAGGTTGTCTTCATCCGAAGAACCGGTCGTCGTAACTTCTATAATCAAACTCTGATCGAAAGAGTCGTAGAAAGGGCGGCAAATGCGTACAATCTGAGCTACGAAGTATTTATGGATAATCCGCCACCTCCTCTGGTTGACATGATGCGTATGTTCAATGCGGCTGTCATGGTTGTCGCACCTCATGGTGCTGGCTTGGCTAACCTCGTCTTCTCCGAACCTGGAACGTTCGTCATCGAAGGAGTTTGTAATCGTCCACACGCGAATCTCTTCTTTCAGAGAACCGCTCAGGTTCTCGGACATCGGTGGCACGGAATTCCGTCACGCGGCGGATGCATTAGCACAGTAGATCGTGGAATTGTAGGCGTGGTCACGATCGAGCCTTCAATCATTAAGGACACAATTAGGACCTATTTAGATTTGCGAGATGTGACAACCTTGAGAAACACTTAGTCGCGGGTTGCATTTTAGCAAAAGTGTCTGTGGCATATTTACCGGGTTGCACCACCCATTATTCACAAGGTGTAAGCTTTTAAGCTTTTTTAACCTTCGACTAAGTGATAAGAACAGAACTATAAGAGAAGTAACTGGGTTTTATGACGATGTGAGATGTCAGCAAGCCATGGTCAGCGTTGACACAGATATTACGATTAGGGGCCTACTGAAATTCAGGAATTGGCTGAAGGACAGATAGTGCGAGGCAGAACATGACAGGGTTGATTGCATTGTAACTGGCGAAGTTTGGTGACCGTTTAGCCATAATTTGCTCATTCTTAATGTATTGACCACAATAAATCGAATTTGTTATAAAACTGATCACTTTCATGGTTACATCTGTATTAAAATGGCCGTGTGATGTGTAAGATGCATCATTGATTGGCTAAAGGTAAGTATGTAAGTAATCTTTTAATAATGGCCACGATAATGGAGGAACCGAAAATCTGCGGAATTCGGGAGAGATATCGTTTAAACATCAACAGGCCTACGTGAACATAATCTGGTTATATCAGATATAATTTGTATGGATATTGGATAATTTAGAGAAATAGTCACAGCCTGTGTCACTGATTAAGCATGTGTCTGAAAGGCCATTAGTTTAACCAGTTACAATGTCACTGTATCGTCAGGTATGCTGTACGCCTACAGTCGCCTAGAGTCTTTTATATTTTTTTCGGATTTTTCCCTATTTAGCATGTTTGACGTGGTACTAATAGGGATAGGTCTCAAGTGAGGACTGGTCTCAGCCACATTATGGCATCCAGCTTGTGACTCCTGGTCTTAAGCCTATATCAGTCACGTGTAACATGACAATGGCTGTCAATGTACCATGTTATTGTTACTGTCAATGTGAAGTGTTAGATTGTTACTGTCACCGATTGCAGGCAACTAACTTCGACAACCTTGCGGTGTCAAAAGTTCATACCTATGACTGCCTGTATAGGCCTAGGTTAACTAAGTCTTAAGCGATTGCTATTCTAAAATATATCCCTACTGTGTCAGGACATCTGCCAATTATAGAGGAGCACCTACTAGAACAAACACCCGAAAGTTCTCAATAAAAAGTGCTGGCCCGAGGACTTGGAATAATATTCCTGTCGCCATAAGAAGTCTACCTAATATTTTAAGTTTTAAGAGAAAGCTCCGTGATTACCTAGTAGCAGCAGTTCCCCAACCCTCCCTATCTACATTTTGCTAGCAAATTACTGCCTTGATTGCGCACTAGGTTTGATGTTGACACCTGATGTAATACCTGATGTTTAGTTACCTAGTTAAGTCCATAATGTATAGTATTACAATGTTAAGCCAGTTGCCACTACTTTTTATGTACAAGGGTAACCCTGATAGCGGGACCCAGGTCCCTTAAGGGTTTCTCTCCCTTTACTTCCTTTGAAAACTAATTAATTGATCTGATTTCTGTTAAAATTTTATACCGAATGACATTACTTCTGTTACTGCATATTATGTGAAGTAATATAATTTATGGTTATGGTTATGGTTATTCCTGTGATCTTGTTCTCTGAAAATTGATAATTGGCTATAATAAAGGTATTAAACCTGGTCTTATTGGGAGCAGTCCGTCCGTGAGCAATGTGACGAAGGTAAGGATGCGATCGAATAATATACAGAACTTGTTTTCATACCGAAGTTGCTTCATATGCTGCGAGTAGGCCTACCGTAGGCCTATGTCACAATAATCATTGAATATGCGAAGCATCTCAACGTGCTTAGACGTTTGATAAGCAACTGGCAAACTTGTATGAGTCATAAAATTATCCTAAAATATTACTTTTGTGCTTCTGAGTGCAAAATGCCAAAAGTGAACTTTAAAGTGACCCTAGTATTCTTAACTTAGCTGACAGACTTTTTTAAAGACAGGAGGCACGCCAAAAACG
Source organism: Allolobophora icterica (assembly GCA_963556255.1). Lineage (NCBI taxonomy): Eukaryota > Metazoa > Annelida > Clitellata > Crassiclitellata > Lumbricidae > Allolobophora > Allolobophora icterica. The sequence continues at coordinate 13,987,440 of OY744609.1, read as the reverse complement.
TGTTAAATTGTATACGGAAAGATGCAAAGGACACGGCAGAGCAAGCAAACTATGGAAGTGCATTGTAGAGTTGTGGGCCAGCAAGAGAAAAAGCCCTGCGGCCGAGTGCATTCTTCACTCGAGCTATGGCAAGTGAAGAGAAAAAGGATCTAGGCCTAGTGTATTGATGATAAGTCTGAGGGACAAGCATATGTACTGCGGCTGACCAGACTGCAGTGTCTCACCGGCAATTACACACGAATTTCTAAATTAATTCGCTGTTCAACAGAGAGCAAATGAAACGATACAGTTGAAGTTATCATCATACTCTTACGAGCCCCATTTGTATCTATGCATAATTTATGTATTATTAATACTATTTTAATTTTTTTATTATTACTACTACTATCATGATCATCATCGTCCTCATTATAATGATGATGACGATCAACCTCATAAGTCGATTTTTAAAACGCTAGGAGAGAGTTGCCATAAATGGACCACCTAAGGGAAACCGAGGTTTAGGCTACTGAACGAAAGCCACCGAATTTCTAAGAGGAAATTATGCCATATGATGGGCTGATTGGTCAAGTATGTTGACAATAATCAAGAAACAGATAGTATTCATGCATTTACTAAAATAAATAAAACAAGTTGAGCTCCAATGGCATCTACATATACAACAGAAAGAAAGTGTTTTTCGACATAATACAAGCTAATGGAACTTATTATTACTTAAAGAAGCACTTCAAGCACAGCTGCACAGTATAACAATGCAAGTGCCGGTGTCCTTAAATGGACCACGCCCAAATTATAGGTCCAATTCAGGACACTAAATATGGTCCATTTCAGGTAACCCAGACTACTTCTACTTATACTGCGATAGTTCAACACGCGTCAGTCGTAGCCTAAAATCACTTATTGTCGCTCAAATATGAAACCTGGCTATAATTAAAACAAACATGATTGCATTTTTAAAAGCTCATCTAACGTGTACATATATATCCTCGCTGTAAGGTACGACTAAAAATAGATCAAAACTACAAGAATAGTTTTAACCGTAATTTAATAAATGTTTAGTATTCCGTAAAACTGCCTACATATACAACAGAAAGAAAATGTTTTTCGATATTCAACTGCGCAAGAATACAACAGTTGAAAACGAGGTCAAATGAGTGGTTCTAGGGCAATTCGGAGCCGGACAATTGGGAGCGGACAGTTCGGAGCGGACAATTCGGAGACGGGCAATTCGGAGCCGGGCAATTCGGAGCGGATAAATTGAGCGGACAATTCGGAGCCGGGCAATTCGGAGCCGGGCAATTCGGAGCGGATAGAATAGCGTCTAACCATGTCTAACCAAAACTACTATGCATAGCAAACAAGTCACGAATTAAAAGTTTAAAAAGTTCTTCAGTTTCATTAGTCTAACCATGATCGCCATTCTGAGTAGATAGCCTTGAAGAGGCGCTATATAAATTCTCCATATGAATGAATCAAAACTACTATGCATAGCAAACAAGTCACGAATTAAAAGTTTAAAAAGTTCTTCAGTTTCATTAGTCTAACCATGATCGCCATTCTGAGTAGATAGCCTTGAAGAGGCGCTATATAAATTCTCCATATGAATGAATCAAAACTACTATGCATAGCAAACAAGTCACGAATTAAAAGTTTAAAAAGTTCTTAAAGCTGCGGAGTGAAATTGCAGTGAAATGTAGGCCTACTAATGTTTCAATTGATTATATAAGACCACACTGTTATGCATGAAAATCTATTCCATGCTACGTTGTAAGTTTAATTAGTCATTTAAGTTTATGTTGTGGCTGCATCCGCGCAGGTACTCGATGCATGTGCGGTTACCGTAATCTAATACCACACTTCGCAGTCGACGGTCCAAATCCCTATATTTTTTCTTTCTCAGAGGAGAAATACTAAATGCCTAGAAAGCCGTAAGCGCCCCAGCTTTGCATCGCCAAAGGCCTTTGATGCCATTATAAAAATAAATACGTGAGAGTCCGACGCTATTCTATCAGCTCCGAATTGCCCGGCTCCGAATTGTCCGCTCAATTTATCCGCTCCGAATTGCCCGGCTCCGAATTGCCCGTCTCCGAATTGTCCGCTCCGAACTGTCCGCTCCCAATTGTCCGGCTCCGAATTGTCCGGACACCAAATGAGTATCTAGGGTGTAAATCGGCTGTGGTCCAATTAAGGCAACGGTCCATTTGGGGCAACTCTCCCCTAGACAATGTAGCTAAAAGCACCGTTAATATGGCACCCTTAGTTTAAGTAGCCTACCTCGTAGCAGGGTTAGGGCCTACACTGATTGCCATCTGACTGATATAAAGATGCGAATCCCAAGTCACATAAAAAATGTGTTGAAAACAGTCAAATGCTACAGGTCGCAGTGGCCCTAAAAAGGAGACGGCATAAAAACGACTAATTGTTTTACTACATGCCTACTTTGTGCACGCTTCGCCCGAAAATAGACTCAGCAGTCCAGCTTATCGGCGATGAAAGCTTACTAAGTGTGTGGGGTTTTTTGACGAAGCAAAACTTCTATAGAAGTAATAGTTTGGGGAGTCAGTGTCTTTTCATGTGTTTAGCTGCCCAGTCACCATCTAAATTTTTAAGGATACTAAATCATCTACCAACAAATAAACCATCCCTCAGTGAGCAATTGCATTTTTAGACCGGTTACATGGACAGCCATGCGTATAATAGGAACATTATGATGCACAACGGCTTTATGTCGTCTTTTGACACACCCAAAAGCAACATGTATACATACATACATAGCCTACATACAAACATACACACATACATACATACAAACAACATTGTGCGCGTTAAAAATGTTCGTAATAATAATAGTAATAAGTTAATAACATACATATAGGGCCTACATAAAATTATACAGATTCAAACATTCCTGCAAACAGAAATATACATTCATGCATGCATACATACATATATGCGTGTCCAAGCATACATGCATACATACATACATACACACAAGTATATTCCATCATACATTTATACATATGTATATACACAGGTCAAATCAAAAATGTCATTAATACGTTGCACATGAAACAACTGAAGACTCATTAGATATTTTAGTTTCCTGACTCAAAAACATCTTTTCAGCTATGCCCTACTAAGCTGAGGGGGTTAGAAGAAGAGCTAGGGGTTGAACCCACAACCCCGGCATAGGCCAATCTCAGATTTGTAATGGTTCTTCCTGCCGTTGAAATTCCACCGCCATGACCATCCCTAGTCTCCCTCATAACTAGCCTATATGTGTCACAATCCATGAAAAGGTACAAAGTCTTAGTACCGTAATGGAGTTAGAGCTTTCAGGACATAGGTGGATCATTACTGGACATAATTGTTTTTAAATTAAGTTAATATCGTGTCATTTCCCAAAGATATCAGGATTTAAACAAAATATGAATTAATCTCTAATAAACATAAAATTTGAAGAAAATCAGCATTAAAAGTTTCTACCACTGCACACACACTGATAAACTAGAGTGTTAGTTTTGAAAATTTTTATGGTCATACCATAACTAATAACTATCAAAAATAAAACTTGGTACCTTTTACATAAAGAAAATTTTTCGGGATTTTATACAAACGGAAATTCTTAGGATAGAAAAGACCCCAGCCTCCTTTAAAGCTGGTTTCTGACGAAACTGTGAACTAAGACTTGGTACCTTTTCCTGGATTGTGACACATTATATTATCTCCGATATGATGTTGTAAAAGTAAGTAAAGCCTCGCAATTCGTATAAGTTCTCGCTTTCTTGCTCGCCAAATAATTCTTAGGCGAATGACCTCTAAAGTTTTAAATTTAAACTAATTAATTCTAACCAGTCACCGGAAATATTTTGACGAATTTTTGCTACCCTTGTAAGAAATATTGCGCGCCTTAATGGAAGATTATTATTATAGGCGGCAATAACGTCAGCACGGAATTTCTCGTCGTCAGATGTTGAAATATGCAAAATATTCATGACGTATAGATCAGACCATTGCCTTCAAGCTACTGACCATCGACCTTTATATAAGTCGATGCTACTGACAGCCTTATACTGAATAAATTTAAGCGTGTGACGTCACATATCTCGTCCGTCTTCGTTTCACTGCTAGCGTGTCAACATGTAAAATGAGTTTGATCTATTTTAATTCTTTGTCTGAAATTTAAAAAATCGTTGAAAATTTAATGTTAAATAGTGAGATTTTTAAACACGTTACGCATTTTTATTATTTGTTGGAACTTATAAATATTAATAATTGAAGTGTTGAACGTTTGGATTCCATCGTCGCTGTCGATCACCTCTTTGGGTTACTCTAAAATTCTTTGCAGTGACTTTAAAAGGATTTAATTTTACCGAATTTCGAGAATGCCTCGCTATTGTTGTGTAATAGGATGTAGTTCTAACTCCACACGCAAGATCAAGAAATCAGATTATGGGTCATCCATATAATTATTACGTACGCATGGAGGGGAGGGGGTAACCGAAATGCATGTGCTTGCGTATGCTTGCGTATAGGGCGTATAGGGGTCTACTGATAATGTACACGTACGCATAGGAAACGGGGGGGGGGGCTTCAAATTGGTTGGCCTTCAAGTGAGCTACAGTTCAGTCTTTCCAGCTATTCGGCACTACCAGAGTATTTGAAAGCATCTGTTCTTTTCTTGAGACATGCAGTAGGCCTACTCAATTCATTATTACACTTTAATCTGTTTCTTTTGTTCACTAAGTGAATTTTGTATCTGAAAAATAAGCATCATTTTAACATAACCCCACATGAAGTTGAAGTCTGTAATCATCCAGTGGCTTTAAATAGGTGCTAGGTGCTCTTGTAATAAGATTGTGTATCGTAGTGTTTATTAATTGTTTAATTATTTTAAAAGTTGAGTGATGATACATTTGCTAAACTCATAACGATTACTATAGTTTGCTGGAACAATTAAAAGTTCTCAATATAGATATCTTTCTAATGCATTATTTAATTTAATTGTACATACACACTGTTTAGCCTGATGCAGCTTTGTAGGCTTTTGTAGCCTACTTCGTTCTGTGCTGTCCATGACCATAATGACCGCTCCTGCCAGGGAAGGTTCAGGATCAGCTGCTTTCTTAAGAAAGGCAACATTATAAAGTTCTGTTTCGAGTTCCGACTCTGCCCGTTCCGCCGTCACCGGGTGGCCAACGTCCTAAGGTTGGCTTTCTTAGAACATAATTCCTTCCTTTACCGGCAACAGCCGTCCCTATTTTCGGTGCTTTCTTAGCTCCCGACTTCCTCTTCACTACCATTTTACAACTCGTGACTCGGGAATTATCGCCATTAGTGGAAGACACCAGACGTTCTCATACATCATGGGACATGAGATACCTATGACAAGGTCCTGTGTCATTCTGCCCTAGACACTTGCATATTGTGCGACGCATCTTCCCACCATTACGTGTCTCCTGTTTTTGGATAGCTTGAAGGCGATTTATTTGGGTGGTGTGTATATTAAGGAAGTTGCATTAATCTAGTTTAGCATGGACTATGGATGTAGCGACAGACAGTAGATGAGGTTTTGAAGTCAAGCATAGGACGGATTCTGCGAAGATCGCAGATAGGCCTGTGTATGAAAGAAGAGTGGGAAAGGTGAGTGATATGTTCGGAGAAGCTAAGGTTTTGGACGAATATCACATGTAAGTTACGGACAGGAGAATTGGCTGTGAATTTGTGGGAGGATGTGGAGTCTAGTTTGAAGGAAATAGAGGGATCTACAATTTTCTTACGCTGGTCATGAAGGCCTATAATTATGAATTCAGTTTTAGACGGGTTCAAGCACAGGAGATTAGATACCATCCAGGAAGTGACCACGTGAAGAAGATGATCTATGGGGTGTGAGAAGCTGGTTGGAGAGAAAGACAGATGAATAGTTGGGTGTCGTCAGCATAAAAGTCATGGTCATTTGAGAATGCTTTGAATCAATTCAATTCAATGTACGTTTATTCAGTTTGAAAAGTTGACAGGAACGCAACTTTGTACAATTTATAGTCTTGAGTTAGTATATATGAGGCGGATAAGGCAGGTTAATTTAGCGGTAGATGTTTTTGTAATGGATTCTGGAAATAAAATTTGATCGTTTTAGGCGGGCAGAGAAAACTCGTGATAGCGTGGGCGGAGGTCATATTTATTGAAGCCCATCGGTGGAAAAAGACTCCGGGTGACTGAGCTGAGTGGGGTAATGTAAGGGCTGAACAAAGGAGGACAAAGAACAGAGCCTTGATGAATACCACAAGTGAAATGGCATGATTGGGATAAGGCTTCCAGTGCCTTAACGGAGAAATAACGAAAAGAGAAATAGGATTGAATCCAGAGGTGAGCCGTTTCATTAAATCCTAACCAGGTTGACAGTCTTTGTAGTAAAATGTTGTGGTCAGTGGTATAGAAGGCAGCTGAAATGTCAAGGAGGCAGACACAAGAGACCTGTTGATGAGAGATGGCAGAGACAAATTCAGTGAAGAGAGGAAAGTGAGTAGGGTTTCATTGGAGTGGCTTATATAGCCTTTACTTAGAATCTAGATATTTACTCTTTATCATCGTATGTACTCTGTAATCTGCATGTAGTTGGTGAATTATGAATATTTTTAGCCTGTGTCCCCTAATTTATGTATACTGGCCTCCTCTGTCCCCCCATAAACAATCCACAAATCCCCCAAATCTGTCCCCAAAGTTATGTACAAATTATTGCCTCTGAACTCGTGTAGTGCCGAGTGTCCCACTACTATTAAGCTCCTCATTCCTACTCCATCAGCTGCATTGGCTTGCTGTTGAATTGAGAATGAAATCTAAATTGGCCTGTTTGATTTACAAAGCCCAGTCAGTGTCTAGAAGGCAATGGTCAGACTGAGACACAAATAGCAGATGACGCATCTTCAATTTCACCTGAAGCGGTAGGAGATGTTAACATGTAAGTTAGAGGCATATTCAATTATTCTAGGATACCACACTATCCTTCGCATGCGTTTCAAAGTAACTAAGGTATTTCACCCAATGTATATGCATCAGTCTTGTTGTCAAGACCTTAAACCTCAAGACCAAGACCAAGACCTTGAACCTCAAGACCAAGACCTTGAACCTCAAGACCAAGACCAAGACCTTGAACCTCAAGACCAAGACCTCAAGACCAAGACCGAGACCAAGACCCACAAAAATCACAGTCGTATCCAGACTTCTATTAATTTATAAAAATTGTCCAGTCGGACTATTCGTTATTTTAATGAAAACATGAGTTTTTTCTTTTATTCAAGCAAGACAACACTAAATGGAGACTGCAGAGAATTCCGAATTCGCATTTACAAAAGTCCTTCTGCGAAATGTTATTCCAAATGCCTGTTGAATTTTATAAAAACCAATTTGCTCAGAATTTTCTGCCCAAGACGTGACCTGTGGAGCCTCGTAAAAATTCTGCCATGTGAAAAAACACGGTCTACATGACTAGTGCTGAAATCGCTAGCACACATTCGTAACCAAAGCAGCTTTTCAAGAACCGGATTTAAATGTACAAATTAATCGTGAGTCTGTTTTGAAATCATTCCATGGTAAATAACCGGAAGTCAAAATAATTGTCCAAAACACAGTGAAGCCTCATTCACACCGTGTAAATACTAAAGCAATAACTGTATGAGTAATTATTGGATAAATTTTTAAAATTCTTTTTCATTCATTCAATCTTTTATTTCGAAGTAATAGTAGTACATGTATGCTAACAAACCAGTGTACAATCAGAGTGAAAAACAGTTAGAGAAAAAAAAACTAAATTCAGTGTCCAAGTGCAATTCTATGTTGTAATCAGTTTTATTAGCATTAACCAGTATCAAGGCCTTATTCGAAATGCGAGGAGATGAAGCTGGAGCAGCTTATCAAGTCATCCCCGCTTAATGATACTTTAATCAATTTTTACGAGATAAATAGTAAGCATAAAAGTTCATTAGGACATATTGGTTTGATCAATCCTAACATTCACAGGTTAGCAGTATTGCTCAATCAGGGATGATTTAAGAGCGGATTTAAAGATAACATAATTTCGTAAGTTACGGATATCAGCGCTAATAGCATTCCATAGTTTGGGGCCAGCTATTCTAATAGTGAATTGTCGAGTTTTGGTCCTGCAAGTCCCAGATCGGTAGTTGAAGTAACCAGCAAACAGTGTTGGGATGGTCCCGGCATGATGCCTGAACATCAGAAGTCCAAGTTGGAGCTTATAGATGTCATATATGGTAAGCAGCTTAAGTGACTTAAATAAGGTACCACTTTCTGCATAGTATTGGGACCCACAGATAATTCTGACGGCCTTTTTTTTGAAGAAGTAAAAGGGGTTGGAGCTTCGTCTTATACCCACCTGCCCAAATGACATTGCAATAGTTCAGATAAGGCAAGACTAATGCAGTATATAACAACTTAAGGGATGTAGCCGGCAATACACATTTAAGTTTATATATTATACCAATGATTTTGGATACCTTGTTAGTAACATGTTCAATATGCTTAGACCAGGAGAGATCCTCACTAATAATAACACCCAGAAATTTTACACGAGTTACACGACATAGTTCAGCATTATCAATTTCTTGCCATTTGTTAAAATTAATGACTGTTCATATTGACAAAAGTCTTGGTCTTGGTCTTGCAAAACCAAGACCAAGACTTTGAACCTCAAGACCAAGACCAAGACCTTGAACCTCAAGACCAAGACCTTTGGTCTCAAGACCAAGACCAAGACCAAGACTTTTAAAAACGAACTCGAGTGCACTCGAGACCAAGACCTTGGTCTCGAGGACAACAAGACTGATATGAAGATTATAAATGTACACTGTTCCATATATACCATTCTAAACTAAACCACACTATTCCATTCTTGTGTTTTTGATGGTGAGTTTGAGAGGATATTTAAATGTTTGCTATTACTGCAATATTGCTCCATCCCGCAATTACACTAATTAATTTGTTTTCAATTTCAGTTCTGTGCCAATATCTTATGGAAGTGAATTAAGCCAACAATCTGCAGCCAAACATGCTACGTGTCCAACGTTTGAGTACGAAATATCGTGTCATCTTTCTGCTCTTCACAGTAATCGTTACAGCTCTCACCTTAAAGAATATTTTCGACGTGTCTCTGATACATTTTCACGTCAATGTGTGGAGCAAAGGTGGATTGCATATAGCATTAAATAGTTCTGAGTGCGACCACGCCGAACCAACTTTAAAAGAAATAACCAGACCATTTTCTGCCCTTATCCTTCTGACGTGTGGGCATTTACTCGATCGCATTAAACTATTCAACGGTGCGCTTGAACGCTTACGAAGTCAACGGCTTCTACCAATTAACAAAACTAGTGACTGGAATATAAGCGCACCTCCTCAATTACAATTGCTAGCCGAGTGGAACGAAAGTTTCTTTAAGGAGTTATCCAATTACACACAGGTAACAATCGTCATTCTACCCTGGCTACGAAGTCCTGTACAAAGAGACGACGAATGGAGTTCATTGACCGATTCTTCTAACTTGCTCATTCAAGAGTATTACGAATCGACTGCCACTGATCCGCTGTGTACATGGATCGAGACCCCGGGAAAAGTGGAATTCAGTTTTGACGTCATTAATAATTGGACGTGTAATCGAAACACGACGCGTGGAGCCATCCCGAGGTCGCTATCTCTGCTCGCACTAAACGCAAAGCCTCCATACAAAGGCTATTATTTTCCGTCAGCATACCCGGATCAATTTTTTACTGAACTGCCTCGGATTCTTCACTCTTTATACATTATTAGGTCCGGCATTGCAGATGGTTTCGGCAATGTGTTTATTCAGAATGCAAAGATCGTTCCGTATTCGTGTTATCCAGATAAGAAATTGAATCCTCCAAAAAATATTGACACAATCCCTCTTTACGATGAGGTGTTCGTCATTGCTCAGTCTTACGGTGGTCGAATGTACCATAGGTTGGCAGAAATAACACCAAGAATTGCAGTTTTTGTTGAATTTCTATTTCGAAATCCAACAATAATGATCCTAGCACCGCAGAAACATGGCCGAATGGTTGCCCTATTAACGGTCTTAGGAATTACGAGTGATCGTATCATCAGAGGTTGGTGTCGGGCGGAAATCATCTATTTACCGAGAGCAACTACATGCTGTTTTCCACATTTCCTCGAGACTCAAGTCCTATCTCTACATTACCGACAATTCCTCAAGAAAAACTTCCCGCACGTCATTCGAAACAAGGTTGTCTTCATCCGACGGACAAGGTATCGCTATTTCAAGAATCAATCGGGGATCGAAAGAGTCGTAGAAATGGCGGCGAAAGAGTATAATCTACGCTATGAAGTATTTAAGGATAATCCGCCGCCTTCCCTGGTTGACATGATGCGTATGTTCAATGCGGCTGTGATGGTTGTCGCACCTCATGGTGCTGGCTTGGCTAACCTCGTCTTCTCCGAACCTGGAACGTTCGTCGTTGAAGGTGTTTGCAATCGTCCACACACGAATCTCTTTTTCCAGAGAACCGCTCAGGTTCTCGGACATCGGTGGCACGGAATTCCGTCAAGCGGCGGGTGCAGTTTTGCAGTAGGCCCTGGAATAGTAGGCGTGGTCACGATAGAGCCTTCCATCATTAACGCCACAATGAGGACCTATTTAGATTTGTGGAATAGGACAACTTTCAGAAACACTTCATCTTATATCACTTTATAGTGAAAGTGTCGTAGGCATACTTACCGGGTGCTAGAGTGCACGGTAGGCCCTTTACCGCAGTTTCATTAGAGGCCTTATTAATTCAGCGACTTATTGTTCACAAGTTGTACATTTTAAAGTTCTTTAGCTTCCATTCAGTAGCACGAACAGAACATTAAGACAGCTAGGTAGCTGGGTTGGTGACGATGTGAGCTGATAGCAAGTGGTCAGCGTTGCCACAGTTATTAGGATTACTGAACTCACGAACTGGCAGAAAGGCAAATAGTCAGAGGCAGAACATGACCTGGTTGATTGCATTGTAACTGGCGAAGTTTGGTAACCGTTTACCATAGTTTGCTCATTCTTGATGTATTAACCACAATAAATCTAATTTGGTATAAGACTAATCACTTTCTTGTTTACATCTGTATTAAAATGGCCGTGTAATTTGTAAGATGGTTGGCTATAATGGGCGATAGATCCGACTTAATGGTGTGTATTTAATTGCGCTCTATAGGCTACCTCTGTAACCCTTTTAATCGTACTCGTAACTGTAAACTCCAAATTTCGGAAGCGCCACTTGAAACCTAAGCGCGCTGGGCACAATGTAGGTTATTCACGAGCGCTGCGTCGAGTCAGAGTCATTGTCCAAAGTGAGGTCAAAAGGTCCAAGTCCGGTTGCCTATGGTCTATAGGCGGCTCTACAGGGGGGGGGGACCAGGGGGTGCCAGTGCTCCATAGGCTATGGATCAAGATCATAAGAGGCATGGTAGGTATACAGTAGAGGCATGAAGCAGATTATTATTATTATTATTATTATTATTATTATTATTATTATTATTATTAAAGCAGTTTTATATAGCGCCCCTTCAAGATTGCCTACTCAGGAGCACTCCCAGCCGAACCACGGTCGAACAACGCAGTTTTGAGGACAGTAAGAAACCGAGTGAAATGACCAATCAGTATTTGACGGAGCTTGGTAGGGAGCCTATTCCAGGTCATGGGGGCAGCCACAGAGAAGGCACGGCGCTGCCGTATGGCTGTCCGCGCGCGGGGAACAATAAGTTCAGCTTGCGCAGCTGAGCGGAGAGAACAGCGGCGCTGCGAGCATGAGGTGGGACAGTAGAGCTCCCGCAGGTATGGAGGGGCCAAGCCTTCAAAGCACCGCCGGACCAAGGCAAAGATCGGTAAGTGATGCGCTGTGGGTATGGGAGCCAGTGGAGGACATCCCTCATATACGCAGACACTGCCAAACTTGGGGATGCGGCCTACAAGGCGAGCAGGATTCTATTCAGGGGCTCAATCCGGCAGGCCGGGAGTCCATCATATATGACACTGCAGTAGTCCAATCGAGAAACAACAAATGCATGGACAAGTGTGGAAGCTGCACCGGGGGACAAAGAACGGGAGATCACATTGAGTTGCCGGAGCTGGTAATAGCAACTGCGGGAGAGAATGACTACAAAGTCCCGGACCCAGGTCGAGAAAGAAAGGTGCGGAAATTGCAAGGCAAGAGAAGACAGATCTATTTTAGAGAGCTGCTGGGGAGTGCCAAGCCATATAAACTGCGTCTTGACGGGGTTAAGCCGCAGGCGTTTTGAGGACATCCAGGCCTGCAGGGACTCCATGGCATGGGTCATGGTTTCCATCGCTGCAACAGCGCGGATAGCCGGGCAGTGTATATAGGCTTGCAGGTCATCAGCATAGGACTGGCTAAGAACTGATCCAGCCTCCAGCAAGGACCCCAGGTCGGCAGTGTAGATTATGTAAAGAAGGGGGCCAAGGACGGAACCCTGAGGCAGGCCAAATGGAGCAGAGACCCAAGGTGACCTAGTGGAACCGTGGACCACCGTGAAGGAGCGGTCTTGCAGAAATGAGATAAGCCAATCAAGAACATTACCAGAGAAGCCAAAGGAAATAGACAGGCGCTGCAAGAGGATGCCATGATCGACAGTGTCGAACGCGGCACTCACATCAACAGCGCAAGGAGAGTGACCTGAGTAGCTGCTAAGGCGGGTGTCGTTAAGGTCCAGAATACTGTTGGAAGGCGGATGATCAGATGAGTCAAAGTAGGAAATCTGAATATGTGATCAGACTTTAGTTTTAAGTGGAAAGCCAGAGGAGTGATAAAGGAGCCGATGATGGTGGGTGAGTGGCAGAATTAAGGAGGGATGTCGTTTAAACATCAGCAGGCCTACATGAACATAAAGTGGTTAGGCCTATACCAGATAGCAAAGTGATTACAACAAGCCTTTTAAGTGGATTTCTATGGAAAATATAAAAAAAGATATTGTCCGAGCCTGTGTCGCTGGTTAAATATGTAAGAAAGGCCAATGTTTGCTTCAGTTAACCCGTTATGGCACTGTGTCGTCATGTACGCTCTACGGCCTTTAATATTTTGCCCGAATTAGAATTCTTACGTAGTGCTGCCAGTGATGGATCTCGAACGAGGATTGGTCTCAGCCAAATACGGTGGCATATCCACCTTGTGATGACGCCTGGCCTTTAAGCCTATTTCAGTCACGTGTAATGACCTTGTTTTAATATTGAAGTTGCTTCATGTAATGCGTGTACTGTATGTCTACGTCTCAATAATTATTAATGGACATGATATTAGTAGGCTACTGGGAGGCTCTCAACGTGCTCATACTTTTTATTAGGAATTGGTCACTTGGATGGCTCAAAAACACTATCCTGAAATGTTAAGTTTGTGCTGGGACTAATATTAGTCCCAGGTTTGTGCTTCTGAGTACAAAATGCATAAAGTGATCTCTTAAGTGACTCTAGTAGGCCTATTCCTTGGTTAGCTGACAGAGTGCCTAAAGAGAATAGGTTGTGTAAGGGCAGATGCCAAGCAAACCGCCGCGCGAACAGATGCTGGAAGTGCATTCTAGAATTGAGAAAAAGCCTTGCTACCAAGTGCACACTGCATAGTTCACTCGAACTATGGCATATAACAAGCAATAAAGGCCTCTAGTGTAGTGATGATAAGTCCGAAAGTAAGCATAGGGCCTATGTTGAAGGCATGGGCGTCCGGAGGGGGACAAAGGGGCATTTGCCCCATGAATTTTGCTAATATTTAAAAAAAATAACATCTTTTGATTATTATAATTATTTCAACAGTCCCAACACGATTTTCAACGCTAAATACACTTAATTACTTAGGTAAGTCCTTGACCATTATTCATTTTGAAAGTTGTCAGTGTTCTGTGTTCAAGAATAGCCATGTTGTGCAAAAAATGTCATTTTGCTCCCTTCTAAAAATGTTTCTCCTAGAAATTTTTGCCCCTTCCTTGAAAAATTCCTGCGGACGCCATGGTTGAAGGCAGGGCCGGATTAACCACTCGGGGGCCCTATGCTAATTTTGCACGGGGGGGCCCTTGTCGTACTGAACATGGAATGATGGGGATGCCGTAAAGACATGACAATCAACTGTAGCAAAGCAGAGGCTTCCGGTGTTACGTTAATGCGTATGAAATGGGGCGTTTTGTTTACATGTAAATTTGTTTCATATTGAAGATATTGAAGATAAAAATAAATCTTTGTTTTCATTATGAATTTTTGATAGTATTTCAGTTCTGTGTCTCTGTTTTTCTGTTTCTGAAGAAATTTGTCTACATTGAAACATAATATTTTAATATTTGAAGAAATTCTCTTCTCGATTTAGGGGGGCATTGCCCCGGCTCCTCAATTATTGGGGGCACGTGCCCCGGCTGCCCCCCCCCAGAGTCTACGCCTATGATGATGGAACATTGTATGAACACTGTAGGCAACGATAGAGAGGTATAGAATTTTCTAACCTAAAGGAATATATAGGCCTATATACATGAACCGACTAGTATATGAATCACCAACATAGCTGTTCCTTCAGCTACAACTGGTCGCGAGGAAGGTGACAACAGCTGCAGAGCAGAGACAAGCACAGGGACCGGATCTGGAATGACGAAAAAGGGGTGGAAGATATGCAGACTGGCGGGCGACAGCAGCTGTGGAGCAGAGACAAGCACAGGGACCGGATCTGGAATGACCAAAAAAAGGAAAGGACGAGATGCATAGTGGCGAAGAATTGGATGCCCAAATAAGGACAGAATAGGCGAAAGAGGCAGAAACAGAAAGGGAATAAAAAGGGGGCGAAATCGAGTCAGTATTCACTCTCGGGAGACGTCAGGGTCCAGTGGCGGCGATCTTGTTTGACAGGTGGGGGGACATTTTGGAACAGATCTGGTGAAGAGAGTTTTGAACTGATCTGGTGAAAAAAGAAGTAAAGAAATTTTTTTCGCGAAAAATTTGATGACCTTTTTTCGGGGTTTCCTCAAAATTTGGGGGTCCGATGTATGGCGTGTCCCCCCCCCCGCTCTTAAAGGTGGGGGTCTTGTCCCCCTCGACACCCCCCCGGGATCGCCGCCCATGTCAGGGTCGACAAAAGGGACATCGACGACGGCAAGAGGAATCTACTCTCGAGAAAGTACTGGAACGAAGCTTGACCAAGACGGCCCAGAAAGGTCTATATGAGTTAGGTCGACAGTCTGATAGTGTAAATATAATCGGAAGTTATAGGCCAATAGTAAAGTATGGTCGATTTATGTAAATATGTTATAAATTAAACGTTGAAACCAGGCCCGGTTCAAGACATTTGGCGGCCCTAGGCAAAGCTACGTACATTTGAGCGGCCCGTCGACCCATAATATATTTTTTATACCTGCGATTAAAATGAAGTCAATCGCTTTTAGTTCCTTTTAGGCCTATAGCTGACATGATTTACTGAAACTTACGTTATTTATTTTCAAACATTCATTAAAATAAAAAAAATTAAAAATAATGAAAATGGTCTAACCGTCTAGACTAAAGTAAACTGCTGATTCAATACTTCCCGAAAAACTTATGATTAAAACTTAACGGTGAACCCTACCTTAATAGAACATTATTTAGCCTATTAGGCCTACACCAACACTATAATACTTCCATTTAGAGAAGAATAATAAAAAAATTCCAAAGTTGTTTCATTTCTGAATTCCCAAAAGATTTTAAATGTTCATTTTGGAAAAATGGAAAATTGGCGGCCCCTAAAAATCGGTGGCCCTAGGCGGCTGCCTAGTTTGCCTAGCTGGTTGAAACTAGGCTAATATACAAAAGGGACGTGTACGTTAGGCCTACTGGTTTGAACTGAAAAGAACATCATGCAAAACCCCGAAGAGACGCAAGGAAACGACACAGCTACCAACAAGAATTTTGTTCAGACTGCTGCTCAAGTAATAAGTTAATCAGCAACAATCTTTCAAACATTAGGCCTACAAGCAAAACTTCTACAGAAGTAAGTTTGGGAAGCCTCCGTCAGTGTCGTTTTGTGTCTAGCTGCCCAGATACCGTCTCAATTTTCAACGATTCTAAATCTGTCAACAAATAGACCACCGCTCGATGAGTAATTCGTGCATACACTCTTTAGACCAGTTAGGGGCCATCCATATATTACGTACGCATGGAGGGGAGGGGTAACCGAAATGCATGTTTTGCGTACGCTTGCGAACGGGGGGGGGGCTACTGATAATGTACGTACGCAAACTGATTGGCCTTCAAGTGAGCTAGAGTTCAGTCCTTCCAGCTATTTGGTACTACCAGAGGACGTAGGACTGTGGGAGAGGCGTCACTTGTATGCCACCTTACCTCTGAACGCTGTTAAACTGCCACACACAGTCCATGGATTACTCATCCTTCAATCTGGCCTAAAGTGCAGACAGTCGCTGCCTGAACCTGTGTAACTGACAAATTCTGCAGTTGGTCTTGGGAGGGGGTGCGTCAACTGTACACGTGTACGCAGGTGGGGGGGGGTACGCGTGCAAACAGGGAAGGGTCCAATTTTCCCGGATTTTTGCGTACGTAATAATTTTTATATGGATGGCCTCTGTTACAGAGACAGCCATGTGTATAGCAACATTAGATGCACAACGGCTCGTGTCTTGACACGTACAAAAGCTACATGAATACATACATTGTCTACATACATGCGTGCAAGTATATATTGACATGTATGCTTGACCTGACCCCGCCAGGGATTTACTTGGAGGATGGAGCCGGAGCCCAGCGCCTGTGAAGTTTACCTTACTTTTAGTAATTAAGATTAGTTAAGGTTAGTTAAGGAGCAAAACCTTACAAGCCCCTCTCAAATCAAATATTGCATAGTAAAAATCGCTTAGGATGGTGAGTGGGCTGTAACTTAGACGAACCAATAGTAACCTATCGCCTGAACCAGCTGGGTATCCCCGCTTAGCGGGACTCTGGTCCCTTTGGGGGCACCCTTTGCCTCTTCTGACAACGTACTAAGGTATAGGCAATAATTTTTTTCTCTCTCTTCTCTTTCTCTCTTTTTATGCTACAGGATATTAAATTATAGCCATTACCTGTCTGTTAAGATTAAACGGTCATTGTACATGTATAAGGATCTACACAAATTTATGTGATATGATTACTTGTCAGCTGATGCAATAAAGCCAGTCTTGTTGTCCTCGAGACCAAGGTCTTGGTCTCGAGTGCACTCGAGTTCGTTTTTAAAAGTCTTGGTCTTGGTCTTGAGGTTCAAGGTCTTGGTCTTGGTCTTGAGGTTCAAGGTCTTGGTCTTGGTCTTGAGGTTCAAAGTCTTGGTCTTGGTCTCGCAAGACCAAGACCAAGACCGGCTGTCAATATGAACAGTCATTTAACAGAACTCAAGAATTCTGTATCAAGCCTGCTTGCAGCATACGACCAATATCTATGGATGGATACAAGTCATGTTGGTCAGGAAAACCCATTGGCAGCAGCAACAGTTATTCTGTATCAGACGGTATGATAAACCATGGGAAGATTTCAAAAGGACTCACTATCTGTACATTTACATCCAGTGCTTGAAAAGCTACTCTGTGTGTGTCAGCGACTTCAGCACCTGTAGAACGTATTTTTTCACATGGCAAAATTTTTAAGAGGCCCTCCAGGCACGTCTTGGTCAGAAAATTCTGAGCGAAGTGTTTTTTATAAAATACAAAAGGCATTTGGTATAAGAGTTTGCATGAAGGACTTTTGAATACAAATTCGGATTTCTCTGCAGTTTGCATTTAAAGTTGATTTGCTTGAATAAAATAAGACTCATGTTTTCATTAAAATAGCGAATATTCCGACTTTACAACTTTTAGAAGTCTTGACCTGATTTCGAATTTTTGGGTCTTGGTCTTGGTCTTGAGGTTCAAGGTCTTGGTCTCGAGGTTCAAAGTCTTGGTCTTGGTCTCGAGGTTCAAGGTCTTGGTCTTGGTCTTGAGGTTCAAGGTCTTGGTCTTGGTCTTGAGGTTTAAGGTCTTGACAACAAGACTGAATAAAGCTGTTGTCATTGTCATTGTCATGTATAGGTTATAGCCCCTTTATACCACAGTTTCATTGCGGCATTAATTAACTAGCACCTTATTGTTCACAAGTTGTAAATTTTGAAGTTCTTTAGCTTCCACTGAGTAGCATGAATAGAACTACAAGACAGTTAACTGGCGAGGTGAGCTGATAGGAAGTGCATGGTCACTTGGTCAGCGTTGCCACATGTATTACGCTTACTGAATTTCTGGAACTGGCCGAAGGGCAAATAGCAGGGGGTGCAAAAAGCAAGTTTTTTTTCAAGAGAAGAAAAGTCTTTTTTGTCATCGGCTCGCCTTCCTAAAACTAGTCTGATCACCTCTTCGATTCTCTATACCTCGCTCATCTGATCCACTGCCTTCCAATATTATTCTTTTTTATTAATAACTAGAGTACTGGCCCGTCATATGACGGGAAGGAAGGAGAGATGGAGGCAGTGAGGGATGGAGGTAGTGACCAACCCCTCCTCTCACTCCTTCACTCCATCCCTGTTTCTCTGTCACTGCCTCCATCCCTGATTGTCAGACACGGTTTCGGGCGGCTGTTTTATATTGGTCTTAGGCAGGTCGGCTTCGGGCCGCCGGCCGTTAGTACCCGCACTGCTAGCAGCATTAGTCTGGCTGTAGCCCATCTGCCTAGTGCCGGGCAAATACTAAAGGCCAATATACATGTAAGACTGGCGAAGACAAACAGACGGACGGATTGACACATTCTACACATTCCACTGCCGGTACGAAGGGCCGGCGGCCACACAGTCAGAGCGTTTATCGCACAACAGATGCACGGACACACAGATATGGAAAACTATACGAGATAATATTATTATAGCTGTAGTCTTAGTCAGTGATAGTCAGAGTTTGAGGTGACTTCTTCAACAGGATGCCTGGTCTTAAGTATATTTAAGTCACATGTAATATTATGACAGTAGCTGTCAATATACAATATATTGTTACTAGTCAATGTACAATGTAAGATTGTTACTGTTACCGTCTGCAGGCAACTCACTGTGACAACCGGTGTCAAGACTTCATACCTATGGCTGCCTGTAAAGGTCAAGTTGCTATTCCTGTGATCTTTTGTTCTCTGAAAATTTAGAATGGCCATAATAAAAGCATGAAACCTGGTCTTTTTGGCAGCAGTCCATCCGTGACAAAATGTAACGACGAAAGTTCATGGACGGCAATCCCGGGGGGGGTCGAGGGGGACCAGACCCACCCTTAACAGTGAGGGACCCACTGCAAGTTGTCCCCCCACCCTAATTTTGAAGAGAGACACCAAAAAAGGTCAAAAAAATTTCAGATCAGTTCCAAAGTGTCCCCCCACCTGTCAAACAAGATCGCCGCCAATGCTGAAGATGCTTTATATAATGCGTGTACCGTATGGCTATGTCACAATAATTAATGGACATGCGATTAGTAGGCTACTGGAAAGCTCTCAATTCGTGCTCAAACTTTTGATTAGCAATTTTTATTAGCAATTGGCCAACTGAATGACTCAAAAATCTATCTTAAAATGTTATGTGTATGCCTCCGAGTATAAAATGCCTACAGCGAACTCTAAAGTGACCCTCTTATTCCACGCCTAGCTGATGGATATGATGCACTTTCTGTTTGATGACGCTGTGCGATAATAGAGATGATTGTGTCGCCCTCCTCAATATTTAGCCAGACTTGGAACTGGCCCCACCCTAAAATAGCAGAGGCAGAGTTTGAGGTGAATTCTTCAACAGGGAATGGTAACAAATGTCTTACTTACTCACTTATATCAATCACATTTTCATGCAGAGCAAACTTAACTTCTAAACAATAACCTCTTTGTCTAAATCAGTAAGTCTCTGCAACGTTTAACACCAGAAACTACTGCCAACCAAGTGTTATTACTTCTTCATTTTTAATGACAGAAAAGTTAATAGATTAACTTCAAAACAACATTCTGTACAGTAGTCAAATATAAAGTAGAAACTAAACAAAGTCTCAGAAGTTTCAAAGAAGTGACTACACTTCGCTCAGCTTGAGAATGTCGCCTATAGACCAGCAAGGTGAAGATGAAGTACTTGAACTACAGTAACCCTACAAAAAAACAATCAAAATTCACACTAACAACGGCATCATGTAGCAAAACAATGAAACCACCCACAAGTGAACTTGCATTACAATTAGAGATGACCTGCTGCCTGCATTCACCAGTGCATCATGTGAAATGTGACAGAGGGGCTCAAAACCCATCACATGTTGGTTTCTGGCCTTTTTATTCAGTCGTATTCTATAATAAATCTGCTTCAAAATACTTTTTACAGAATGAAAATATCATTTTTCTAACTTAAGTTCTACTCATTTGATTCTTTCATAAGTATAATCATAACAAGTGAGAAAATCAAATAAAAAGTTTCAGAATATTCGTGTCATCAAAGTCCTTAGCAACCATTATTCTGCAATTTTGCTGGGCAATAAAGGGCTACATTCTGTATCAAATGAAGCAAACGGCTTCAAAATTGGGTTACTACTTTGCAAATTATGGCAAGTTCATAGGCAACTGCTTAGTTGAAACAATAGTCAATATTATTGACCCCTATCACCTATTTCAGCTCCTAGAGCAAAATCTGGGAAGTGACAAAAATTCGTTGCCAAGCATTTTACCCATAAAAAAGGTTCAGGTGTTGCCTTGCTGTTGCGATGTTTGTGCTTCAGCTACAGCACCATAAACGATCATCCATAAAGGAAGTCTGCAAACAAAGACCTACTTTAGAACCCTCACTCCACTTGTCTGCATTTGTCCCAACATGGAATTACCCTCCCCCATCCATTTGAGAACATCCGTACTCCAAATGAATACTGAGGACCAGATCATGCTATCTGCGTTCAACCAAGTCCAGCATTCCAAATAAATCCCATGCAGTATAGACTGTATTGTTAAAGCTTTCTGACTGAAGTCACTGACATTGGTGTTTAAGGCACAGCCTGTACTGCAACAATTATATGTACTAAATTTTGATGAGGAAGTCCTCATTGGGTATAACCCCTTCCCATGCCCGCATTTTTGTTGACCATTTCCTTCTCCCATTGTTGCTGACATACCTAAGGGAGTCTTTAACATTGACTACGACTGCACATGGAGTATTTACCACGCAGCGTCTTACATTGTCTTAGTTAAATGACGGTCCTTCATTAAATGACTGTTACACATTTTACTTTTCCGATCCCATCTTATTGAAGTGAACATGGACTTTACTTGAAGCAACCATCGGGTGATGTCTTGGGCATTATGACAATGGTGCTAGAGAAGGCATTAGATTAGACTATCCCATTTCCTTTTGGAATATAAAAACCTTTTTAATGTTAGAGACTTGAAAAGCTTACATCCTTTGAGCTGGGATTTCTCTCCGAGCAGCTGTTATTCTCCAAATTAGCTGAACTGCTGAAACAAAACACAAGTAATAGAATTCATTTTCTACAGACAGTCAGAAAGAATTCAGATAATGTCTAAGCAGATCTATATGCAAGTTTAACTCAGTTTAATTATTGTTATAGTTAATTAAATTTGTAACTCACATGGTCACACCAAAATGTGAATCTGAGGCACAGATAGTTGCCAGGAAAAGATGTAGTAAGATATCCAACAGCTTGAAAGCCAAGAGGAAATTGCGAGTTTTGAGCTGCTTTTTGAAGATAGGCAGTGAATTTGAGACACAGAGAGAAGAAGCTCATAAGAAAACCTGATCGAAATTTAGCCTGTCCTATTTAAATTCCCCAAACTTCACATTTCCGCCAAAATGTTAAATGCAAATAGCCACAGCTCCAAGTTTTGATCACTAGAAAGTCCAGTAAGTAATTAGAAAGTTACCTCACCTTACAAGAACCAACTACAAAAGATATTCTGCTAGTTCAGGAAGGCATTCATAAGTTTTCTATAATTAAATATTATCTCTGGCACACTAAAACATGACAGAGAGTCATCAGCAATATAGGATTAAATATGATCTGACCATTTTTCCTTGTGTGATGCAGGTAAGCCTCTAGTTTTTCCAACAGTTGAAGACTTTGAGGAGATGGAATATAAACCATGATTCCCTGCTTTGGTACCTGTTTCCGAGAAATCTGGGAATTTTGGAGCTGGCTGTCTTTTTGAGATATCAAAAGTTGATCGAGTCATTCTTCTGCCTTCAAAATTTTCCCTACTGTATGTGGAGAGCCGAGCTTCATGATTTAAAAATCTCTTGTTGTTCACAGGAGAATCATCGTCACTTCCAGCAGATGTGTCACTATGAAAATCAAAGACTTCTGTCATTGGTGATAAAACTTGACAGATGACACTCTGTTTGTGATTTGGCTTTTTAGCTGCTATATTATCAGTTTTTCCTTTGCTGTTTGTCACCAGCTTCCTATTGTCACTTGTACTGTGCCTGTCAGAAACTCTTTTTACCTCCACAATTGGCTGCTTTCGAGCACGTTTTCTACTCTGTGAGGCATGCGACCGCTTTCCTCGTCTTTTCTTCGAGACCTTTCTGCCACCTGCAGGCGAATCGGATTGCTGCATTTCAAATTTGCAGATCAGTTCTTTTGTTCTAGGTGTTTTCATTGATGAAGCCCTTGCTTGTGGAGTTGGAGCTTTTGCAAAAGCTGCAATACTTGAGATAGATGATGGCAGGACTTGAGATGTCGTTGGGGCTTTAGCCCTTGCAACAGATACCGGTACAGCAGTAGGTATTAATACCGGTGTTGCAAATGATCCACTCTTCATCCCTGAGAATGTCATCGTAGTTCCTGCCGGGAGTGCTGGTTTATGTGCAGTTAACTGGACTACACCAGCAACCAGTTGTGTGTTGTTTCGCTCCAGCTGCAGAGGTTTAGGAGCTTGAACCTGTGGCATCACTAAAGCAACTGGTGATGGATTCACTTTGCTGTCATTGCAGATGTAGGAATGGCCGGTAAAACTTCTGGAGTATCCTGACGGCAATGGAGAGACAAACTTAGGATCCACTACTTCTGTCAGCTGCAATTTCCCTCTATTTACTGGTTTGTCTCCCTTGAAACTGGTACTTGAATTTGAAGTTGTCAGGCTGATCTGTGCAAGGCCTCTGTCCCGATGAGATTGTGTACATGACAGTGCAGTAGGTGCAGGGTCAACAGGAAATTCATACAATGAAGCAGAGGGGGGCAATTTTTTAGCGTCGCCATCGCATGCCATTCGCTTCGCTGGTTGGACACTGGGAGTGTCAGGTTGGGCTTTAATATGGATAGGAAGTATTTGGAGTCCTTCTTCAGATGGGAAATCATTCTTGTTCATATTTTTAGCTAATTCTGGACGAATGACATAAATTCTGCCACTCAAAAGTGGTTTCGATGAAACAGGATCCTTGTTATCTTCCAATTCTTTACCGCATCTAATTCATTAACACACAAGAAAAGCAAATTTATAAGTTTTTTTGTTAAAGTGAAGTAGTTTTTTAATTTTAATGCAATCATATATTTCTGGGAATATAATAGAAACTTTCTGTCTTATCAATATCTTGCAATGTCAGCCTCTTTCCATACTTTCTTTACTACCTCCTTTAAACTGAACAGATTTAAATAGCACATCATGATAAGTAAGTATATTCTTTATTTTTACTGGCTGCAAGATGCATTCCGGTGTACATACAATATATAAACAAATAAACAACTGTTATCGCGTTAATATGAACAGAGCCAAATAGCCCATGGGCAGTTTTTTCATGTTATTATCAGCTATTGGTAAAACTTGGTAATGAGAACGGACCCGGAGAGAATATGCTGATATTTTAGGGGGAAGTAGCTCGTGGAGGACATGGCCAGGATTTCCCAGAACCGTCGTAAACATACGAGTTTCATCTTCAAGGCACATTTGTTCAAAGGTTTGACTGTCACCGGGGAGGACTTATGATGAATCAATCTCTTCATGACAGACTGGAGCTTTCCCCTGTCCTTCTGGCTCACAAAGCCCCACCATGCAGGAGAAGCATACAGCAAGCGAGCCACCATGGTCGCACGCACTACATCGTAGAGCCATGGGCCAAATAGCCCATGGGCAGTCAGTATTCGCAGGGCATACATAGATTGTCTGGCCTGGCTACATATAATGGCTATATGCGTCTCAAAGTTAAGGGTATCTGTGATCATAGCTTTTCCCTTGGCAACAGTCATTCAAACTATAGTATCTTGCCGCTCATAACAACTAACACATCTTAGAGGCAAAGTTCCAAACAATATTACCGGGTAGTAGAAAAATGTAAAACCTTTGGTTAACACTGTTTACAGTCTCCAATTCCTTAAGTAGTTGAAAGCATCTGTTCCTTTCTTGAGACATGCAGTCCTCAATTACACTTAGAAGCTGCTTCTTTTGTTCACTGTGTGAATTTTGTATCTGAAAAATAAACATCGTTGTAACAGAACCTCAACAGCATAGAAGTTTAAGTCTGTAATCATCCAGTGACTTTAAATAGGTGCTATGTGCTCTAGTATTAAGACTGTTTATCATAGTGTTTATTAATTGTTTAATTATTTTAAAATCAGTGCTTATTAATTGTTTAATTATTTTAAAAGTTGAGTGATCATACATTTGCCAAACTCAAAACGATTACTAGTTCGGTGGAACAAATTACAAGTGCTCAATATAAATATCTTTCTAATGCATTATTTTATTTTATTGCACATACACACTCTTCAACCTGATGCAGCTCAGTAGCCTACTTCCAACAGCCACCATTACAAGTGAAAACAATGCACCGCTCCAGTTATTTAGCACTCTACTAGAACCCTCCAGGTTCATCGTTGCACATCTATACCTCTTATACAGCCACGATTCATTAAGTCCAGGCATTTTCATAATGTCCCACATAATGTAGTCACTCAGAAGCATTTCACACCAAGCATCAGTGAAACTGAAGTTGATAGAAGTGCTGGTAGAAAGTGAATGTAGCAATTATTTTACTAATACAGAGCACGGAAAATGGAAAAACAGTCAACATTGGGTCTTTGAACACACACAAAGCTCCAATCCATACGCAAGTGCAATGAAACTAGATGAAACTGCCAGACTTGCCAAAACATTTCTTGCCACGGTTTTTAAATCACTGTGTAATGCTCAGATACACACAAACCTTTGAAGACATAAGCATCAAAATGCTGCTAACCTCTGATTGTAAACACTTCAGCATCTCTTGTCTCTGTTCCTGTTGTATTGCACTCAACCGTTGATGCTGCTCTTCAAACAACTCCTTCTGATTAAGTTCTTTCTTTTCAAGTAATTCTTTCATCTAAAAACAAAACATTTCATCCAAAGTTATTTCCTGTTTCATTTAACAGCTGTATGCATTTAAATATTTCAAAATCGGCTCTTTGGAACACTGGTCTCTTAAAACAATATTTGGCCAATACAATTAAATTTTCTTTAATTTTATCTCCACCACTGTAAATATCAGAGCATTTGGTTTCTGAGGGTAAGCCCAACTTTTCTGCTTTCTAAGGGTGCTGTGGATATGCAGCTTATGGTGCTAGCAGCATTATCTACAGCAAACATATCAAGATAAGGTGGAGTAACTGGTCATTTAGTATAAGATCTCCTAAGAACAGTCTACAGAAATAATATGGTATAGGATTGAAGGATACTTTGGCTGTATATTTTGGCTGTAGTACAAATAACATAAAATAACAGCAGCTCAACTATTAGACAACCTTCCACTACATGTTTCATAGCCTGACAACATGCCGTTACTTTCACATGATCCAGTTAAGTGTTTCTAAATGACTGACAAAGAAGTGAAAAGCAATGGCAAGCTGCCACTGTGTTGCTGAGTGAAGCCTGGAATGTGATTGTACATACGTGCCTGACCCTTGAACCTTATCTTCAAACTGAACCTGACAGTACCTGCATATCGATTCTGTTTTGACTAAACGCCTGTGAATAAGCTAATTCACACGACTTAAATCTCAGTATTAGAGATTATGAGTATGACTACAAAGAAGTCAATTGGCAATATTTACTACATGCAACTGAGTTTTCACTTTCCAAAGTTTGTTAGAACCTAAGCATTCGGTTTTAGCCAAGAAAAAATTAGAAAAGCAAAAGATATGCGCTTCCAAATCTATCTTAATCTGGCACAACAATAACAGCATGCAAAAAACAAACACTGTCACACACACA
Organism: Allolobophora icterica; assembly: GCA_963556255.1. Lineage (NCBI taxonomy): Eukaryota > Metazoa > Annelida > Clitellata > Crassiclitellata > Lumbricidae > Allolobophora > Allolobophora icterica. Next base: position 13,961,198 of record OY744609.1, on the reverse strand, counting down.
CACACACACCTGATGAATAAGCAACTCTTCAAAGCCTTTTAGCTGGTTTTCTTGGACAACGTGCAGCGATTTGAGAACTTCTGATGTTAACATGCCATTCTGCATCTGCATAGTTTCATTCTGCAGCTTGTTAAGTGTCTTAAAGCTGAAATCACATTAATATGGGCCACATTATCAGCTGAACATAAAACAAGACCTCTGTTATATTTAAAGATCACACTACAAACCAAAACACAGTTGTTGGTCAGCTTAGCAGTTGCAAATTCAGTTACAATCAGTTTTAAAAATTGTTAGAAGTCTGTTTGCTCACAAAGTTCAACTCAACTGAAATGCATATCAATACAGGAACTTGCAAGCAAACATTTGAATAGTGTCCAACTATGCAAAAGACTCACCCTTCCAAGAAACTTTTCATATATTCCTTCTGGTCTTGGAAATTCTGCTGTAAATACTGCTTCATTTGGTCTACAGCAAGCTGATCATGTTTTTCCTGAACCACTTCAAGACGAGTCAAAGCATTCTGGTTGCGACAGAAAAACGATTCCAAGCTTTCTGTTATCTTACGGCACAGACCTTCACAGGTCGATTGTAAACTGGTGATGGTTACATCCTGCTTTTCTTGCGACATTTTCTGAATCTGCCTCTCCAGCTCTTCAATTCTTGCATTTTTCTGTGTGGCAACAAATGCATTCTATGCAAACTTTGCAAAAAATCATAGAGTGGAGATTGGAGGGAAGAGAAAGAGGGGAAGACCGCGACAGATGATGCTGGGATGTATGATGACCGACGGATACAGCGGACTGAAGGGAAGAACACAGCGAAGAGAGGAATGGCGTCATTGGAAATTGAAACCTGCCGGGCAGAGAACTTAAAGAAGAATGCAAACTTTACAGAAACTGATAGTTTTATGATCTTACAAGCAAACTCAAGTTTCAATTTACAAGGTCTGAAACTGGATTTGTCCATAACAGCACCATTCATTGGGCATAAAGCTTCTTGAAATCATGCTTTTATTAGCCGAAGAAAAAACGAGTTTCTCCTGCTTAGAACATCTAATAAATGTAAATTTTTAGTATAAATCTGTGTACACTTTCCTTCTCTAATAAGTAAACATAAAATAATGTTTGATTCTTACAAAAAGCATACCAAATCACAGCATATCATTAAAACAGACTTTTTCATCAGCTTTTTCATCACTTACTATTGCCAGTTGTTGTTGAAGTTCGGTTTCTTTAGTCCTAGTATTATCTCGGTTGGCCAACGTTTCCACAATGACACTCTGGCTCTTCTCTAGACTAGACTGAACTACAGAAAAAAATTGCAAATTCACTTAGACTAGTTACATACACACATAGTAAACATACATATACATGTGTATACTGTGTATGCCATATACCCCAGACAGCCATATAGTCAGTTGGTCCATAGCTAGTCCACACACTGTGCCACTGGTGTTCAGCTGCACGCCCAATGAATGTGGCTGCCCATGAAGTTACATAGCGAGATAACAGTAACGATGCAACACTAAAATGGCAAATGCCAGCAATTTAGTCATGCTACTATTTATAGTTTCCTCAAATATAATTTCTATTTGTGTTGAATGTGGCTTGAGATATTATCAAATATGTGATGTTTGTGATTGTATTGTAGTGTTATGGTAAATCTATATGCTTTTCACAGAAAAACTACTCTGAGATGCACCCAGCATGAAAGCTGTATGAAAACAGATCAGCCTTAAGATATGAACTGCAACTGAACTTTAGTAATTGTAGTTACAACAATTTATAGAGCATCATCATTAGCAAGCTACTTCTAGGATGCTTTCGTGTTAGCTAACATTAAGATTCAGTTAGTCAATGTTGAATATTTGCTGTTTGCTCTCAACATCTCACCACAAATCAAGCATTGCATCTATAAACTCATGCAAGCATCACATATTTCAGTACACAGAAATTCTCATTAATTCGTACTCCATTACATTACCACATCCTTTGAAAGTGGTTACAGTTAAATACGAGTTGTGGCTTATCTAACGAATTAAGATTTTTGATTATGATATCACTTGAAACAATCATTGGTTGATGCCTTACGCATTAAGCTAATGGTGCTATACGTCAATAGATAAGATAGGTTCTCACTTTTCTCACTGAATGTCGTCAACTGGCATTCAGTGGATCCTATTCCCAACTGTGTGCTCTCTTTCAGACACGCCACAGCAACTCGAACTTCAGCTGAACACTCTCTTATACCAGACACCAAGCTGCTCCACAAATCCCTGCAGTCAATCAAGATGTTAATGAACTTAAAACTTCCATCAGCCAATCAATATAAATTCTCAAGTCAGTAAATCAATACTACAATAATAGTAGTAGTACAATAATAGTAGCAGTACTAGTAGTAGTACAGAGTCAGTAAATCAATATTACAATAATAGTAGTAGTACAATAATAGTAGTAGCACTAGTAGTAGTAGTACTACAATAATAGTAGTAGTATTACAATAGTATATTAGTAGCTTACATTGCAACTGTCAGAAATTCCAGTCAAGCTGCTTAGAAAGTTCCATGAACTAACAGAGAAACATTTTTAAATTTGAAAAGCTATGGTGCAGTTGAAGTTTCTTAGTATATAGCTCTATAGAAATAAACTAATATAGCTCACTTAATTAAACGTATCAATTCATGAAACTCTGGATTCATGGATTCACTTATTAACGAATAAGTGAGTTGATGATGCAAATAAATTGGTAAGTTTGGACCAGTTCATGCAAACCAGAGTGTATTTATAATTATTTCTTATTTTTAATGTACTTTATAATATAACAGAATATTATAACAAAAGAAATCAATAGACAAACAGGTAAAATTAAAAGTTTATTATTATTATTTTTTAATGAAGGTTACGAAATAGAAAAGTACACTAACAGCATCTTAAAAATCAGGCCTCATCTTCCGCAACGTCATGGAATATGCCTCAAAATGCTAAGGCATTATTGTTATTTTTTATACACACAGTTAAACAGTAGTCTCAAAGATGTGTGCAATGATTTTAAAAAATATACACAATTAAAGGACACAGAAAAATAGGAAACTAATAAAAAAGTGAGTAAGCTGCCTTTCATCTTGTTCCTGAGTTCTGGCTTTGAGTAGCTGAATCTGTTGCTGACTAGGTAGTTTTGGTGCAGTTGGGGCTGAATAAGTCCTTCCAATCTGTGACTGAGAGCCATCACGTCCAATAATTACTGATCCCTTTGCCATGTAGCGGTTAAAAAATCTGGTTGTTGGTGACTAAAAATTAAAACAGTACTAAAAGCGTTAGCAAACACTATAACAGTTATAATAAATCTGACTAGAATTCATAATCTCTCACCGTCTGATAAATCGTGCACTTTAGACATCATTCCTAATGGTAATCATAATTGTAAACTCCAAATATCTAAAGCTTACTCTAAATTACTTTTATTATTATTATTTAGATTACTAAATAAATTTAGATTAAAAAATTAGATTACTTTAAAGCTAAGCTTTAGGGCAGGGCACCAGCTTATTCACGCAGTTTCGGCATGGTGTTTGACACCACCAAGGTTCATAAAACTTAAATTATCTGGAGATTTCGATATAGCAAATTCTTCAATCAACAAATTTGTTCTGTACAGCATTTCTAGCAGCTTTGTAAACAGAACTAATAAATTCTATTTTTCATTCAAATTTATTATATCAAAATTAAAGATAACTTAACGCAACCACTGAGATATTTAAATGAAATATAACTTAGTTTTAGAAAACCAAAGCAAAATGTTTACAAGGCATGTAACTGTTCACTTCATTTGCAACTATCTGATCTGAAAGATGAAGAAACACTTAAAAACATTTTGTATCATTTCACAACTATGATTACCGTACATGTTTTAACTCCAGTCCTTTAACTGGCCTTGAGCCCCTAACAACTTCTAAAGTCAAGAACTGATGAAAAATCATGCTATAAAGTAGCAAGCATCATAAGGACACACATCGATGGGTCCCTCTATCTCAGTGGTGGGTTGACGTGTCCCGCTGTTCCCCCTCTGATCGTCACCCCCAGGTCATTTCATTACATATATCACTAACTTGGGATAAGTTCTGTGAGTGGGGCAACTGTTGGCCATCCTGAGAGTCGAAAAATTCTGCCTGAGAATATGGAAACTGTGAATTTCCCTGACTTGCGCTATCCAATGCCGAGTCGCTTGCGTATCTGGCACCAAGCAGCTCCCTGTAAACAAAAAACAAAGGTCAATTACCTTACACTAACTCTGAGAGGCAACCATGGGTATGAAGTGTTACTGACCATTTTCTTAGCCTATAAGAGCAAGGGTGAATGCAGGGTGTGAGCCATGGACTCGTCAATTGCACCAGCTCCGTTTAAAAGCTGGAGCAAAGATTGACGATCATATGTGCAAGGGTGGATCCTGGGAGTCATTCTGGCCTATATAGCCCCTCTCCTATACTCAGATGGAAAGGCATGGCGGTACAACTTTGTACCCTGTGCTTGTGCATATGGCTCCCTCTCACCAATGCTGTTCGATCCCCATTCAAGGACTCATTTCATAATGCAGCTGGGTTACTTAAAAGATGCTAGTGGATCACTGATCTTGAAATATTATGCTGTTGTGGTGAGGATTTGAACTCTGGCCTCTCTTGAAAATCCAGCTTCTTTATTTTTGCTTCCAATACTCATAACAGTTGATTTTAAGAACTCAGTCAGAGACAAAACAATTATCACCATCTTAAGTATGTTACCTTTTACAATTTTATTTAGACAGTTCTTCAATATCAACTTAACTGGTTGAATTTCACTTCGAGATCTACCTTTTTCAGTCACATATTCCATGCAGGCAAAAGAAACCAACTTCTTACCCAGGATTTGTGGTGAACAAATCTTTGAGACTAACTTGGTTGGGTCGTCTTGACATCTGAACAACAAGAATATAATTGCTCATCAGTTGCAAAACTTTCTAGACGTGGATGCAGTAATTTCTTTCAAACTGATCAAATAAATTATCTATATCCATTACGGCTACATTCCTCAGTTTGTCCCCAGATAGAAACAACATATATAGGCCTAGTATAACAGCCTTTGCAAATAACTATGTGGTGCGTGGTATAACTACAAATTCTAAACTTAATTTTATATTACAACTGTAATCTTGACACTATTGGTTGCTACTTGCTCTCTGAAATTCTACGACTCATTTTCTGTTGCAATCTTTAGGCTACTGTATACAATTACACTTCAAATAAATGCAAGCCTTTTCACAATTTAATCTTCCGTCTGCGATGTGGCCTGTCACAGAGGTTACGCCTGTCGCACTTCAGTGTGATCAAAGCCCTTAAAATTTTGGCACACCAGAAGCAGAAATCGAATGGCTTTGTTCGAGTGAATTGTGAAAATCGAAATAAACATGCAGACTGAGGAAGGGATGGTCGTAGTTTCTGTATAACGACGCTGAGGCATAACAAAGATGATTAGCGTCGCTCTCCTTCTTTGTCCGGGTTTGGGACTGGCACCACCCGAAAACAGCAGTGGTGGGAGGGATGGGGAAAGAACATGGCGCATGGCGATGTAAAATAGACATTTTCTTACCTTATACAGAAAAGCCTCGAAACGAAGACTTAAACAATAAAGGGATTTAGTTTCGTCCTAGATATTTAATAAATACAGGGAAACAGAAATATAATAATTCTGATAAATACAAATTAATTAAACCACAGCTCAGAACACAGCAGACGATTTCCGGACAATTTGCCGCTTTCACAGCGACACATGGACCAATAATAGCACGTAGATTCTTTTACAGTAACTTAGGATCTAAATAAAACTTTTACCAAAAAGCTTTTCTGCATTTGAATCACATCAACATAATCCTAAATTGTGTTTGAATATACTATCTTCGTCTTAATTGCAATCTTGAAATTATTAAAGCGCTACTTAAAAGTTTAGGCCAGGGCACCAGCATACATTGGCCTAGACTCTGGGGGACGTGCCCCCCAATAATTGAGATGGACTGTACATTCAATGCAATAAGTGTAGATAAAATAGCCAAATGCCTCCCCCCCCAATATTTTGGACAAGTTTACGCTAGTGCCAGCATATCACGAGCGCTGCATCGTTTCGGTTTGTGTAGAGATACCAAGTGGAGGTCAAAGTTCGGTTGCCAGGAGACGAAAGGAAGCGGAGGAGCTGCAAAGGCGGATTCCGTTGGGCACGAGAAATAATGAAAAGCAGGAGGCAGTATGTCTTAACTTTATCGTCTAATCTTTCAAACTGGGAGACACTTCTTGAGGTTTCTGATTCTGTTTCCTTTGCCGACAAGTCAGTCGTACTTGAATGAATTCGTCTCCAGTCGCTTGGATTACTGTAACTCGCTTTTAACTAGACTGACGAAGTCGTTTTTGCAGAAGCTCCACGGGGTTTACAATCCTTTGGCTATATAGAGCATATAACCTCTGCGATAAATTGTTGCACTGGGTTCCTGTTCAGCAAAAGAATCTCAGATTGAGGCTCATTATTTAAAAAAAACATTTAACTCTAGCCAACCAAATGTTTAAAATCAGTTCTAATTCATTAGTCTCATAGCTATTCACTGAGGTCATTTGTGTTTCTTGGGTCATACCTAAAACTAGAACTGCCCTGTGTGAACGCACGTTTTTGGTTGGTGGGCCTAAATGTTTGAATTCTCTGCCTGTAACTGTTTGGTCGCTTATTGCATTCATTGTCAACTTAAAACTTATCTTTCAGAATTGTTTATCCACCATAGGCTGTTTAAACAAACTGACCTTCTGGATATTTACCTGATTATGGCTTGGGTTTGGCGCGCCATTGGTCGATGCTTTGGGCATTAGGCCTACGTACACTGGTGCTATAGAAGTTACTAATAATAGTAATATTAATAAAATAATCTGCAACGTTTTCTCCGATTGTCACTGGTTCATTCTCACGACATCTTTTAAGAATTTTAATGACCATAAATTGCATGAACTCAAGTAACGGCAATTTCTCTTTTTTCATCAATAAACATATATTTAAAAACAATCACATTATTTAAAACCACACACATTTAAAACAATTAATCACATCAGTGCAGTTTTATGCAAAAGCAATTATTAAGTTGAGAATATGACTTAGAACTATTAAAAATTAATCTCTTAACTTGAAAGGAAGCCAAATGTAGCACGTGGGAGCCATGAATATTTGTAATAAAATGCTACCCATACAATTAGCTCAGTCATAACAAACATGAAAATTCATATACCACTAAATATTCATAGGGCAATGTCTATGAAAAGCTACATTCACACATCAGCAGAACGTGGCAGCAATACACATCAAATGCTACTTTGCTTTTTTTGTGTTAACAATATGATACAAGTGTGTTAAAAGCTTAAATATTAAAGGCAGTAGTTAGCCGCATGCTACATCAATAATGTCGCATGAAAATACTCCGAAGGCACAGATCGTCCAAAGCGCTTGTGAATTCTCCAAATCTGTCGACTTAAGAAAACAGATCAGGCTCTCCTTCTTTCTCTAATGGATTCTCGTTTATATACTTTAAGATGTCGTCAAGTCCAAGCGCGGAAGCGGCAGGTCTTCCTTTCTCGTTCTCCATCTTCTTCGCCTCGGATGTTGCCCGTGTCGCTGCAGAATGAAGAGATGTTGGCTTTTGGGGAAGCGATGGCTTCTTGCTGACAGCTGGTTTCGGAGGCAGAGAAGGTTTCAGTGGACTCGTTGGCGATGTTGGAACCAGATCATGCGAATCCGTAGTACTGTGAACTGATTTCAATTGGGAAGTTGGTTCAGCTTTCATCTTCTGTCTTGACTTAATTGCTTCTTCTAGTTGCAGAAGCTGTGTTATGTCATCCTCAACTCTGTTAAACAGCAGCCACGATGCATTATATTATCCATTTTGATTGCCAACGGACAGTAAATGCTCCTAAACAGTGCCGCAGTTCCCGCGGTGCCATGGAACAGGGTGCAACTCAAGAGGGGGGGCACAAATTTTGAGACCGACTGATTTAATTATTAAACTAATTATTTTATGTTGAAATATTATATCCATTTAAAATGAAATAAATTTAATAAAATTAAGTAACAACAAATAAAAGTGTAGATATCTGACAGTGCACGCAAAGTTGGCCATTATTGGTTAAGTTGATCTTTGGGAGGGGGCGCTATATTTATGCCTAGCCATGCGCACTGCGCAGTTATAGCTTGCTAAGTTCCTGCTCCTCAGAGTATAATGCTAAGCAAACATGTTAAATAACACATAAGAATATTTAACTTTGTTTAGGCTAGTAAGTGGCAATATATAAATTTCCCGTTCCTATTACAATTACATGCACAACTGCAACCAGTATTCAAGGCCAGAACAATGCCTCCTAAAACTGCAATCAACAAACCTAAGTAAAACACTGTGGAAATTAAAATACACTATAATTTAAATAATAAATCATCATGAACTAAACAATTTACGTTAAAATTAAGATTGTTTAACTACTGAAATGAAAATTGATAACAATTAAATGTAAGAAACACATTTAAAACTTATTACACCTACTTTAGCAGACTAGAGACATCTTCTGTGTCTGGTTTGAAAGTATTTCCTGAGGCTTCTGTGGAAGGCAGTCCAAATCTCTTCACATCATCTTGACTGGCAGCTGCATCCAAATCAGCCAATGGTCCCTCAAACAGCTTGATTTTCTCTACATTGATTAAACAATAAAAACTGATGTCTGAGATCATATATACACATTTCAAAATTGTTTTCCCTTTACAATATATAAGCAGGCAGTGAATCTATTAACAGTAAACTCTTGACCATGAACAAGTTCTTCTTGCCTTTTACGTCCAAGTGCTTGCCAGCAGAGACCTCCAGATGCAGCAAAATTATTCTGAAACTATAACATAATACAAAGTAATGGGCTAATAGTAAATGCCCCTTTTATTCCATGCTTCTGTTGACAATACTGCTCAGAGTCACAATTAAAAACAACACAAATCCATCAAGGGGTACCCATTCCAAGTGTGTTATGTGACTTCACATCGGATTGTCAATTTCACAGGATGTGCCAACATTTGATCTCCAGACGAAGAGGTAGATAGCAAACACATAAGCGATCCACTGTACCAGTTTTACAACTCAGTGGTAAACTAAATGTTACCTGTTTTAGGAGTAGAGAAGTTTTTTGTTGAAAAGATCTCCTCTTCAATGGCATCGTCTTTGCTCGCTTCAGATCCAAACAAGTCAGAAGACCTTAGAAAATACAAATTCAGATATAAATCATCTAACCATTAAGGAAACATTGCATCGTAGTTGCTTTTCTCACTTGCGTTAGTTCTGTGCTTCAGACCTTGCCTCAGAGGACTACGGTCACTTAGGCGAGACTAGATATATAACATATGTACTGTAAGGAACAACAAAATAATCCAATACAAAATGGCGAGACTAGATATACAACATATGTACTGTAAGGAACAACATATGATCCTACTCCCATTAACCTAACTCACACTACAGAATTGACCCAACTATATATTATCACACAATACAAAATGGTGCTACATAAATAAAGAGATAAACTGCATGATGATATAAAGAAGTGGTTGTTCAGCTCTTGGGTTGCCATTATCATGTTTCTGTTGTCAAGACGGCCGCCTAGTTTACTCTGACCACAGGTGCAATCATGCAATGTACATATTTACATTCCCCTCAACAGTTTCTGCTTGAGTTGCAATATCTTTCAACCTCAGGGCAATGTAGACAGAGGGGCACCACAATCTCTTCAGTAGCGCACTTGGCCTGTAACCAACTGATCACAGGTTTGAGCCTTCTGAGTGGACTTTGTGTAACAACCCTGAAAAAGTTAATGCACGCCTGTTTCTGTAACCAGGCATAAGAATCTGGTACTGGTGTAAGTTGAAAAGTCAAAGGTACCGGCAAGTCCTGCGATGAGTTGGTGCCATGTCTAGGACCTTGGAATTCGTCCACTGCCCATGCAAAGACCTTGAGAAGTGTAGGAAATCAGTGTCTACCCCTAGTGTTTCAACATAGGACAAGGGAGACTTCACTGCTGTAGACAGGGGCATGTAATGAATGAGCATTTACCTTAAGTTACGTACAGGTACAGCTGCTGACATGAACCCCTGAAAATAAGCTTACTCGTCTTCATCTTCTTCAAACAATCGCAAACGTGAAGGCTGACTAGCTGAAGACTTTTTGGATGACCCCTCCTCCTGATCACTTATTCCTTTTGCATTGGTATATTTACCAGCAGTGAGAGGATTTACACCTGAAACAACACAAAGGTAAACTACTTTACATAGGTACATTATATGACCAGTACATATGGCTTTGCAAGGCTTCTTAGGTTGTTTCTAACTAATCACTAGTCATACACAACTTGGAGTCATCATCATCTTAGACAAGCAGATTAAAATAATAATCACTGATACCATTGCCACCATTATCATCAGCTAAATGACGTAGAACCAAAGAACTGTGCTTTAAAAATTAACCAGCTTTCATTAATTTAATAATGGAGAAAACCTGCATTTTAATCATATGCCTTTTTTAAATAGTCTATTTTCTCGAAACACAAGATAAATGACTCTGAACCCAAGCAGAACACAGTCCTGGATTCAAAGAGTTTCTCTTGAAAAGGAGCTAAACAAATTCATCATTACATTACACTACAGCAATCCTTAAAGTTTTTGCCAAACAGTTAAAATATTCGTGAGGGATCCACAGAAAACTCAACTAACCTAAAAATTCCAGCGTCACATGAGAAGTCGCAAGTTTAGGCGTCAACGCAATGAATTTCAGGAAGGCTTCAAGTTCTGCAGTTCTTTCTGTTGTATTTGGATCGAGGAAGTTAGAAAGGATTGACGATGACAACGTGGGTAAGACCGTTCCTGGATACTGAATGATCAGACCTTTGCGAAGATTCTCAAAATCTTCAAAGTGTTTTGGAATCTTAAAAACATGCACAGAAATACATACTATGTTAATTGTTTACCTATCCCATTGTTAGCAGTTTTACATGCTACTATTACAGATATGACTGTAATACAAATACTTATATATTCTACAATATAACATATAATAATAATAATAATTTAATAATTTATTAGCTATCCCAAGACTAAAGCCATCCCTAATTTTTGAAATTCTGAGAAATTACATGTATCTCAGGTAAAAAATAATAATAAATAATTACAAGCCTCTTGCTAATTATTCGGCATTTGAACACCATTGCTTATCATCCTTCGCCTTGCCAGAACTATAAAAGACATAGCCATTCCAGATGTCATGAACTGTCTCCTGACAATTTCTTTACCTCCTGAGAGTCCTTACATTGGGTAAAAGCAATTGTAATAATAACCAAAGTAGCACTGCTACGGGAACGTTCGTGAAACAACCTTGGTTGTCCCAACGCCTTGCGCTTACCATCTAGCGTTTGAATGTGATGGCCTTCAGAGGTACCTTCACCAACTTAGACCTAGACAAGTAGGGTCCAATCCAGACAATTCTGTGCTTTAAATAATGTTGAAGTCCCTAAGGGATACTGTTTACCTTGGGTCAAAAAATAAATAATAATAATAATTGCTTTCCTGCCTTGGAATAATTTTCCATTCATATTGGACTTATGGACTGATCTTCTGCATACTGACCTGATTACAGCTTGGTTTTTTTGCGCCATCAGTTGATGCCTTATACATTAAACACTCGTTCGATAGAAGTTACTAATTATTATAATTATTATTATTCTTAGATAAATAGAAAATCAAGAAAAACTAAAATAACGTATATACTAGGGTTTGGCAAAATCTTGATCTGGAAGTCGGTTTTCGCTGGATTTTTTGCCCTAGACCGATTAATTGGAATCAGCGCATCCCTGGACTACCGATACAAATACCAAAAGAAGTATTTTTTACTAAAAACAATTTCCTTTTTTCATTAATACAAATGTAGTAACTTGTTTCGACAACCTCCTGCAGTAATCTTTATCATTGAAAATTCATGTAAAATACTAAAATTATGAGTCGACACATCAAAAAAGCGGACAGTCCATCTTTTTTCTTAATCCATGAGGTTTAATAAATTAGTACTTTAGAACCAAATAAAAATAAATATTGCCCATTAATCGGATCGAATCTGGAAGCGGCAAAAATATCTGGAATCAGAAATTGGCAAGAAAATGCCATTTGGCCAAGCCCTACTATATACACATATTTATAATACCGGGTAATTACTATTTATATATATTTTGTTGTTTTATCTATATCATCTTAATCATTCTAAATAGCAAGAAAGCAGAGTGCAGACTACAGCAAAACAATTTCTTTAAAGTAGCAAAGTGTGTAAACCCACGACAAACTGCACAACATCTGTCTCTTTATGCTGTGGCAACTTAAAGAACGACAAATTCGAAACAACGAGAACGTGATACTCGACAGTGTCAACTATTATGCCAGGAATCTCCTTGATCGTTGGGATGCTCAAGTCCAAACCACTCAACTGGTTTTTCAGTTTTCTACAATAAATACAGATCATTATTGCTTGAATAATAATTATAGGCTACTGCTAAAATGGCAACATACTTTTTAACTTCTACCCATATCTTCAGATGAAGAATTTGTTTCAAGTGGTTCCAAAAAGGTTCTCCAAAATGTTCAGTTACATGGTATGCGGTATTGGAACTGAGCTTACAACCAACTTGAACTGTAACCGAAGGAATAAGGTCAGTTTGGTGGGTATGTCAACCTCTCTCCCTCTCTGTCTCTCTCTCTCCCTCTCTGTCTGTCTGGCTGGCACAATATTAAACTTACATCTCAATTTGCCAAAAAATTCTTCTAACCTCTGTAGCGCTATAGGATCACCGTATAATACAAAATCGTTGTACAGACCGAAGTACAGGGTCAGTCCGTCTTCTCCAGAAACAATCTCGTCCTTACGTAGTCGTAAAGTCCTTGTACAAGCCTTGCACGTTTCATTCATGCATTCATTCAGCAAATATACATGCTGCCCCCAAAATATTGTTACTCAGCTACTTCAAGCGGGAGGCGTCTCACAGGTTTCCCCGGATACTGCAATCGATCGAAGAGAACTATAAGAAACCAAACTGAACTAACAAGCATTCATGATTAAATTATTTACCTAACGGTAACAGTGGCGACGGGCATTTTTCTAAAAAGTGTAACTAGCAAAGTGCACAATGGAAAATAAATCTTAACCACTCGTTACAATCTGTTTTATTTCAGCGCATGAGCACTTCGCTCTCCATTGAAACGTGCCACTAAAGCAGCTATAAATTTAACTCAAAGATAAACAAATAACATTCTATGATTTTTCATAACAAACCTTTTTATAGCGCTGAGAGAGCCTAATTCGTGTCAGTTTCCTTTGTAATCCAAGTAGCTTCAGGAGCCTAGAAAATTTGATACATCTGTACCCTGGGCTTGATGTTAAGTTTTGACCTATAGAACTGGTCGGTTGTCCAGGCCTCTCTTGAAATAAGATATGTGCTTAGCTATGCTAATTCAGACTGACAAAGACAGACAGATAGGGGCTGTTGCTCAAAAAGAATCAGTAAATACGCCCATATCTCTAAGAAAAACCTTTATTGTTGTGACAGTATAATCTGTAACTTAAAATATACAATAACATTTTGTACATGTGATATATAGGCTGAAATCTCAATCTGTCATATACAGACCAACAAAGCATTATATTATGCATAATATTGTGCATCTCGATATGATTAAAATTAAAACAAACTATCAAAACTGTACATAATATGCAGAAAGAATAAATTGCTTTAAAAACGTAATATATAGAAATACTGTAGTAATTGCTCAAATCAAAGTTGCAATAATTTGCACGTCGTTTTTCCTGTGAATCACTATAATTACTCGATGTCAACACATTCGATCAGAATCTCAGCATTTAACTTGCATTCATTTAAAAAAGTTTTAATTCTATTAAACACAACAGACTATTGAATGGAATTGTATAAATCAAACTACAGCTTTTCAGCTTTGAAACAACTCAATTTTTATCAAGCAGTCCTCAAGTATTTCAGAAACACTTCTGTCGGCATCAGCTACGATGTAATGTTCTGGAAGCCTTGGCTCCTCTAACAAATCCAACTGCGATCGAAGTAGCGATGAAGGCATGAAGTGACCAATTCTTGTTGTCAGTCTTTCCGCCAGAACCTCCTCGGAGACTCGTAGAAAAACGAATACAACCAAGTTTTGAACACCATGAGAGCAGACCCTGAGCACAAGTGGCTGAGAAACATTATTAGATTCAACATGTTTGGACAACTGTTTTTCCTCTGTATCACATTCATTATTGACATCTATTTTGTTTGCACAAATATCGTTTGTTGATCCCGTCAAAAGTATCTGACGATAAACTTGCTTTAGTGCCGAGCACGTGAGAATTCCATTCCGTCCTTCCAAGCTCCACCTGTTGACAAGACACCAGAATTATTAATTATAATTACACCCGACACTCATTACACTAATGTTAATCCATTATAATTATCCTGGTTTTGCAATAGTCTAATGGTTATTGTGCGAGACTGTCAACCCAGAGGTTTGGGTTCAAATCCCCATTAGAGTAGAAAGACTGTCAAGAATTCTGTTCAGTTAGAATCCAATACTGGACTCAGCTTTAATAATGAGTACATTGATCATCCACCCTCAGATGGTGAGGCTAAAACTGTGAGCTCATGACCACATCATACCCATGGCTACTGCTTAGAGTATGCTTAAGGGACTCTTCTCATTCTTCTGTGACCTATGTCATCAAGTGTAATATCAACATTTTCATGCACATTTATTAAAGCCTTCAAGTGACAAGTTTACACATTGAGCAGACAGCCGGACAGATATTTCACTCAGCAACACAGCACAAAGAAACCAGAAGCATATGGGTCACAGGACCTCCAACAGGTTCCATTGTGGGCTCAAAACTGTAAGGAGTGGACCAGCTTAGAGGGAATGTCAGGAGTGGTCAGCCCAGAGTTTGACGAATTATGAATGGATCCTTTTTACATAATAAAATGAGGCCCAATATATGAAGTCAAGTCTGTATGTACAAGAAATTTGATGGCTGTATTGTAAATGGCAATTAGGTCCATCAGGCGCCTATGCAATGGCACAGCTGTGTTATGGCACCACAAAAATCGTTGCTATTTTTATTATTTCAATAAAAATTATTTACTTTTTATCTTCATTAATAGCAAATAGCTGCAAAATGAACAAAGTTGTGGTCTTGGATATAATATTTATACACTACTCGTGATAAAAAGTCATTGAATTATTATCATTGGCAAAATAGATTAGTTTAAAAACAGAAATGTTCTGTAAATGTAGTGATATCCTTGAAAGGCTTACCTATCAATCTGCTCATGAAGTGAGGTGAGCCATGGCAACCTGTCCTGTGAGAAATTAAATGAAAGATCTTTACACACAAATTAAGGTACATGTAAATACCATGAAATAACTTCAATACATAGACTGGTACAAAGCAGATGTACAGGTAACTCAACTGTAATTGTAACTGAAAATTTATATAGCGCTATTTCAAGAGAGACTCAACAACCTAACAAAGTGAAACCAAGATCGAACAGAATGGTCTTCAAGTGCTTGCGCAAAAAGGGCAGAGAGAGGCTGAGGAATTTATGTCGCAAATTGTTGGGCAACTGATTCCAGGAGGATAAGCCAACCAAAGCAAAAGTACTGTGCTGGAAAGTGGAAGTTCGGGCTCGTGGAACAACCAAATCCACTTGTGTGGTAGAGCAGAGAAATCTGTGACCTGCTATGGAAGATACTGAAAAGCAAAGATCCTTGAGATAAGATGGAGCAGAGCCTGCTAGACAATTACACATGAGCATCAAGATCTTGAACTCAATGCTGAAGGCCAATAACCTGTCAGTTATAACTGCAAACAGCAAAATAATGACTGATAACACAGTAATTATATCTATTATGAATCACAATTACTAATTTATGTATGTAAATGAGTCAGTTAGTTATCAAGACTCTTAAAATCTTAATACAGCACTTTAAAGTAATTCACAAAAAGTACTGCCTACTGCCATTTGTATGTATGCGTAAGGCTAGTTATACAGAATCAACTGACACCTCACAATGGTGCTGCAGATTTAATGTTAATATTTTAACGTAATTTCTTATCATTTCACTTTAACCCCCATTGCACTGCTTTTGGAACCCACAGGACTACACCGCACTGCTTTTGGAACCCACAGGACTACACCATGTGACAATGAAGGCTGGATGTATGTACAACCACTCCTGAATCTCTCATTTGAAACAAAGTTGCTTTATGTAGTGATCTGTTGTTCTAAAGCTGAATTGCATTTGGGTTTTTGCCTTTACGCTTATTACACCAGAACGTGCATTACACGGAACTTCTGTTTTATCATTATCATTGTAAGTAACAGCATTGCAAGGTTATACAAAATTAAAGGAAATCTGTTTGGCTGTATATATAGATAAGGTCACCTGATCATTGAGAGAGACACCATCAGCCATTTTCTTTTTGTTGGCCTCTGAATGAAAGTCATCCGCATCAGCAAACGGCCATTGAAGCTGTGAAAAAAAATATGACACTACAAGTCATGTTGTTGTTATCATCACTTCAGTAACACTTTCAACTTAAACATATGCTTGGTAAATAGAATCTATCGCCCCCTAAGTCATTGGAGCAACGTCCCTTTTCCCCCTCTTCTTCCCCTCCCCGTTCCTTCCCCTAAAATGGTGGCACATACACTGACAGATCCCCCCCTATTTCTTGGATGGAGCATTTGCTCCAAGGTTTCTATGGTGTAGACGCCCCTGATGCTTGGACTAGATTTTAATCATAATATTGAGATTTCTTCAGTGCCCAAGATAGCCCAGTCGGATGGTACAGCTTATTCACAGGCGCTCAGTCAAAACGGTATCGACAGGCAAGTAAGGTCAGGGTCGGTTCCAGGTCAACGTCTCAGGCCAGACAGGTAGCAGCCAGATGGCCACAGTGGATAAATCAACTCACCAGCATGGTGACACTAGGTCCATAAGGGTTCCATTAGGTCCACTACTTATATTCCCACATGGAATCCATTTAGGAGCCATACAGTGTTCCATCAAATGTATATGACCATGCTTAATGAAAAACAACAGAGAGGTATAACAGTACTGTACCACTCTGTGGTTTTTCATGAAGATTAGGTAATTGTTCTCACTTCTCACAAGCAGCTTATTCTTTCTGTTGAAGTGCAAATACTGCACTTTGGAAACATTATTAAATACCACGCAGCTTGCCTAGCAATCATCATAACCCAATAGTTAAATGCAGTCCTATCAATTGTGGATTGCATGGCCTTTAAATAAATTATTGTCTATTTCAGTAAACTGTAATCAAATCAAATGGAACTCGCTCCCAGAAAACTTAAAAATTGTTGTAACTCTAAATCAGTTCAAATCTAGATTGAAGATGTTTTTATTACTGACACAGTGAAAAGTATTTTGGCAGCTGCTGCCTCATGCTTATTGTTTTGCCTTATGTTTCTATTCCATGTGATGAGATAAACTGCTTGTGTGACTGCATTGAGTTAACACAAATAGACTGGTAAATGAGCCAGCCGAGTTGTTAGCGGGTCTATTGATCCCTTTCGGCTGACTCATTGTCTCGTACTGTAAGCTCAGGTTATAAATGCACTTTGCTACAAAGAGTTTGTACTATTTTGTTTAACCTAATGTGTTTTGTTTATGTAATGATTGATGAGTCAATAAACTGATTGATTGATTGATTGATTGAAATTCTTGAATTGTTTCAAGGCTGTTGTTCTTTTCCTAAATAAAGACTATGCTGCACAAAAATGTAAGTAGATCAAGAAAAGAAGTAAAACAAAAAAGTAGTAAATAGAATTAGTTGCAAATGCACCAGACAATTATTCAGGAACCAAAAAAGAGAAACTGTGGAACAGTACCTTGGTGGCTAGTTCAGTGCCAACCGTTGTCCTGAAAAATTACACAAATTGTTAAAACTACTGCATTATAATGTGACAATACCAAATAGCTTTCCCCATTATAAAACTACTTCAAATATTAAACTTTACTTAATAGATTATTATTTTCACAATACAACTAATCTATTACATTACACTTAATTATGGCACTCTACGTTCTTTCAGCTTAACTGTCACTGCTCCTGTAGAATGCACCAGAAATCTACTTACCTACCTACCCGGTTATATAATTATATTAATTACCTCGCTGTTATTGCGTTAAAATTTCAAACTACGGAGTCATCTGCAAAATTAAGCAACTTTAACAATGTTCTTTGATAAAATAATGTGTTTCCATGAATAAACCTACTTGCCACAGCCAGAAACTCCCATAATAACAAAAATCATTCTCGTAAACCACCCACAAGGCCGCAGCCAAGGACCTTTCATACACAAAACACCCGTCTGTCAAAGGTCCGCTGTCACGTGTTGATATTATTATGATAGACATCAAAGCATTTCACTTAGCCGAAGTTATAATACATAATCGATTAGATTAATCTTATTTTGGCATTTAATGCTTACTCATGGCTTATATAAATTAATTGGATACGCGACAACTGGTCTGTCAGATAGATCCGAGTGGCTTTTATAAAATACACAAAATAGATGTAATACACGAATCTGCCTTTGCAATAATACTTCGTTCCTGCAGGTGGTTGTTGTGGTAGAAAATTCGGAGTTGATTCTAGTATAACTTAAACGACAGTATGTTATGTATGTAGCACTGCACTTTCACTCAATATTCAGCTTAATGTATAATGTATAATGGACATGAAGTTAATTTGGGACTTAAATAGGGCCTAACTACTACATGTATGGATCATTTTTAAAGCATTATCTTCCACAGCCTCAGACTGTAATTTAGCTTGCTTGGTAGCTGTTATAACGTTTGCCTTTCATTTTCCTTGTCTTTAGAAATCTGTTTGCATAATTGTTAACCGCCAATGTTTTGTCCCACCTTGGTGCTTTTTATCAGTTATAGCGCTAAAAAAAAGCCAGAGTGTCGCCTCGGGAGTAGACCACCCTGCTACAGTTATTGGTCGTCAACAGAAAAGCGCGCAATACGTCGGTGAAATTTGTTTGGAATTTCGGCTTATTTCGTTAAAAAATCATTTCATTCGAACCAAATGTCGTACAAGGATATATATTACTCCGATAAATACACGGACGATGTTTTCGAATACAGGTCTGAAGCCTTTTGATGTCGATTTAATTGTAAACGTTGCATTAATTTAGTTTGCGGGTGTGGACATTAATGGTTGGCTCTTTGCAATGAGATATTGTGATATAATAATAGCCAGTTCAGGTCTTTGTGCGGTCGGACTATGAATCTGCACAACTCTGTTATAAGGATAACATTGTTCTTCGAGTGTTTATAAAAGGATTAAGTTGATTTGTGTTAAGAAAGAGACATAAGTCCATTTCCGGTCTTTCTAACGTGCGGAAGTGACGCGAGTCATCTGAAGACTGCTGAATAATCAGTTCCTTTGTAACCGCAATTTTATCTTACTGAAAGGAATGACACTTGATAACTCTAGTACAATGTTTTTGAGACTTTATAATTACTTATCGAATGAGACGTGACAACTCTAGTACAATAGTTTTCGGACACTATGATTACTTATTGTTCCCGTTGTTTAATAATAATAATAATAATCTTTTTATTATTTCAAACCAGGCCCGGTTCGTCCGTTAGGCGAACTAGGCAGCCGCCTAGGGCCGCCGATTTTTAGGGGCCGCCAATTTTCCATTTTTCGAAAATTATTTAATTATTCGTCGTTAGATGGAAGTATTATAGTAATGGTGTAACTGTGAATTCCTAAAACAAGTTCTGACATTCATTTGTGAGGCGAATGACTAAAAAAGTCATCAACTCTTTTTGTAAGATAAAATTCCCAAAAAGATGAAATTAGCATGACGGAAATAAAAAATTTTTCGAACGGGTTTGGTTAGGGCCGCCATTTTGCGTAGGGCCGCCAAATGTCTTGAGCCGGGCCTGTTTCAAACTGACAAGTACGCAGTAAGATTACATTGAAACATGACAGTACAATCAAGATCTTAATTAAACACATGGTTTGGCAGCCATGCAAGGCGCCGCCCTGGAAGGGGTTATGGGTATCGAACCGCGATCTAATGCTCTCCTGGTCATGGATCTACCCTTATCTATCCTCCCCTTAGGCATCATATATGTGCAAAACTACAGTTTGGTAGTTCACAGCAAGTCCAATCCCCAAAACTGAAATATCTCCGGATCCGCAAAATCTAATTTTGAAGTGAAAACAAATTATTTCTGCAAAGTTGACTTTAACAGAATATTTTCAATTTTGTAATATTCAGGATATTAGCTGACTAATCCATAGTGGTTTGAGGATTTTGAATTGGTAGAAAAATGTTATTTTGGAAATTGGGCCAATTTTGATCACATTCAGGAAATAAGGTTTAAGTGATTCGTGTAGACTAGAGCTGTACCAAATAGGTGATTATCACTATTCAGCCGAATACGAATAATTGGACCAACTATTTGGCCGAATATGAATAGTGCACAAAATAGGTCTACCGACAACATTCAAAATTTCAAATGTAAACAAAAGTTTCGGTTTAGTAAATTTAATACATAAACTAAAAGTAAACAGTTAACTACGTGTAATTTTTTGCATCCTTCTGCACTTTGCTTATCCATCAATGAATCAACCAACTGTAATTTGAATTTAATGTAAAATTAACTAATAAGTTTTACTAACAATTGACCTGCTCAAGCCTCAAACGCTGAACGTTCACTCACGTTACTGTACACACTGACGTTACTGTACACAAAGAATGAGACTACCGACACTGCGATACCGTGGTCCAGGCAGTGTATAGGCAACGCCTGGCTGCAACCACAGCATATATTATGTTAATGAGAGAAGTTACTTCAGTTCACTCGCTATAGCAGCTGCATATGCAGAAACAGGTGTCACGTGACCACTGTTAGTATTCAGTCCGACCGCTACTATTCGACCGAATAGCTATTTGGCCCACTATTCAGCCCCGAAGCGAAGTGTAGACCCCCTGGTAAAGGTTTGCAGTGGGCCAGTGACTAGGTAAACATCATGGTCTCCCCAGAATTGCGTAGAATTAGAGTGCTACAAAGTAAATATGTACTGAGTATAGTGCTAAAACGTACTACAGAAATGTTGAATTACACGCTATCTAGATTGTCAGAACACTTAGGTGGTGATAATTTAGTTCTCAAAATAATTCCTAACTTCCTAATTCCTAATACTTACTTGCATAATTGAGTGAAAGTAGTTGGCTGCAGAGTTCGTAGCACTCTAATTCTACACAATTCTGGAGTGGCCATGATGTTTACCTAGTTAATGGCTGTCACCGACCCACCATAAACCTTTACCCCTACACAAAATCAGAAATTCCTTAAAAGTTTTCCAGTGCTAAAATTTAGACATTGCACCTAAAAGTTTAGGAAATACTAAATGAATTGCTTAATGGACTTAACAGCACCTTGCTTTATCATCGAATTCTTTTGTAGCATGTTAAGATTCTTAGGTGTGTTTAGGCAGAGGTCTACCCAAATCACCAAAAGCCAATTCCCCAAATGTGATGAGAATGTAAAATTGATAGGATTCCTGAAAACAATTTTTCTACCAACATACTGATAACTAGTTTGGACTAGTCGGCCATATCCTGAATAATATATTTGAAAACTGTCCTGAATACTTGCAGATGATTTTGTTTTCGCTTAGAAAAATAGATTTCCGGTTCCACTGGAAAGTCAGTTTCAGAAATTGAGATTTTGGGGCATCGCTATGGCACCTGTAGGCAGGTTGAAAACTCGTGGGCTGAAGATTATGCTTTATATGTAATATTATGTATATAAGAATGGATTAGATTATTAAATGAAGGATGTGACGTTATCTTTGTAACCCAGGCACGTGATGTTGCCAAAGGAAATGGTGAAACTGGTGCCAAAGAACCATCTGATGTCAGAAGAGGAGTGGCGAGGCATTGGCGTCCAGCAGAGCCAGGGATGGCAACACTACATGTTCCACGAACCAGGTAAGAAACTCCTCCGACATTCTTCTGAGACTTGAAAAAGGTCCGATATCAAGAAAACCACAATTTGCAAATTTACAATATGTAAGACTGAATGAGTCGATTTGAACAGCGAATTCCAAAGCTTAAGACTTAGAAAGCTCGAGAGCCGAACACTGCTGGAGTGCAAGGCACATCAAGATTCACAGCATCCATTGATTAAGTACAGTGTCTTTGTGTGGCAGTGAGCGCAGATCAGAAATAGGTCAATTGGATAAGATGCAGTAACTTGTGAATTGTAAGGCTGTTTTTAAAATGGATTCTTTGTTCAAAGGCAGCCAGTGCAATGAATGCGACATGGGTGTAAGATGCTGATGTTTAGGTTTTTTTATTATATTCCTGACAAGGGAGTTTTGAGCCATTTGTAGTTTATTTAGATTTTACTTATGGATATCAATGAGAAGTCCAGTCTGCCGGAAACCAAAGCATTACTCAGAGGAATTAAGAGAGTATGAGGCAAAAAAGAACTGAATCTATGAATATATTGTATGTGAAATTGAGCTGGTATGCATAATGCCCAAATATGGTTAGAAAACGACATGTCCATTCTCAGTTACAATTTTTGCTATACCCTGCAATCGATGTGTTTGCACTACAGCACCTGTTTATACTAAAAATGTATAAACTGGAATTGAAAGAGCAGTTTTAAGAGGAAATTCAGTTAACTCAAATTGTTCACACTAGTCCTCTGCATTTCATGTTAATTGATTTGCAATGTGTATTAAAATGCAGTCAACAATTCTTTGAATTACTTTAGGGAGTCTGATGACTTTCAGTTAATATTTAATAACTGAAAATGGTTCCTTGATGCTTGTTTAACAATTTCATGTTTAGCATGTTGCCTCAAAATAAAATTGTGGCATCCATGTGGAAAGGGTTACCAGTTTGAAAAGTGTGGAATCTTGTGCCCCTAAATGTGTGCAATTCATTTACAGTTTTGGTCTTGGTGGAAACTTACCATTGCAGATTGCCTACCAGTTTGCTTTATCAGTCCGAGTAGTATTATACATATACGAGTGTAGATAAATGGATTAAACTTGAAATGTTAAAGTATTTTGTTTCTTCTTTTAGAGCCACATATCTTGCTCTTCAGACGGCCACTCAGCTACTCACAAATGCCTCCAGTTCAGCAGAAATGAGCACAAGCAGCCAACTGCACACTGTAAATAACTGGCTGCTTGGCCAACTGTTCAGAGACTTTACGCAAAAGACAAGAAGTTTGGGATTTTTAAAACAATTAACGCTTACAGATTTGGACTGCAGTTTAGTAAAGCGCTCTCAGCTACCTGTCAAGATTTCTTCTTGCTGATGGGAGAGCTGATGTAATTATTAAAAGTGTTATTAAAATCCCAAAAGCATCTTTGCCTTCTTGTCAAGTTGGTGGCATGTAAGTGGTTAGAACACTATTAAACATGTCTCATAGTAAAGTAGACTGAAAACAGAAATCTCGTTGTACATGTAATGCAGTCTTTAAAGAGCCATTCAGATGTGAGGCCACTTGTACAGCTGAGATGAATTTGGGAATTACTCGTGACCTACACAATTCACAGTGGCATGTCCAGAACGCTACAGACAAGAGGAAAACAAGACTATGCTTAACTTTGCTAGTAATTTCATAACCTTTGTTCAAATTGGGATGCTTTTGGAGTTTCATAATGACTTTTCTGAGAATTACTCTTTGTTTCCAAGGTTCTTCTTCAGGATTTTTTAAACTTTCAGTCTCTTGGAGTTTTTATGAATTGGTTAAGTCCTGCAAATTCTGACGTCAGTCGATATCAAGGCCCTAATAGCTACATGCTGTATAAGATGTTGTTCATAGCTGGAACCAGTACTTTCTTGATCTTTTCTTAGTTGATGACTAGTTATTTTAAATTTCCCAGTTCTGTCATCACCCTGTTTGATTTCTTAGTTTAGTAGGCAACCCTTGTTCAGTTTTAGGGGAGGAAATCCGGAGTGTCTTTGAGAAGTACGTTACGATTTGCACTGTAGATGATACCATTTTCTGGTGTAAGCATGGTATGGTGTTGAATTGCTAGTACTGTACTTACTCTTTTGACTTCTGTATCTAAGGTTTATGCCAAGGATGCTGTATGAAATTGATATACATTGAGCCAAAAAATCCTGCAATAATGTGAAGCATTGTGCTGTTCTTGCCCAGCCACCCAAGATGGTGCAGAGTGGAGTCGCATTCATAACAATCACTTTGGTACTTTCCAATAGACTAATATGTTACATGAAGACTAAAATGTTACATGAAAGTAATACAGTTTCATTTGCAGTACTTAATTGTAGTTGTGTTACTACTCAAGCAAACAACATTACTGATATGCTACTGTGTTGCATGCAATATTGTAAAGTAAGACATGTATTATGTGACGTTAACAACAACTGGTCTATTGATGTAGGCTACAATGCATGTTTGTTTTGACCATACACAATGGTAATTAAAATGGCATATGTCTCATGTATTATCTTTTGGTATACATTTAGAAGATGTCTGAAGACATTACAGTACTTTTAAGGGGTCGTCCATAAAGGACGTCCGCAAAATATGACCCACTTTGGACCCCTCCCTCCCCCTTGTCCGCATTTGACCTTACCCTCCCTCCCTCCCCCCTTGCGGACGTCCGCACCCCTAAGCCAATTTTTAATGTCGTCATCATTATTTTTACAATTATTCCACAGTTCCTGTGCACGTTTAAGTGACAGTTGAGGTTTCATATGGGAGGATGTGCAGTAATAAAAGCCTCTTTAAAGTCGCAGTAAAGGTTATACCATGCATGAGGTTTTAGGCAATCACTTTGCTGACCTTTTCGTCTTTCAGTGAAGGTTGAAACAAGGTGTTGGTTAAAAAACTATCAAATTTAAAATTTTAGATGCGGACGTCCACAGAGGTCATAACCCTCCCTCCTCCTTGTCCGCATTTCGATGACCCCTCCCTCCCCTCATTGCGGACGTCCTTTATGGATGACCCCTAAGGGCACAACTGCTGATCATTCCTATATTATATCAAAATTATAATAATCTAAGAACATTTATAATATAACTACTAATGCTCAAGGCATAAGTCGATGGTTGCTGCCAAGCAGTCCGTGAAAGAATGCTGAACTCTAGGGCAAGCCTGGTTGAAAGCCACGAGGACTGGAACCTCATGTAATATAAAAATAGTAAATATACACAAGGGCATTACTGGGATTTGCGGTATACTTTTTAAGAGTCCTTACCTCAGTCCTTCCACGCACTGACAGCGCATCTGGCGACACAATATTTAAGAGTTGCAACAAAAAAATACAATTACTCTGATGATTAGCAGTGGTGCAACTACAATCTGCAAGATAAGAGGAGGAGACAATTTGCAAGTACTTGGGGGCCATTCATTTAGTATGTACACAGAAATCGGGAAAAATTGGCCCCTCCCTGTAGGCATGTGAACATTTTACACCCCAACGTGCATACATACACTTACGCATCCTGACAAATGCCAGTCAGAGGCAAGGCGGCATACAAGTGACGCCTTTCCTACTCCCGGTAGTACTTCTGTGATAGCTGAAAAACTAAACTGGCTCATTTGAAGGTCAATATAGACTAATTGTAGGTTTTGTTTACCCCACCCGTTTCCTATGTGTAGGCCTACGCCCTACGTACATTATCAGGGGCGTTGTGGCTTAGTGGTAAGTTCGGCGCCTTGTGACCGGAAGGTTGCAGGTTCAAATCCCACTCTAGCCGCTGTGTACGGACCTTGGGCAAGTCCTTCATTCGCAATTGCTCGTGGCGCTTCGGCATGAAAATTCCGGCACAGTATCAAATGCTGTAGTCGGGAGCGCCTCTGAGTAGTAGTTGACTTCAAGAGGCGCTATAGAAATATCCGGAATAAATAAAAATAAATCAATCAGTAGACCCCCACATGCAAGCATATGCATTTGGGTTATCCCCATCCATGCATACATATTAAATGGATGACCCCTTGGTAAAAGGGAAATAAAGAAGACAAATACATGTACCTGAAACCTATATTTGAACAGTGCAGAAAAATCACTGCTCTCGGTCTCAACTGTCACGCACACAAAACTATCACACAAAGTATCATGCACAAATCTACGTAAAGCCTTTGTAAAAGTTTATTCCTCATGCCAGTAGCTTGCACAGTATGAAGTTTCCAGATTTCTGCCTTGCATGTGGATCAAACAAGTTACAAAGGATTTCCAATCCCTTCAAATAAACAAAGTTCAATCTAGTTGTGTCCATTCTAGTTTGTGGCTTTTAGAAAGAATGGTTTCAAATCTTTTAAAAACCGTCACTTATAATTTTTGGCTCTTCAAACAGGTACAGTTACAAATTTTTTCAGGCCAGACAAAGTTTATGTTGACAGATTGTGTCTTCCTTTGAGGACTTTATTCCACAACATGACGATGCCTCTGCGCGTTGATAGCCTCGTCAGCAGTCCATGTTTCTTCAACCTCTTTGCCACATTTGGACGGTAAGTGATGCGAGCTTTTGTCCTCGTCTGCTGGTAGTACATGGCAGGCACGATGCTTGTTTCGGAGGACTTTGGCAGCAGGCTGAGCACACTCGACTGGGCTGACCCGGGAGTTGCCAGGCGTGGCACGAATGCAGACAATGGAGTTGCGGAATAGAAACCACGGCACCTGTAAAACAGATGTGAATTACAACCACCAACTATAGCACATAAGCAAGGGGATTGAATGCAAAGCATGGCTACCTCCTGTTTGGTAAAAGAAAACTTTAAGGAGTCAGCAAGTATATCCATATACCAAATCTTTCCTACATACTCTGAGCAATAATGGAATTTATATACAAAATGGTACTGTACACGTACTGATAATTAACAGTGGAGAACAATATATTGTAAAACACAAAGATCTATTTTCTAAACCAAAACAACATTAACTGCGGAAATCCAGCTTTGTCTGGATATTTGGAATGTACTATTCAAGATATTGGCCGACTGGTACATACCAGTTTTCGGCATTCGAACGTTTGGTAGAAAACTTAAGGAATTCAGTCACTATTGCATTTTCATTAATTAATTCGTTTGTTTTTCATAAAATGCAAAGATACAAAGATGCGTAATAGGCGATGCACATGGAAAATAAATTTTGATAAAATCTCTGCCTTTATGAACTACGATAGGTTTTCTGGAATATGATGAAAAGGTCAATAACGAACGAACTTGGGACAACACATGCATGCGTACCATGCGACGGTTGATCTAGGTCCCGCCATCAGAACTTTATTAAAATTAGACAGCAAGGTTATCGACCTCAGACATCCTTCAAATAACATTTTTACAACAAATTTATATTGAACCAGTAGAAATTTTAACTACTGTAGTTAAATAAACGCTCAAACACTTGATGACATAAAGTCTTGTTCTGCGTTCTTGATAAAAAAAAAAGCAATAGAGGCTCAGAGTCAATATAGCATCCGAAACCGGTTTTTATGACATGATTGAACAAGACTCTCATTTCAAAAACTAACAGCCTTATCCATGGCTCTGTTACGTATGCATCGTGATTCATGGAAACGTTAACCACAATAGGCTCTAATGTGTTTTTAAAGCGAAACATCCAGCTCACACTAAAGATATCTGATTAAAGTAACTATAAGGTTATTTGTCTACTGGATATATACTCTCCAAAAGATTTTCGCGAAGGCATATGCCATGCTGTAGTAGGCTTAGTAGGCCTGTAATCGTAAATTCTAAATTTCTAAAGCACTACTCTAAAGCTTAGCGCAGATCACCAGCTAATTCGTAAGCGCTGTGTCGATCGTTTCAGAGGGTTGTCCAGAGAGCGATGTCCAGTGGAGAATCGAGTCCGGTTGCCAGAGAGACCATGCAGAGAGAGGAGACAGAGCAGCTGCTAAGGCGGGTTTCGATGAGGACGAGATAGCTTGTTATAAGCGGAAGCTCGGATAGATTAGCCTAGGGTAGGAATTCTTGGAGAGATGAACATTCAATTTGGAGAGGAAAGCCTGTGGGGTGATAATATTTGTAGGGGAACCTGAGGCAGATGACGGTTGGGCAGTTGCCGTAATGGCGGAGGAAATGAGATATTTGCGGAATTCAGGGAGAAGCTTAAGTAATGTTCCAGAGTTGAGGTGCAGTGGGGAATATTGGTCTTCTGGAGAACATGAGGCTCAGGCGACTATATAGTGACTGGGGAACGGGAGAGAATGAAATATGAGGATGATCGGATAGAGCGGGATGAGCGGATGGCTGGATGGTGAAGAGTCGGGTTCGATCTTCCTCTGAGATAAAATTCCGCCCATCGATAGGCCTATATGCTATCATGCCCCAACATGCTACAATGCAGGCCCATCACTGGTTGGTGACGCATAAATGTACTGAGTTCAAGACCTACGTTAACGAAAATAAAATGATTTCTTTCACGATTACTGTAACTGCAACTAAAAAACAATATTAATAACTAGACCTTATAACTAGGCCTATAACGAAAATAACACTGACGAAATTCATCGTTATTTTCGTTACAAAAAATTAAGTGCGATATCGCGAAACACGAGATCAAGCTTGAGCTGCCGCAAGCGTGCACATCTGAAGTCATTTCAAGTACGAAATCGGATATCGTTGAATTTAAAGCGTCGTGTAGGGCCTATTCATGAAGCTGAATACATCCATTCTTCAAAGCCTTTCGATGCTCTAAGCAAATTGTATAACGCGTCTTAATATGCACGTCTGTAGGCAATTTCGCTTAGCCTTATTAATTGTAACCAAGAACTAACTAAAATAAAAATCCTGTAACTGTAACTATAATAATTATACCCAAAAATAATACTAACTATAACTGTAACTAAAATGAAAACCATTAACTATAAGTGCAACTTTGACTAAAATAAAATCTGTAAGGAGAATCACACTGCTCCAATTAAGCTGTAG
The DNA here is from genome assembly GCA_963556255.1 of Allolobophora icterica. Classification (NCBI taxonomy): domain Eukaryota; kingdom Metazoa; phylum Annelida; class Clitellata; order Crassiclitellata; family Lumbricidae; genus Allolobophora; species Allolobophora icterica. The sequence goes on along the minus strand of OY744609.1, from coordinate 13,932,072 downwards.
GCCTATACGAAGGCCGACGATAATGATCACATGGTTCGTGTAGGTCCTGTAGGACAGCGGTTCTCAACCTTTTCAGACTCAAGGACCACTTATAAATCCTGTGTCGCGGTCGCGGACCACCACTTAAAATTATGCCAAAAACAAATTAATACAAAAGAAATTTTTTCCCATAGATCCGCGTATTATTAGTTTCATGCTGCCATCTAACCGATTCTAACGATTGAAATAAAACAAAAATTTTAAAAATTGAAAATATTTGTCTGTTTGCATGTTTATAATTGTAAAAAAAAATATAAATTGTAACTTTGTAAGCCTTGCTCGCGGACCACCAGGCAGATGGCCGCGGACCACAGGCTGAGAACCGCTGCTGTAGGAGATCTACAGGATCCTCCCTGAGGTATCACATTACCAAAGTCTTGAATTTCATGTTTACGGCCTCTCTGGTGAACCATGTGTTATAACTGTAGAGGAGGTGGAAGCACAGTCTATAGACTATAGGGCCTATTGTTCAGCTTAACCGCAGAGCGCCAGATATTTAATGGAGACTATGCAGGATCTGGTGATGGCGATTCGGCGCTTCACTCTTGTGCGCTCGAAACACTGGTCAATGATACGGCTGCCGATGTAGGTAATGGCTTCAACAACCTACAACTCGTTGCCTGCAGCCGTTAACAGTATTTGTCAAATGGATTTTTCGACATCCATGGTTTTGCACTTGGTTTTTCGATAATATTATTGATCTCCAAACCAAAAGGTTTGGCTCCCTGCTCAAAAACCCCATTGACAGGAGTAAAACGTCTGCCATCTTCGTCAGGAGTCTAACAGCGTCTGCATGATCAGATCTGTTGAGATCGTATTCCCCATAGTAGCGCCTAGCATACCACAATAGACTACGGGCTTCACAATCTCGTCCATTGGCGCCGCAGAGATCCGAAGCCATTGGATTGCCCTGTCGTACCCCTCTTTTAGCTTTTAACCAATAGGGGCCTACAAAATGTCTCCTATTATAGGTTCTATTCGGACACAACTCATGGTGGCGGTATATAAGGTGCACATGAGCCAAAATTAATAATCTTTGCCGGGAGGACCCAGTCATGAAGTAGGCCTAAGTGCCAGATGACTTCCTATATGGAGAGTCGAATTCAGCCTTCAAGCCCACATAAGCAATCCAAAGTGGTTGTTAGTATTTTCGCCGGGTCTGAGTGAGGGCGTTTAAGGTGAAAATTCTGTTTGTTGTAGATCTGACTGGAGTGAAACACTTTACTTCCGTCTTCCGTGCTTCAGGAGCCATCATACAAAGTCTAGACCTTTCCTGGAACAGACAGAACAGTAAGGCCGGAGACTTTATATGACCCTATGTGACCTTATACGACTTCGATGGTCAATTCAAGCGAAACTGTAATAAGAAATCGTAATCTCGTCGTTAAATTCAATCGACTTTCTTTGAATGCAGACTCACAATAACCAGCACAGCCATAAGCCCGGGGATGGGCATGGCAAACCACCTCATCCATCCACCCCAGGTTTTAAGACGTGGATACGCCAGTGATCCAAGCCATCTTACTTTCGCCCTTTCTGATGATAAAATTATATCTCAAACAACCGAATGTGAAATAAGCTGCTTTCTCACTAAGCCGCAACGTGCCACCGTATTTCTCGGCTCATCGGTCGACGTTGACTGACGTTAAGCTATTCTACAGGCGTCCATGAATGACGACACCAACCAGACGTCGCCTCAATTGTCCGCCCTACGTCACGCATTTACCATAGCAACGATATATGTATATATAATGGATACGTGTATAATATATATAAGTATATATATATATATATGAAGAGTATAATTATTATCATGGGATATAGTGTATGCATATATATATATATATATATATATATATATATATATATATATATATATATATATATATATATATATATATATATATATATATAATGACGACACCAACCATACACATGTGTGTGTGTGTGTGTTTGTGTGTGTGCATCGTTGTTTGGTATAATTGAATTCTGGCATAAGTCGGGCCATCATTAAAACGATTTCTGGGTTTCTGGTTGCGTATGACTACAGATGGCGTTCATTTCCAACGATTGGTAAAGTGGTGCCCCCCGTCTCCCACCATTCGCGGCTCTAGGCATGGGCAGCGATCCCGGGGGAGTCGAAGGGACAAGACCCACCTCTAAGAGTGGGGGGACACACCATACAGTTGTCCCCCAAATTTTGAAGAAACACAAAAAATTCAACACATTTCGCGAAACATACTTGTCACCTCTTTTTTGACAAGATCAGTTCAAAAGTGTCCCGTATGCCCTCTCCTGTCAAACAAGATCGCCGCCAGTGGTCTAGGTATTCCCAACGAGGGTCACGGTGGGACCGATCGACCAGAAACAGTAATAATAATGTCAACAATACAACAACAATAACAATAATAAAAATAATATTAAAAGGCCTAATAAGAATGATAGTAATAATAATAATAATAATTGTAACAGCAGTAATAATCATGCCCGCCGACAGAAATTCCGGGCCCCTAGACAGAGCAGTCACGGGCCCATAGGCAGAGCAGTCACGGGCTCCCAGGCAGAGCTGTCACAGGCCTCTATAGTAGACAGAGCAGTCACGGGCCTCTAAACTATCTTTAGGCTTTATGAGAAAAAATTGAAGAAAAAAAATTGAAATAATAAAAGTGCGGGTATGACCGTACATAATTATATTTATGAATACAACTATGATTTTATTCAGTTGTTAATTTTAAATTTATGCT
>OY744609.1:13909289-13924289 GCA_963556255.1 Allolobophora icterica | reverse complement strand
AACTTCCGGTTTTCGACTGGTTACGCCATCTAGCGTTCGTGCGCAAATTGCCCAGGAGACGACCGTAGAGAAGAGACACGAGAAGAAGCGGAAGTGCGAAGCCGAAGACGAAAAACGTTCCGTAGAAGAGCCGTCCGTGACTGAAATCCTCCAGGAGATTAACGTTTATGCAGATCGATCGGAGCTGACCGTTGTACTGGTAATCGAAGATGTCGAAGACTTGGAGCATCGGGGAGTTGCAGGCGCCGAGCAGCACCCAAGAACCGACGATGGCCAACAGAGCGTGACGCTGCGTTCTGATGCGTATCGACCCGATCGGGTGAACGACGGCCAGGTAGCGATCGAGGGACATGAGAACGAGGGTGTAGACGCTGGCGTGGGCCGTGACGTGGATCATGTACTGGTGGACCTTGCACCAGGTCGACCCGAAAGGCCAGGTCGTGGTCACGTAACTGGCGGCCGTGAACGGGATGCAGACGACGATGAAGATGAGGTCGGCGGAAGCGAGGTTCAACACGAGGATGTTCGTCACGTTACGTCGCTTCCGGTCGAACAGGATCGTTGCTATGACGACGAAGTTGCCTAGGAAACCGAGCACGCCGACCGATCCGAACAGAACCGGAACTACGATTCCGACGACGCTTTCGAACGCCGCCATGTCGTCAGTTTCCGGTGTTTTCGCATTTCCGGTGTACGTGTCGGATGAGTTGAAGCCGCTGGCGATGGAATTCAGAGGGAAAATGCCGCTGGAAAGCGCGAAGGAACAGTCAGGGCAGTTCAAGGACGATGTCGAAGAGCTGTAATCCATTTTTCGCCTAAACAAAGTAATGTTATGTTAATGTTAATGTCAATGTTATGTCGGTTCTAATTGGATTTAATGTTACGCTAGATGGAGATTAGTACGTAAATGTACAGCAGACAAATGTAACCGACTGATGTAAACGCCTCTACATGCATAGAATCTCATCACAGTCGTAATCGTAAACTCCTAACTATCCAGCTTATTCACGAGCGCTGCGTCAAGTCAGAGGACGGTTAAGAGAAAGACCGAGTCCGGTTCCGATTCAGAGCCACGCCTATGTTACGATAATAGTTCAGCTGATAAGTATATGGCGTGTAAACAAATGCTCTTCTTACTTACTTACTTAATGACTGATTAAATGACTGGACGCGAACACAGCAGCAGGAATACCTAAGAAGGAATGCTTTTAAAATGCATTTGCGCAAGACAATATACTCCAAATACTCAGTGATGGGCACTAAACTATTTTTTTTATAGTTAAACTAAAACTATTTTCCAACTAAAAAAAATAGTTTCACTAAAGTTGGCAACTGATTTTGGAAATTAGTTAACTAAACTAAAAAAGTAGTTAAACTTTTTCCAACTTTTTTCCAACTTTTTACGACAAACATTTTCACAATAAAAGACGTTAAGTGAACTGTAATAATGCAAAGCGTCAATGACAATTTCACCTTCAACCTATGCAATGTGTACTGTTCTGGCATACAGTTACAGGCATACTGTAAGTATACTAGTATAGTGTATGAATTTGAAAACACAGGCTGTTGATGCTAACACCATGCAGTGTTAAAATGTGTTTTGCTGACAGTGTTCAATGTTCACTGTGGAAAAATAGTTGCATATTAGTGATATTTTTAGTTAAACTTTTTACTTAGCAACTAAATTTTTTTTAGTTAAACTATGGTTTTAACTAAACTATTTTTTTAGTTAAACTTCTTCCTTAACTAAATTTTTTTAGTTAAACTAAAAGTTAGCAACTTTTTAGTTAACTATTGCCCATCATTTCAAATACTTGGGTTACACCGGTTGCAATCTTGCGCTGTATGCCGAAAATCCCAAAGACCTCAGCTTGTAATTTGATGCAATGTAAATTTAACACAGAAAATCATTATATAGCGCCTTGCGTACACGTCCTAAAATCGTTGAGTATACACGGTCGATAGAGAAAAGCGTGTCTTATGGTAAACAGAAAGCGTGTTAAGCTGAATCATTGAAAACATTGCGCATATAGTTGAATGGAATATTGTCCTAAGAGGAAGGTCCGGTGCAGGAGCCCGATAAGCTGGTATTGATTTGCGAAAGTGAGGACTATGGTCAAAGTTGCTGCTCTGATAGTTCTCCCTTTGCGTGAAATATGATGCTATGCAGAGATGAGCAGGGATTTTAACTGCTGTAGTTAACAACTTAAAGTTAAATTAGTTTGGAAAGAGTTGAACAGTAGTCAACTACTTCTTCCAAAAGTAGTTGTAAGCTATAGTAGTAGGCCTATAGTTACACTGCAAAACCTCAGTTTGTAGTTAATTGCATTATTCCTACTACTTTTCAGCAATAGAGTTTTCAGTTGTATACTTTTAGTTGTATATACTTATAGGCCTACAACTTGTCACGATGTCTCCAGACTACTTTGTCAGTCACAATTGGCAACGTTGCTTGTTAGAGTTGTATATTGTATACCCTACTATTAACAAATAGTTGTCTGATTATTAATTAATAAAGTGATAATGCACGTTTAGTAATTCATTACTGTTACAGAGATCCTGATAAAATGAGTTAAACAATGCGAAACATATTTACGCCTGCGTGTAGCTACTGTTCAACGCGAATTAAAGTAGCTACAAAAGTAGTTTTAAAATAGTTAAGTACTGTTTCAAGCTAACTACTAAGGACTAAACTACCGGTACTTCAAAATTAAAAAGTAGTTGTAATTAAGCCACTTTTAAAATGGTGTGCCCATCACTAACGCGATGCGATGTTTTGTGATCTCCGTTAATGCCTTAGCGGTCACTGCCACCACAATATGGAGAATCGAGCCCCGCTTATCGGAGCCGTCATGTTCGTTTTCCAATTAGTCCTGGCTATGAATGATTCATTGGAACGAATCTTCGTTCGATAAAAGCGATTGCTTTGAACTTGGTTCCCGTTTGTATTAGTAAATTGGCTTGCCACAAACACACACACAAATATGCTTCATAGTATATTAATTATATAAATATGTCGTGAATATTATGCGAATATTTACGTCATGGAATGGGTTTCAATATAGTATTACGATGACTGATGTACTGCATGATAATGTATATTAAACAAGATCTTGTATATATATATATTATTATTAATGACTTTTATATAGCCCCTTCATGGTCAAGGTTATCTACTCATGAGCTGAATATGTATAGAATATGTATAGATCATGTTGATTGAGTAGATAATTATATAGATTTATATATACAGACACTCTTGTGACAAGACTTAGTGCCAGTGAAAGAAGACATGACTAAATCTATGTCGTTTGATTTCAGACACTACTGTAGTTAGAAACATTCGCATACAGACAGAATTTAGGGCCTATCTGGCATGCGGCACAATTGGTATCAAACATTCGACTCACTAGCGTCGATACACATGTGCAATTAGGCTACAGTTATGCTGAAACTCTTGGATGAGATCAGATATATTGTGTGGTTTCCTTAAATAATAATAAGATTAAGAAAAGGATATAATATTATTATTGGTAATGTAGAATTTCTTTCGCACAAGACCCCAACCGATGGCACATTGATTCACAAGAAAGACACGACTTCATCGTATAGATCGATTTTCACTTAATTGAAAAGTAATCCATAAGACTGAATCCACAATAATTAAATAAGCTGATGCCAGGTATTCGATTGTTTAGCTAATTTACTTCAGAACAGATTTACTTCTGTGCTACTGGACCATACCACGTGTTCAACGGCGGACCATTCCACCAGTAACTGGTGGAGAAAATATTCCAGCTTTTCAACGGCGGACCATTCCACCAATAACTGGTGGAGTATTCCAACTTTTCAACGGCGGACCATTCCGCTAATAATTGGTGGAGCATTCCAACTTTTCAACGGCGGACCATTCCACTAATAACTGGTGGAGCATTCCAACTTTTCAACGGCGGACCATTCCACTGATAACTGGTGGAGCATTCCAACTTTTCAACGGCGGACCATTCCGCTAATAACTGGTGGACCATTCCAGCTTGTCAACGGCGGGCCATTCCACTAATAACTGGTGGAGCATTCCAGCTTTTCAACGGCGGGCCATTCCACTAATAAACTGGTGGAGCATTCCAGTTTTTAAACGATGGACCATGCATTCCATCAATAACCGGTAACTGGTAAAGAGCATCCCACGTTTGCAGTGATTAACTATCCCAAAACCTGCAGTTCGTGGTATGGCTCCACTCCATGGCGGAGGTTCAAGACAATATTTTGACACCTGCATGCAGGGACAACCAAAATTGGTGGAACTTCCCACGAATTATTTATGCTGTGGAGGCTGATGTATGAGATTCGTGCCAGACAGTTCAGTATGTACACGCCCCCGTCTAATCATTATCCGCACTGTAAGCTTACATGTATATTTTACGAAGGAGAGGCGCCTGCGGCCGCTGCAGCTAATGTAAGATTATGTTGTGCTTATAGTTGATGGACGTGTTACTGACCACTGGCGTTGGAATATGATGGACAGCCATGGACAGTCCGCAACTGGAACGGGTACACCGTACACGCGATCAGAACATACATATTCAGTCCAGAGTCTGGGGGTTTTCGGAAAAAGCAACAGTAGGCTATATGTATGATTATGGTAACGAAAGCAATACAGGAAACCATAACTTCAACTCTGATGTATACTGTAAAACAATCTGTGGTTTAATAAAAGCGCATAGCTGTAAATATCGCAGCGTCAGTCAGAAAAAAATTGTTTATATTTGGATACATCAGAGACTACTGGTCAACGTATTGGCTGCCAGTGTATATATACAGTAGGCTATATACAGTATATATCTGAATATCTGGGGTTGAAATAACCATCAAGCAGAAATCAGTTCCAAGATTTCTGATTTATTTGGGCCACACAAGCCAACAAATGGATAGACTGACTAGGCCTACCGTACATGACTATAGACAGTGGGAAGATGAGGCTCTCGTATGCCGAGGTTACGAAAAAATGTCGCCTCATTTTATAACCATGGTAGCATTTTGCGGTTAGCTTGGGGCATTGCTCTCGTTGTTTTTTAAAATTAATTTTCGAAGCCATACTTTCACCAAAGGTAACTGGAGAGTGGATGATCGGAAAATCAATCGGAACTGAACGCAGTTGTTTTCGTTCGCTGAAACACGTCACAGCAGCGTAATGCAATAAGGGAGTAGATTAGAAGCACTATAAGCTAAGTGTTTTCCCTCTGACCGCATGTAGTCTATCTGGGGGGTGGGGGGCGATCAGTGGCGGCGATCTTGTTTGACAGGTGGGGGGACATTTTGGAACTGATCTGGTGAAAAAAGAGTTTTGAACTGATCTGGTGAAAAAAGAGGTCAAAAAAATTTTCTCGCGCTTACACGCGAAAAACGTTTATGACCTTTTTTTTAGGGTTCCCTCAAAATGGTGGGGGGTCCGATGTATGGCGTGTCTTCCCCACTCTTAAAGGTGGGGTGGGGTCTTGTCCCCCTCGACCCCCCCCCGAGATCGCCGCCCATGGGGGCGATAGATGAATGGTAACACTCTTCCTCGAAGAACGTAAGATCTTGAAAGACGCGTTTCGATACCCGTAAGCTCCCTATATGACGACTCAGCCTTCCACTCCCTATGGGGCAGCTGTAAAATGAGCGGGTGCCTGACAGGCTGCCAAGACGTGTGTTCTATATGATCTTGATAATTGTACTGTCATATGTTTCAATGGTACTTACTGCGGTTTGTCAGTGAGCGTGTCATTAAACGCGAATATATATTATTGATACGGACAGACATCCGTATACACATCTGAAAGAGCATGTTAGAATCCAGTAGGCCTATGCAAACTCACGTAAGAGAACTTCTCTAAATTGGTGAGATTCACCTCTGAGAAGTTTCTCTCGAAGATGTGCTATATGAATTTGCCATTACAGTTGCATTGCAGAACATAAATTAAAATAAATTAAAGTCACACTTGAATGGCCAATTAGATATTCCGGTCGAGCCGCTCCACCTTCGTGCACTTGCTAAGAAAAGTCATTCAAAATTAAGCGCCTCTGTTGTAATGAGCGTCTTTAATGAGTTTCTCTGTAACAATCGCTTTACAACTTGCCAGCATGCATTGGCCATTACAAATACAAAATGTCGATCACCCACCTCATTAAATCGATGAGATGTCCTGCAAGGAGTTGCGGCCCGATATCAGATGTCTATAATACGCGTCGCACCAATGTCTACATATTATATTCTGTGGAACGGTGCAAGTTGCATGGTCTGCATGATCTTAGCAAATATTACGATGTATAGGCTTAGTCCAACGAACATAACGTTTTCACTCTACACGCCACTTCTTATGATAGCCGTTAAACATGTAAAGTTAAATGTAAATATCAGGGAAAATGTCAGTACCACAAGAAAGACTCACGACGACAAAACTATGCTCACAATTGTGCTATATCAAATCCAATCATCAAGAGTCTGGTCCGGTTCAATTCCTGGTTAGGATCCGAAGCATCTAAACAAAGTTCTATCCGTAAGAATCAATCTGTAAACTGTAGAGTAACGGACGTCAATATTTCTTCTAGCGACCTCTCTCTCGACGTTGAAAATAATCTGCAGTCTGAAACGTGTAAAGCAGTAGAGTAACTCTGGACTCGATATTCATTCGAGCGACCTGTAGGCCTATAGCCGCCTATCGACCTTGAAAGCTATCTCTAAACAATAAGCTATATATAAAGCAAAAGACATATAGCGAGAGATACAGAGAGACAGAAGCTTTAATCTTAATATTTCTCCCAGCAATATATACCGAACATTCTATAGCGTGAGAACTTTTAAAGATAGTAAATGCGACGATCGGTGCGGTTCGAATCGTCGTTAGTCGTAGACGAATAACGCTATGCTGTCTTTTCGTTGGCAACGCACCATCAGACCTTGTCCTTGCACAGTTGTGGCGAACAGGAATAAATTAATAGAACTTTTATTCCCCAAATAGTCATCCGCCATTGACAATCGCCCAGCGCGCAGGCATCAATGCAGGCATCGGAAATATCTGCTCCATGACTACCGGGGACAGAGCGGAGTCCCGTGCTTAAGACGAACGCAACGGCTTGCTGAGCACTATACGTTCGGCTGAGCTCGCATGTTGAAAAGAGTCCAATACGTTCTGATTTCTCACGGAAAGACTCCCACCGAGCTCTTAGAAGAAATGCCTGATTATTGCAGAAAAAGGCAGCATTTCTTTTCGCCAGAGGATAGCATTTCTTTCCCCCAGGGGTTCAAACGCCGAGAGCGCCTCTGAATAGCTTCTATACTGTCTAAGGCGCTTTACAAATACCCATATACGATATATTGGTAGTTTTAAAATTTATTGCGCAGCGGAATACCAACCATTCTGAAGAGAAATGTTTGGTATGCATGGGCGTCCGCAGGAATTTTTCTTAGGGGTCAAATTTGTGTAGGGGGAACAAAAGTACGTTTTTTTCATGAACACAGAACACGTGACAACTTTAAAAATAAATAACGGTCAAGGACATAATAATTAAGTGTTTTTGGCATTGAAAGTCGTGTTGGAACTGTTGTAATAATTATTCTAATCAAATGGTTTCATTTTTTAATATTTACAAATTCCAGAGGGCATGCCCCTTCCCCTTCGGACGCCCATCATTTAGAGCAGATTTTGACCATCTTAAAAATATATCTACCCAGAGCTGCTCCCAGCCTCGGTGAAGAACAGTTTCCAAATGTTGGTGAATAGTGCATATGGTGTCTGACAAAATAGACACGCAGATCCGAAGGCAGGTCGAATAGATAGTCTAAACCATGAAAAGGCACGACGTTGCATTAAATGTACGACCATATTCACATTTGGGCAGGGTGGGAATTGTCGGGGGTTGGGGGTTCAACCCCCTAGTCTTTCTTAGGACTCTCCAGTTAAGTCTTCATTGCACACCCCAGGGGGTCGTTTCCAACACCTCACCCGCAGTTGTTCTAGTGTGATTTAGCATTACTTGACTCTGAGTCTCTGACAAAGAGAAGACATTTCCATGATGTATCATGCAAGCATTTTTTAGTTTTCTCAACAAAGGAATTGATTTTGATTTGACTCTGACTTGCAAAACAGCTAGCGCTTGCAAAACTGCTGACGTTGAAATCAGCTGCTTTCAAATTTCGTTGACATCAGCAGTGTGATTCTCGTTAACGTTAACGATAACGAAAATGTTCGTTAACGAACAAAAAATGATTTCGTTAACGATAACTATAACTATAACTAAAACATATAATTAACTATAACTATAACTATAACGAAAATAACACTAACGAAAATTCATTGCTATTTTCGTTAATACGATAAAAAAAAGTGCAATATCAACTAACGTGAGAACGTGAAAATACAGCCGTTAACGAAAGCAAAATGATTCCTTTGTTCGCCTTGGATGTCGGTGAATATGGAGCGCTGTGTATTCATGAAGCTGAATGGACCCATTCGTCAAAGCTCTAATCAAATTATCGTGTAACGCGTCTTCATAATTCAGTGTGATTTTCATTAACGATAACGGTAACGAAAATGTTTTCGTTAACGAAAGCAAAATGATTTCGTTAACGATAACTATAACTGTAACTAAAAAATAATATTAACTATAACTGTAACTATAACTAAAATGAAAAACCATTAACTATAACTGTAACTGTAACTAAAATAAAATCTGTAAGGAGAATCACACTGGACATCAGTTTGCAAAATACGGATAAAATGTTAAACCAACCATCGAGTTTTTTGCTACAATTCCCACACTGCATGTGGGACCCGTATGGACCCTATATGGGCCTAAATGCCAGCAGAGTAGGCGATACGCCATGCGGATGAGATTGTTTAATTTAGCCAGAGGCTAGGCGTGGATGCCTAACGTCACTGCCAGACAGTTCATGTCTGCGACGTACTGGCCACATTAACGTTTACAATCAGGAGAGACTGTCTTTAGGAGTGCCGAAAGAACTGATTGCGACTTACAACCCACTCGGTTTAAGGGAATGGTCGAATCGCTGAGCAGTTGGCGGTGGCGCCATTAGCGGAAGGTTGGGATGTTGAGGAGGCGCTGCTGACTCCATCTGATGAAGAAGGTGTTCGATATCATATGTCATTTATTTCTAGGGTTTACAGCGACATCTGGCATTGGCGGAATACGACGACCGCTGAGACAAAAAACTGATTCGGGCATCTATATATAATTCGAGGAAAAACAAAAACGAAGGAATGCTGGATGTTTCACCGATATCAATGTGATGCCAGATCGGTTCAAGTGGCGGGGACGATTCCTACTCAGCCCACCTTAAGCACAACACAGTGAAGCGAATCTTAACCTCCTGTTGCCTTGATAGCAACATGTGGTGGAAACAATATTAGCAGTGTTTTTTTCAGCCGGAACGGCGTTCCGGCACCTTTTTTCAGCTACTAAAAAATAATTTATTGATTTTAATAATAAAAACAATGATTTAGTTATTTTGATTTAATTTAATTGTTTTGAACTGTTTTCAGTGTTTATTGAGATCCCTCCCAACCCCCAATCCCGTTTTTCTCGGAATTTTAACCCGCCCATAATTGTTCAGTTCCGGAACCTATTGTTCAGTTCCGGAACCTTTTTTACTAGAAAAACGCACTGATATTAATTTTAGCAAGTGCAAAATAGAATCGTAAGCAGTCTGTACTTTATATTCAGTCTCTGACGAACGAATCGGTAACAAAACAAAACAGTTCCATTTTTACAACAAATTTCTGCGTCCGGGTCAGCCAACTATAATAATTTTCGGAACTGTTTTTGCACTTGAAACAATTTTGCACCACACTGACTGAATAGAATGAAAGGAAGATAGATGGCGCTGTTAGTCTTGTGTCGTTGGAGACCGATCAAATGGTCGCTAAAGACAGTTGCCATGTGCATGCATGAATTGATGCCAGTCCAAATGAAAATGACTGATGGGGCGACCTTTGACAGGTTGTTGAGAGATCGAGAACACACGAACCGAACCATTGGTTTGCATTTTAGTCATAGCGCATCACCAGTTGTAGCCTAAAGGCAAGAACGAGAGACTCCTGTAAAACTGTTATCGTGTGCTTCTACTGTATACATGTATGTAAGGCGCCCTGCGTGGCTGCTGTTTCTACTATATGTATGTTCACTGTACAGCGCAGTGCGTTTGCAGGCGCTTAATTAAAGAACAGATTATTTATTATTATTATTATTATTATTATTATTATTATTATTATTATTATTATTATTATTATTATTATTAATATTCTTTATTGATAAACCAAAAGCGAACCGCACATTGGTGAACAAGTATAGAAAAATATAAAACATAGAAGTAATAAGAAGATAATAATAATATTTGAAAAAAGAGAATACATTTAAATTTTTAAAAGTAGAAAATTACTAATAACACTAAATCAAAGCATCATAACAAGAGAGAAAATTTAAATCTATAATAGTTACTATTATCTGAAAAGGGTAGCAGAATTTGAGAAGTTTTACTAATTAAACAACATCAAAAAGCATCCTAATAATAAAGCTTTTTCTAGTCAGATTATCAGAACGAGGTAGAGTAAGATTATGGCCTCTGGGGCGCAACAGGTAACCGGTCGATTTAATTTGAGGCAATAGACCATGAAGGACATGACCATCAAAGCTTCTTATGGCTAAGAAGAGACGGATATCAGCTGATTGACAGAGTTGAGCATAGGAAGGGTTGTCTTCAGGTAAGTAATGTCCTCTCATAAGTCGTCTTATGATTGAAGATAGCTTATCCCGATCACTTTGGTTAGTAAATCCCCACCAGGCAGGAGAAGCATACAATATTCGTGAGAGGATAGTTGCTCTAACCACATCATATAGGCAAGGTCCTTGTAGACCGTGAGCTACTAAGGTGCGAATAGCATATATGGAGCGGCGGGCCTGACTACAAATTCGATTAACATGATTAGAAATGTTTAAATTGTCAGATATAGTAACTCCTAAGATGGATAAATGAGACACTCTAACGAGTCCAGGGGTGGATAAAGGTGCGTTTATATTAGTAAACTTCCCTCTGGGTCTGTGTAAAATCATTTCATACGTTTTACTATGATTTAATTTCAGGTTACAAGTTTTGGCCCAAGACTCAATGTGCTCTAATTCAGAGGTTATGGATGAACTATTAGAGGAAGGTATTAAGAGATAGCTGTCATCAGCGTACTTCATAAGAATATTTTGAGGATGTAAAGTTTTAAGGCTTGATATGGAAACAATGAAATGTGTAGGACCTGTACTTGAGCCTTGAACTATGCTGGCATTAATATGGATTAAAGTAGATAATTCATCCTGGAATTTAGTACAATGTTGTCGGCCTTCTAAGAAATTAATTGACCAATTATAGATGTTATCAGGTATTGGCAAGTTGGAGAGGGATTTTGCTAAGTGATTATGACTTATGTATTATTATTATGTATTATTATTATGTATTATTATTATTATTATTATTATTATTATTATTATTATTATTATTATTATTATTATTATTATTATTATTATTATTATTATTATTATTATTATTATTATTATTATTATTATTATTATTATTATTATTATTATTATTATTATTATTATTATTATTATTATTATTATTATTATTATTATTATTATTATTATTATAGTTCGAATGGTCAATCAAAGAAAGAACGACCAAGATGATTGTATGTCCCTATGTCTTGTCTTGTCCTACACTAGTCTTTTCTAGCGTGCCCTACCTCGGGTTACCCTGCCTAGCCTTTTGCCTAGGCTGTGACCCCAAGCAAGACGATTTACACCAGTGGTGCACAACCCTTTTCGGCCAAGGCCCACTAAACGATTTCTTAAACCCTTCTAGGGATAAACAAGTGTAACGACTCAGTTTAACTCAGACGAATGAGTGCCAAAATTTACGAAGATGACGTACGCAGAAAACACACATTAAAATAAACATAAAGAGTATAGAGAAAGGTGACCCATAGTACTTCTATATAACTACAATACTGATACTTTTTCCAATGACCACAGTGCGCAAGTCACTTGGGCTCAATGTCCGTGTCGGTTCTTAAATAGCCGCCTTTCCTGTTGGACATTGAGGATCACACACTGACGAATCGTCGCGGGCCGGATGTGACCCGGGGGCCGGACGTTGTGCACCACTGCTTTTCATTTTCCCCTTATGCACGTATGCATCTGATACACGCGCAGACAGCAAAATTCTCACTTTCATTCATTCATATGGAGAATTTATATAGCGCCTCTTCAAGGCTATCTACTCAGAAGCACTCCCGACCCAACCCCGGCTGAAGAGCACAGTCTTGAGATTTGAATAAAATGTGGCGGAATGGGTGCTTGGGACCAAGCGAAGCGCTACAGGGAGCCCATTCCAGATTGCAGGGCCAGCGATGGAAAAATCACGGCGCTGCCTAAGGGCGGTCCGTGCGCGGGGAACTAGAAGCTCAGCCTGCTTAGAAGAGCGCAGGGAACCACGGCGCTGGATGTTCAGGGTGGAGCGGCAATGCTCTCGCAAATACACAGGGGCCTCACCCACAAGGCAGCGCCACACTAGGGCAGAGACCCGATAGGCAATACGCTGCGGGATAGGAAGCCAATGCAAAACATCCCGCATGTACTCGGTGACATGGCCAAATCTCGGGATGCGACCAATAAGGCGCGCCGCTGCGCGCAACACCCGGTCCAAGCACCCAATCCGAGCCGCTGGGAGACCAAGGTAGAGAGTACTGCAATAGTCAAGGCGAGATACAACAAATGAGTGGACAAGCGTGGAAGCAGCAGTGGAGGTTAGAGAGCGAGAGACTACTCTAAGCTGGCGCAGCTGATAGTAGCAGTTACGGCAAAGCAGGTTTATGTGTTGCGTAAAGGTCAGCTCTTGGTCCAGTATGACACCAAGGTCTCGGACCGAAGATGAGAAAGTGAGCAATGGAAACTCCAGGGCCAGAGCCTCCAAGTCAATCTTGGCAAGCTGCTGGCGTGTGCCGAACCAGATTAGCTGGGTCTTAGCAGGATTCAGACACAAACGGTTGGAAGACATCCAGTCCTCCAGGACCTTGATAGCGCGGCTCATGGTACGGACCGCGGTTATGGCTGCTGAGGCAGGACAGTGCAGATAGGCCTGCAAGTCATCCGCGTACGACTGACTCAGGACTGCACTTGCCGCCAAGCAAAAAACTTAAGCCAATGTCGTGTTTCAGGCTAAGACTGCGTCTCAAGGAAGCAATTACTTTCCGGAGACTTCACCAGACCCAGGGATTTTACTAGATTTTCGCTGTGGTCAGCTCTGTCGACTGCATGTAGCCACAGGTACAATATGTATGCATGCATGTCTGCGTGTGTATGTATGTATAGATGTATGCTTATAAGTATGTACGTATGCGTAAGTATGCATGTATGTATGTATGCGTACGTATGTATGCATGCATGTATGTATATATGTACATTGTACATACGTATGCAAAAGGCGCTATTTAAATTTATAAATGAATGAAAGTATGTATGTATGTATGTATGTATGTATATGTATGTCTGAATATTTATCCTGCACCTTTCAGGGTCTCACAGACGTCTAAACATATAGCTATTTCAAAGATCAAAAATCTAAAAGAGCAACTTATAACTTAATACAGACCGAAAATGTTGAACAGTAGGCCTACGTAGGCCTACGTCTAGTTCCAGAAGTCAGGTCGAATACATAGAAGAAAATACGGTGAGCTTCTATCGTCTTACGGGACCAATTGTCCATAATATCCTACTAACCATAAGCCTTATGGATTACTGAATATTAATATTAGTAAGATATTATTACGCTATTTCTACGGCGAAGCTTTCCTGAAGCAATTCCACCAAATGGGATACAATGCAAATCTTCTCTTTCGCGACTTTCATATTATTTTGGCTCCTTTCAAATGCACTTCATTGGGTTAGATAGCCATCCGTGCGTCGCCTTTGGGAGATTACAAAGGCGCTACATCAATTGGCTTGATATACCCACACACACACACACACACACACACACACACACACACACACACACACACACACACACACACACACACACACACACACACACACACACACACACACACACACACACACACACACACACACACACACACACACACACACACACACACACACACACACACACACACACACACACACACACACACACACACACACACACACACACACACACACACACACACACACACACACACACACACACACACACACACACACACACACACACACACACACACACACACACACACACACACACACACACACACACACACACACACACATACACACACACATATGCACGATTTTAAGGCGCTATAAAATGAAATGTCAAAATACGAGGGTTTTTATTGCGCCAAATTCTGCGATTACTCAGATGGGATTCAGATACAAGTATAGTTTTTCTCTTGGAAGACGTTGAATGCGACGTGTGATCAGCGCCGCCTTGTGAACGACTATTAAGGCTTAAGACAAACGGAAGTATCGAATCTGATCTCGTATAGCATCACATAACATCACATAACATAACGTAACATAACATAACATAACATGACATAACATAACATGACAAGGGTTTTAAGTGGTTCAGAATACGTATAGTTTTGTCGGAATCACTGCAAATTAACCTGTAATGCTTCCTCTTAAAAGCTGTGATAGTGTCCACTGAGACAGTATTAGGCCTATCAGAACCTCTCGCACTGCAGTGCTTCCTTTCCAGGGATAATCTTGTAATCGATTAGATCTCCTCTACTCCTCTCCAATGTAGTTAGTACACACCTTTTCAACCTTTCTTCATAGCTCAAATCCTTGTAACCCCAAATCACTTTTGTAGCTCTACTTTGCACTTTTTCTAGTTGCACTTTTTTGCATCTAATCTAATCTGATGTAATCTGATCTAATCTAATCCAATATTAC
>OY744609.1:13754289-13896789 GCA_963556255.1 Allolobophora icterica | reverse complement strand
TTACATAAAAACAACTCTGCAGATGCGAAAAACAGATGCTTTAATTGTTTAATCTCGTATGCTGTATTGTTTAGTATCGTGTTGTTACTGCATTGTAAACGATTACTGTATATGTAAACACGTAGATGGCGTTTCACTAAGCCAAATGTGGCCAGAATAAAGTCATTTATCTCTGGAGTGCTGATACCAGTCATCAACCCGATCGATGGCCTACGTTTAAACATCCAGCCGTCAAGAGACGCAGCAACAATTTTATTTAAAAAAAGTGAACGATTTTGCCATTGCCAAGTGATTATCGATCCAATTCATTATTAGCCTATATCGGTTAAAATGCACCCAATAAAACATTGCGACTCGATATCGTAATCGCTCGATTAACTAATAAATGTTCAACTAAGCGTCTAGTTTAATTTCGTAATGGTTCGATTAACTAAGTAAACTTCTGGTTAAATTTAATAATGATTTAGTCCAGAACTTATTATTATTTTTATTATTATTATTATTATTATTATTATTATTATTATATTTGTTATTATTATTAATAATAATTTAGCCAAGATATAAAGCCAAATAAATCTCAAGATTAGAACTAAATTCGCCTATGTCCACGAAAATATACTTCCTATTTATTATTATTATTACTATTATTATTACTATTACTATTACTATTACTATTATTATTATTATTATTATTATTATTATTATTATTATTATTATTATTATTATTATTATTATTATTATTATTATTATCTATCATTCAGCCTAATCAACATTTTCAGCGGCAGCAGCGGCAGCAGCAGCACCACCACCACCGTCCCCAGCACCGTCCCCACCACCGTGAGCTCGACCTTGATCCCGTCCGCCACTCTCACCGCACTTAACCATTACTATTATCAATATGTTTACCAAGAGATAAAAAATGACCGTGTGAACAATCGCTGCCAATGTAAGCGTCACGACAAACATGATCATGAGATTCCTCATGATCCACATGAGCGCCATCACGATCAAAGTTACCATCAGTATCGTGGCTAAGATCGTCCACATGAGAAGGCCCACCTTCTTCAACATCTTGCCTTTATCTACTCTCAAGTCTAGCTCAACAGTATTTCTACAATGTGAATTAAGTTTCTACTGCAACCTTACGCTGTAAACTTACTGAAATTACACGTTACTGCAAGACCTAATGGCTTTTGTCTAGCCTCGTGACATTTTCACCGAATAAAATAGGTCTAAATTAGAGTCAGTCCGTGCTAAGGGATATTGGTCACTGGTTGTGTTTGTTACGCTCACAAAACGCCGCCCCCTCGTTTAAAAAGCTGCTGCGCCTCTTGTGAAAAATCGTCTGCGGCCGAAATCGTCACAACGCCGAATAACAGTTAGAAAGTTGAGCAGAGAGCAGGATGAATACTCGAACAGAAAAATACTGACTTACAAAACTAAACGGCAAAAAATAATCCCGTTCAGTTCAAACTCTCTCCGGAAATAACGAGAAAATAAATGCGTGACGTGTACACGGTGACGTAAATACCGGATACGTTGCCATGACAACCGCTTGGAAATACTGAATCGATTGACTAGATATGTTCAGCTTGTCGCAGAAAAACGACGCGTTTGGAATCGCTGAAGCGCTGCTAAGCGGTCAGTGCTTTTCCATTCCGGTCGGAACAGTCATCGCTTAGTTCAGCTGCAGCAACGAACATTGAAACGACAGTCCAGACGATAATCACGTGGCAGCTTCTTCATTCAAAAGAGGGCGCCACCTCTCGCGTCTTCGGTAGACTTTTTAAATTCTGTAGTCTCTTGGGAATGAGTAATCCATGTCGTCCTTCTAAGACACACGTTGGACGTTAAAATACCATCGTCATCGGTAATTATTTCTGGCTAGTCGAATCTCAACAAACTATCCTTTGCAGAACCGATCTGAAATTCGCAGGCTGTAAGGGCCCAAAAATCTTTGACCAATATTTACCAAACTTCTCGCAGCATTGTCGAGCGTGTAGCGTAAATATAGCGAAGACGTGGATATGATTACGACAAATTCTTGTGAAGAAACTTTCGATAACAAAGCCCCTGTGACGTAGATATGACGACGATGTCAATTGAGGCGGCGACTGTTTGAGAGCATAATCGATGACGTAGATATGACGACTATGTCACGTGAGGTGCGCGGTAAAGATCAAAAGGTGACGTCGACGCGTCGATGCCGTCACGTGAGGAGGCTGTTGGACTCCATGGCACCGGTTGCTACTTCCGATTCTTTCTGGGTTTCTCCTGATTCGACTGCTGAAGGTGTCTTGTCCTCTGAAACAGACAGAAAACAAAAAAACATAACTTGACGCGTCTTCCTGGTAGGCCTATAGGTTGCATAGCAACAGTTGCGCAACGTACGATAAGCCCTTCTTGGTCATTTCTCTTGTTCCGCATTCTATAGCAGAGAATCCGACACATCGTGATGATCGTGCACATGGTTCTCTCTCGTGCATTGGACAGTCTCTTCGTGGTATACAATCTTCCATCCAATATTAGGTCGTTCCAGGTAGCTACGGAAACATTTTCAGCTCTTCCTTGAGACCATGTTATAACCATGTCCAGTGCTTGAGCGAAGTTTTTTAAAGGCGATATAGAAGCGTTCAGAGACTTACGTACATCCACAGTGAGAATTGTGGAAAAAAGACTAGGGGTGGGTTGACCATTTTATCCGTATTTAGCAAACTGATGTCAACGAAATTTGAAAGCAGCTGATTTCAACGCTAGCGGATTTGCAAGGCAGACTCGAATCAAAATCAATTCCTATGTTGAGAAAATTCAGAAATGCATACATGATACACCATGGAAATGTCTTCTCTTTGTCAGAGACTCAGAGTCAAATAATGCTAAGTCGCACTATAGCACAACTGAGGGGGTTGGAAACCACTCCCTGGGGTGTGCAATGGAGACTTAACTGGGGGTCCTAAGAAAGACTAGGGGGTTGAACCCACAATCCCTCCCCGACAATTCCCACTCTGCATCCCGAATATCATCAGGTCTAGTCACCGTTTCTTAGTAACATGTCTACATGCATGCGTCAAGCTAAGCTATACGCAATCGACTTAGGGGCCATCCATATATTACGTACACAAAAATCCGGGAAAATTGGACCCCTCCCCCCCTGTTCGCAAGCGTACTTTCTTCCACCACCCCCCCCCCCCCCCGAGTACGTACGTTTGACGCACCCCCCCCCGATGACCAGCTGCAGAAAGTGTCTCCAGGCAGCCTGTCTGCACTTTAGGCCAGATTATTGAAGGGCCAATATAGACAAATTATAGGTGTCGTTCACAGCACAGAATAACTGCACATGGCTTTTATATAATGTAATAAAATGCCATGGGACGACTATAGGATAATACAGAGTTATAAATAGGCTAATGTGGACGTCATAAATAGAAATTTATTTTGGGTACGTACACATTTTGTTACCCCCCCTCCCCCCCCGTTCGCACCCGTACGCAAAATCGCCAAAATCCGACCCCCTCCCTCCCCCTAAGTGCGTAGTAATATGTGGATGGCCCCTTACTAAAACACTTGATAAATTATCCTGAATCGTAATCGTAAACTCCAAACTTCTAAGCGCCACTCGAAGGCCAAGCACAGGGCACAAGCCTATTCACGAGCGCAACGCCAAATCAGAGAGGATTTCCAGAGAGTACTCCAAAAGAGAGGTCCGAGTCCGGTTTCCAGGGGACCAGATCAAGAGAGGAGGTAGAAACACTTGAAAAATTACGGAAACATTTGATAAACTTACTGGAACACTTGATAAATCTGGAGTAGCGAATCTGCTTTCCGTTTCCTGATAAACAGTGATGGAAAGTTGCAGGAACGAGCGAGTGGAATTATTGTATAGGAAGGTTACTCCAAAGTTCGGACAGCAGACCGATTTTGTTAGTACACAGTTCTGCTTCTGTCTAATTCGTTTGTTTCAACTGTTACGTCATTTATTACCATGACGACGTTTGTGACGTAATAGACGAATGGCCTCCGTAACTTTTAATCTGTTTTCTGTCTGACGCAATGATGTCTTGGCTTGGTGCAAACGTTGGACTTTAAGTCCTGTTGTGCTTCTATGGTCTATGGTCTTGGCCTTTGTCCAATGTCTTGGCATGGTCTCAATATTTTTGGTTGTGGTCCAGTCGCCTTGGTTTTCGTCCAAGTGCACGTACTTATGCAATTGTTTATTTGTATACATAGGCCCCGTCACGGGGCGTCTATCTCCCCTAAGTCATTGGAGCAACGTCCCTTTTCCCACTCTTTTTCCCCTCTTCCCGTTTCTTCCCCCCTAAAATGGTGGCACACACACTGACAGATCTTCCCTTCTTTTTTGGATGGAGCATTTGCTCCAAGGTTTCTATGGTGTAGACGCCCCTGGCCCCGTGTGTATGTATGTATGTATGTATTGTATGTATGTATGTATTGTATAGAATAGTATTTGGAGATTTGTATAGCGCAGCTCACAGCTGAGGCCACTCGGCAGCGCTCCCAGTGCGAAGACCCGAGAGAAGAAAAACGTTTTATGCACGGAAAGGAAAGATAGCCAGAAAGTAACGTTACCCATATAGGGAAAGGAAGGGCATTCCACAAAAAAATATCTGAGCTATAGAGTGGTCCCGGCACGCGGAACAAAGAGGACACGCCAGTCTCGAGAGCAGAGAGGTCGGTGAGAAGTTGAAAAAAAGAGGGGAGGCATGCAGATGAAGTCCCTGAGATATTTGGGAGTAGTACAGGGGCGGCGATCCCGGGGGGGGAGGTCGAGGGGACAAGACCCCCACCTTTAACAGTTACGCTACACGCTACAAAGCTGTCCCCCAAATTTTGAAGAAACACCAAAGAAAGGTCGACACAATTTTCATGCACGAAAATTTCTTTTTTACCTCTTTTTTGATCAGATCAGTTCAAGTTTCCCGTGTCCCACCCCACCTGTCAAACAATATCGCCGCCACTCGAGTAGTACCCAGTTTGGACTTAAGGACGAGAACAAGAACTTTAAATTGAATGCGGGATAGGAGAGGGAATCAGTGAAGTTGATTGACCTGAGATATAGAGATATGAGAAACAGAAATATGGGAAAATTTAGGATACGAGCAATGTATCTTTGCATGTATGTATGTGTATGTATCAAGCCACTTAATGTAGCACGTTTGAAGTACTGTCAAGGCGCTTCAGATATGACTATCTAACAGACTGTTCTAAACAAGTACATTTTAAGGCATATTGAAAATGAATGCATGCAAGGCCTGCGAATGTTAGTTTGAATGTGTGTGAGTATGGATGCTTTTGTGTAAGCACGAACGCATGCACGCACGAACGAACGCCTGTGTATCTTATTCGAGAGCTGCGGCCCCGAGTTTGTCCCTTTCATGGTTTGACAAATGCCTGAAGACTATTGTTTGACAGTAATTTCACCGGTTCGGGTAGGGAGCGCCACTGATAAGTTTATTATTGGAGTGCAGGGTGAGAATTGTCGGGGGGGTTTAACCCCCTAGTCTTTCTTAGGACCCCATAGTAAAGTCTTCATTGCACACCCAAACTCCACATGAATCAAGGTCTAACCCCCCCAGTCTTCTTTTCTACAATTCTCATACTGTTGGAATGGCGATATCAGATTACAATTATAATTAGAATACAGAAGGTCATTTCAAATCTAATCATGGAATCCTTTTCCGTCCAAATGGAATGACCTGGAATTGGACCAGAATTTTCGCCAGGCTTTCCGATTATATGTTCATTTATACATTCGATAATAGTTAATTTAAATTTCATTAGCGTTATATTAATCTGATATGATATGATTTATGACCTGCCGTGACACTGGATTTGATTAAAGTAAACTGTCTGGCATGCGCACTGACCTTTGACCGGAGGGCATTCATTATTATCCAGAGACGATGAGCACGTGACGTTCGGTAATTTTCCTAATGGCATCGAGTAATTTTGATGCGGAAGTGACGTCACAGATGTTCCAGCCATCTGATCGGTTGCTATGGAGAAGTTAAAGACAACAGATTATTTATGCACGTGTCACGCATTTTTATTCTATTTACACAAAGCGTAGTACGACCATTTATGCCAAGGAATCCGTGTATAATTATACAATATAGGCAGAATAGAAACACGTCCGAGATAATGGTGAAGTGCTTGGGTGCTCGAACTCATCACAGGACGTTTAATAAAGATTTACCAGTGTTGTGTACTACTGGTAACCTGGTTAGACTGAACCGTAATTATTCGTCGATTTGTCTTCAGATATAATATGATTTACTTTGAAACTGCAACGCACTTGTTATGTAAACAAGACGTGATACTTCCTGACCGCTAGAGGCGCAGCGGCGCATAGGCTCTCCATTTAGTCAGACTAAGTTTCGTAGGGACCTCAAGGCCCTGTGGACTATTGGTCCTCGCATTTATGCCGACGCTTCCGGAATGAAATGGGGGGCGTAGGAACAATTAAATATGTATTAAATAAGGAAGTAGATGGTGAAACTTTGTAAATAAATTAACACTTGATTGAAATAGAAACTAAACAGGACTTAAATACACGCAATTACGGTAAGGTGTAAAGTGAAGCAAATAAGAAATACACCTTCACATCTTTTCACACATGACAGACGTTCAAAAAGACACAGACAAAGTGACAAACACAAACACAGGTACAACAGACACACAAACAGAGACAGACGTACGTACAGACAGACTCGCACATGTATACAAAGACCGACAGACATACAAAAACAGACGCAAAGACAAACACAAAAACAGCCGCACAGACAAGGCAAGCATGTACCTAGACATACAATACAGACAGATAGACCGACAGACAGGCAAACAGACAGACAGACACAGAGAGGCACCCGTGAAGTCCAAGTCGATCAAACGGCGCCGATCTAATCGACGAGTTAAGAACCCAACTGCAATAATATTCAAAACGAGATTGCCGCGCCAAAATGCGTCATCTAGATGGTGGCAGATGAAAGTCCAATCGCCTCTGGCTGGTAGAAATTGCATAATTGCCAATCTCTGCCTAATAATTACTGACATTTACTGTCTCGATGTGCTCGATGGGGTCAGTATTTTTCCACCACTCTCATTCAAGCACTCCCTCACTCACTACCTCACTCAATTGCTCGCTCACTCGCTCATTCACTCACTCACTCTCAATCAATCAATCAATCAATCAATCAATCAATCAATCAGTCAGTCAATCAACCAAACAACCAATCAATTAATCAATCACTCAATTCCTCACTGCCTCACTCACTCTTTCTTTCACACTCACTCATTTGCTCGCTCACTCACATACTCACTCACTTCCTCACTACCTCACTCTTTCACTCACTCGCTCGCTCGTTCACTCACTCAAATACGATCCATAAATCGGTCATACAGCGGTTCCCAAACTTCTCTGGGTCGCGACCCACTTGTGAATATCTTGGCAGTTTCGGTACCCATTGTGTAAAATTTATGCATTGTGTACTGAAATTTACTTTCGTAAATTGGCATCGAAATATGCGGATTTACGCACAACCCGTAGAAATTTAAAGCATTAAAAGGAAACTTAGGAAAAAACAGTTTACAATTCATTGCAATCCAGCTAGTTATAGCCCAATCATAGCCAAATGTTGTTGGTGCAAAAAAATAAATGTTTCTCGAAAAAATGTGGCGACCCACTTGCCAGAGCTTCGCGACCCACTTTTGGGTCGCGACCCACAGTTTGGGAAACTTTCTATATTATAGAAAGTTTCACCATCTACTTCCATATGACTAACCCTAAATCTTACCACGTCACTGCACCAATGCGCTCATTGGCCCTTATTATATGCCCTTCAAAGCGGCATGTCCGTGTACGGATCACATATATATGACCCGGTTAGAAATGTGACCTAATTACTGTTAAACCTTTGACCACCTGTCAGTGGCCGGGCGATCCTTTCTTGCAGGCACGGATTTGTTCGGACTTATGGTGGGAGACTTGGATGTAGCAAAGGCTCTCGTCGATTCTGATCAGAGGCTTAATTCAGTTGAGCTGCGTTTTCTAGCTACTCGCAGTCTTTGATTTAGGTTCTTCCGGAAAAGCAGCGGCTGGCAGAAGACCGAAGCCACGTAGCGCCAGGAACAAGAGCCTAGAAATCTGAAGGCCAACGCTATTCAAAGTGGCTGCCTGTCAGTTACATCACTGGCGACTGAAGACTCCATGAAACGACCTCCGCGATGACAGTCAATGTAGTGTAAGCTAACTGGACAAGAAGAAGAATGAAGATAAGAAGCAGGAGGACGAGGAGGAGGTGGTGGAAGAAGAGATTTCAGAGGGAGAGGGAGATAAGATGTAGAAAGGAGAGCAATAATAATAATAATAATAATAATAATAATAATAATAATAATAATAATAATAATAATAATAATAATAATAATAATAATAATAATAATAATAATAATAATAATAATAATAATAATAATAATAACAGTAATAATAATAATAATAATAATAATAATAATAATAATAATAATAATAATAATAATAATAATAATACTATTAATAATAATAACAGTAATAATAATAATAATAATAATAATAATACTATTAATAATAATAATAATAATAATAATAATAATAATAATAATAATAATAATAATAATAATAATAATAATAATAATAATAATAATAATAACAATAAGGCAATTTATATAGCGTCGTAGCTCAGCCAGGGCCAAAGAAGAGGGCGCTGTACATAAGTTACCTTGAAAATATAGGTTTTGAACTGTGATTTAAATGTCTCATGAGAAGAGAATGCCGAGAAGAGGGAGGAGAATGAGAAGAACAGGAAGGTATATTTTAGTGAAAAACTGTTCCGTAAGGACGGTAGAATCGCAAATTATATTTAATAAGACTATTGAGGCTATTATCAAATGTAGTTGGTACATTGCACAAGAAAGCGAGATATGCCGACATCGTCATTGTAATACAATGTAATACAATGCAATATAATGTAATACAACTGTGTTTACCATATCAACATGATATGATAAACAGACAGTACATGTATATACAGTACACTGTATTTGATATTGCCCTCCTTCCAAAAATTAGAAGTGCATACAAGATCATACGACAGAACATCGATGGCGCTGAGAAACTGTGAGCAAAGGACTGGTTTAAGGTCCTTACACAGTACCCGTCTCCGTGGAGGCTCGAACCCGTACCCTTCGCGTTTACAGGCTGAGCGCTCTAACCATGGGCGGCGATCTAGTTGGGGTCGAGGGGGACAAGACCCCCCACCTT
This sequence comes from Allolobophora icterica, assembly GCA_963556255.1. Taxonomy (NCBI): domain Eukaryota; kingdom Metazoa; phylum Annelida; class Clitellata; order Crassiclitellata; family Lumbricidae; genus Allolobophora; species Allolobophora icterica. The sequence continues at coordinate 13,887,479 of OY744609.1, read as the reverse complement.
TAAGAGTGGGGGGGGTCACGCCATACATCGGACCCCCCAAATTTTGAAGATACATCAATAAAGGTCAAGAAATGCAGTTGTGTGTGAGGGCGAAAATGAGTTTTGAGTGCCTTTTTGACAAGAAAAGTTGTTTTGAGCAGAAGTGTCCCCCCCAAAAAAATTTTAAGAAAAAAGTTATGAAATTAAGAAATTGTGTAAGAGAAGGGAAAAAGTTTGTGGAGAGGAATAAGTAAAAAAAGTCGTGAGTTATTTTGAAGGCATGGAAAAGTCACGAACTTTTTTCGGAGATGAAAGTGTAATTTTTTGGAGATGAAGTCCCAGAAATTTTTTTTGGGGGGAAATGTTAAAAAAGGTCGTCGACGAGATCGTGGCCGACTTTGTCCCCCCCACCTCTCAGACAAGATCGCCGCCACTGGCTCTAACCACTCGGCTACCGTTCCACCACACGGTTGATACAGACCTGTGGATGACTTGGATTCGGTGTTGTTGTTGGGTCCTGTGAAGAACTGAGCATCGCTGGATATGACGACCTGACTGAGTCGAGCTGACTGATTCGGAAGGGATTTCTTGCGAGCAGGCAGCGAATCTGACTTATCCGAATGGTTGAACATCAGCATAGGAACAGCCTCCTCACCGTTCCCTGCATTCACAACCGTAAGCACATACAGGAGTGAGTTGAGTCGGTTAAAAAGTCTCTGAGTCAAGGAGTTATTCATTACATTCATTCGTTCCATTCATTAATTGCAATCAGTCATTTCACTCATTCGTAAGTTCGTTTGTTCGCTCATTCTGCACACCAGTCATCATTGATTCAGTCAAGCAGACAGTCAAACAGAAACAGCCAGCCAGTCACCAATCATTCAGTTAGTCAGTGAGTCAGCCATTAATCCAGTCAGTCAATTAATCAATCAATCAGTCAGTCAGTCAGTCAGTCAACCAGCCAGGCAATCATTCAGTCAGTTATTTAGTCAGCCATTCATTTAATCATTCAGTCAATCAGTCGCTCAGTCAGTGAGTTGGACAGCCAGCGAGACAGGCAGTCGTATACAGTCAGTTGTTTGTTCTTTCATTCAGTTATTACCAGCCATTCAGCCAACCAGTCCGTCGGTCAGTCAGTCAGCCAGCAAGTCAGTCAGCTATACAACCAAAAGACAGTCAACTGCCAGCCAAACAATGAATAAATTAATACTAAACATATTACTCATTCAAGCGATTTACAAAACGAGCCAATAGTGTAACTACCAGGTCTATTCAGTTTTAAACCCCTGTTGGTCCTTCTGTTGTGACCTGACCTAATTCAGTACGATCCACGGGTTCTAAAGCATCGGATATGAGATCCATTCACATTACTGTAGACAAAACGGTTAGACGAGTTCAAAGTGGTGCACGGAGTTAACCCGTCATTTCTATAGCGCTACTTCCGTGCAGGATGCTGTTATGACTGTGAGGTCGACGATCTCTACGCATTGAAACGATTTCTATATCATTGATTTTGCTGTGGATTCATTCTGTGGCTACAATTGATGTTCGATTGAGTGTCAAGAATGCTTTGTTTAATCTTGTCGCTTTTCGATTTCTGGAGGAAGGTATGGAGAAGGAGGGAGAGAGATTCGGAGCCAGAGTTTGGGTTTGTCATGTTTATGTTTACCTACTGTGGGCTTCTGAATTCTCAGCGAAGATCAGATGAATGCCCACTGGCAGGGGCAGTGAAGCGTGTGAACAAGTGTGTTGCTTTTACATCATGGTTCTAATGAGATTCTTTAGATACATGTGAACAAGTGTGTTGCCTTTACTTTATGCTTCCTATGACTTTCTTCAGAGACATGTAACAGCGTCTGAGCGTTGTCAGTCCTGAGGACATCTGGCATGAGGTAGTTGCCAACAGCCCCCACAGGGTTTGCTGCGGCCACTTGCTGGATTTCTGCGGACCAGAATGGCCCTAATCGATTGATCACTGTCTAATCTAAAGCAGCAGCTTGTGCTTCAGATTAGATTATCGATTAAATAACCGGATTAATCTGCCTTAGATGTGATGGATGAGAAATTTGGACCTCTTCGTACAACATACTCGTCAACCTTTTTAGTGGTCTGATGTCACCAATGGGAATTTTTATGTGGTGCTACGTACGATTCAATGACATTACAATGTGATGCAATCTAATTTAATTCTGATCATAGAACTTCTATAGCGCAATCATGAGAATGCACTGGGTTCTAAATAATCTAATAATCAAGTCTAATCTAATCATGTAGATTAGAATTGATTAAATCTAGGTTAGTCTGATCTAATCTAAACGCAGCATCAGTCGATAGTACTCCCCCGCATTCCGGATATTCCCGAAGCTTTCCGCTTCCCCTGCATTCCACCAAATTCATCGGATGGGGAATTCTGCCAAGGAGTTTCTTTGAAATGGCGCTATGTAAATGATCGTTTACGTAGCGTTGCATTATTTTACATTATTCTATACTACATCACATTTATCACCTTTGTGCTATATAAATAGCCAGATACCTAGATACATATATACATATATTATACCTACACATACACACATAAATACATACGTACATATATACATACATGCATGCATATATACATACATACATACTTATACACATACATACATGCATGCAAAAATACATACATGCATACAAGCACACATAGGGGCCTACATACATGCATACATAGATACATAGTTACACGCATACATACATACATCGGATAGTTCAATGTCGTCTAGTTGCGACTGACATAACTTCCGACCAACACTAGACACGAATGTTCCTTTTCTTATTTCTTGTCATTACCTTTTAAGACTGAGACTTCAATGTGCAGCCTACAATCTTTCGAATGTGTAAAGAGCAATTACGTTATACTACAGAGACAATTACGACGTTACGTACAACGAATTAATAGTCTATTCTACACGCGGCAACTGATGTTGTTTCTACCTGGTATTAGACATGATTCTAAAACGTCTGTCTGAGTCAATTCTTGCCAAGAATGTTGCACTGCTCGCGAGAGTCCAAGCGCGAGAACTGCGAGAACTCAACTGCAGATCTTCTCTCTCTCTCTCTCTCTCTCTCTCTCTCTCTCTCTCTCTCTCTCTCTCTCTCTCTCTCTCTCTCTCTCTCTCTCTCTCTCTCTCTCTCTCTCTCTCTCTCTCTTCTCTCTCCCCCGGATACCGCTATCTCCAATCCTCCCTGGTCACTTCCTCCACCCTCCAGTCTGGCTATCTATAGGCTGTGGATGCTAGCTCATTCTGGTATAAATTTCCATGTTATTAAACGTTATATCTGGCGATAACCTCATGCTAGGATTCAGCCAATACCTGTGCTGTGCTACTGGCTTCCCATCGGCACAGCTCACCTAGCAAACCGCGTCCACCTCAGTGTCTAGCGACTGGCAAACTTAAACCATGCCCGTTTTGGTTGCTTGGTTACCCTCTTCCATGTATCTCCGTACGTCTCCTTATCTGTCCGAGTGTGCGTGCTTGTCTGTGTCTTCCTACGGTCCTCTGTCAGTGTCTCTACGCCTACTTGTCTTCCTTCGTCCTTGTTTGCTCGTTCTGGAGCCTACTTTCTGACTGTGGGTCATCCGATCTCTGGATCCTTTGTTTTTGTTCGTCCGGACATTGGCCTGTGGGTGAATCAGTCACCTTGTTTCCTGTTCTGCATAGCATTGGTCTACATTACGCCCTAATTTATATGGCTACTTTGCATCGCTTATGCATACAGCGGCAATATATCTCTCTCACGCATACACAGGGGCGTAATGTGTACGAGGGGTACCCGCACCCCCACTTTTTGGACTGGGGGTTACCGTACTCCCACTTTTTGAACAATGCCAATCAATATTTTATTATTATGCCTTCCCAGAGACCGCAGTGTCCGCCCTGCTTCGTGGATATAAGAAATTGGTACCCCCCACTTTTTAGACCAAAGTTACGCCCGCCCCTGAGCATACATACATACATACATACACAGATACATATATACATACCGGTAATTACATGCACATACACACACATAAATACATAAATACATACATACTGTACGTGCGCGCGCACACACACACACACACACACACACACATACGTATACATTCCAGTGAAACTTGTTTGATCGTGGACCAACCTAAACGGTTCATTTTGCGAGTTGACATTTCAGCGGAGTTCTGGTCTCTCTTGATGGCGTTGCCGCGTCGATTGGGCGGCTCCCCGGCTGAGGCGGCAGCGGCGTTGGCGGCGGCGGCGCCCATGCCCTGCATGCCCTGACCGCCCTTGGGTCGAACGGCCTCCACGGGCAGGACCCGCCTGCGCTTCTTCGGTAGCTTGGCCCTGGCCTGTGTGTGCGAGTAGAAAAGAGCGAAGTTGCTGACGATGACCGGAACGGGGAGCGCGATGGTCAGTACACCGGTCAGGGCGCAGAGCGACCCGACGAACATCCCGACGTACGTCTTCGGTGTCATGTCCCCGTAGCCGACCGTCGTCATGGTAACGATGGCCCACCACAGCCCGACGGGGATCGACGTGAAGTCGTTGTTCGGGTTGTACTGGATGCGCTCGGCGTAGAAGACGAGCGACGCGAAGATGACGATTCCGATGATGAGGAAGAAGATGAGCAGCATCAGTTCGTGGGCACTGGCGAGGAACGTGTGGATGAGGATCTTGAGCCCGGGGGAGTGCCGCGTCAGCTTGAACAGCCGCATGATGCGGATGATGCTGAAGAATTCCAAGACGTCGTTCTCCTTCTTCAGTCGGGTCATCAGGAAGTCGAGGTAGAAGGACAGCGTCGCGACGAAGTCGATCGTGTTGACCGGGGCCCTCATGAAGACCAGCTTGCTCGGACTGACGACGAAGCGCATGATCAGCTCGAAGGTGAACCAGGCGTTGCAGATGCACTCGATGTAGAAGAAGGCGTCGTGTGGCTCCGTCCGCTTCTTCTCCAGCATCCACGTCGTTCCGTTGTTGGCGTCGCCCGTCGCGATCGACACGTTCCGGATCAACGGCACTCGAAGGTTGGGATGCGTCTTCAGGCAGAACGTCAATATTGAAATCGTTATGAAGAAGACGGACATGATGGCAACCATCTGAAACGACGATCAGAACAATCAATAGAATCCCACCTGAGCTTACCTTGAGCCATGGGCGATCGCAGAAATTTTTTCAGGGGAGTAAAAATTTTCTAGGTGGGCAAAATGTTTCTAAGGGGGGGGCAAAATTTTTCTAAGGGGGCATAGCTTCACGAACACAGAAGACGTGACAACTTTCAAAATCCAGGAGCAAATGCCCCCTTTCTCCCCACCTCTGGGCGCTCATGCCTTGAGCTTACCTGAACTTATCTGACTTGAACATATGTTGAATTTACCTGAACTGAACCACCTGAGGTTACCACGAGTTCACCTGGTATTATCCAAAATAAGGTTATTTTACCTGAATCGACTCCAGCTTACCTTTTTCTTCCCTGATCTGATCCGACCTCGTATTACCTTATAAGCTCACCTGGCTTGATCCTACCTCATCCCTGTTGCCTGCACATACTCCGATCTTTCTCTGTTTTATCAAATTACATGATATCACCTGAAGAGCGTACCTTTGCTGTTGACGACGAGTAAGGTTCCTCGAACATCGCCCAGATCCTCGGCTTGATCCGCTGCCAGCAGTTCAGCTCTCCGTTTCGAAAACGATCCTCAAGTCCGAACTTCTTCATGATGTCCTCTTCGGTCGGTTTGTCCGTGTCAAGGTCGAGCTGGTCGAGGATCTGCAGGGTCTCCTGAGTGTCGCGGTGGGTCGTATAGGTCATCCAGCAACACGGCTCGACCTGGTTCGCGTCCAGACCCCAGAACTCCAGCTCTTCCTCGAACAGCGGTCCACAGACGTCCGTGGGGTAGTGAAGCTTCCCCGTGCGGTAGTAGTTGAGGATCTGGGCAAAGACCCCAGGGTGCCGATCGAAGAAATACTCGTTGAGGACGGGGTCGTAGTTGGCCAGGGCCTCCGTGAGGCGGGACAGCCGTGTGGCCGGGATCTTCTTCAGGGTGGCCTTGTAGGCTTCGTGACGAATCCCGCCAACGTTCAGAACCACTCGGTTCTCGGAATCGGACATCGTGGCGACACCTCGCGTCCAGTCCTTATCGATCTATCGGTCTTCGGCGACGACTTCCGGCCACTGCTATCAGTCGAATTGGATTGTGGGAGTCGGAGGACCGCCGAACATTTGAACAATTGACAAATGGGTTGATAAAGTAATCGGAATCGTCGGTTTGTCTTCAGCGCACAAATTACCAAGTCTTGAGAGCCAGTTTACTCACGAGCATTCAGTCAAAACAGAATCGGTGAGGCAGTTAAGTTGGGTTCGGCTCCAGATCGAGGTCGAAAGACTAGGTGGGTAGATAGACAGCCAAGGTGGATTGCTTGAGATTGTTCAACAGTTGGAGGGATGATCTTTGTCGGTGTTTTCTTTTACGGTCCCAGTTTCTTTTGAAAATTTGCATACAGTTGAATCCCTCGGCTTCTTTCTTTGACGGACAGCTTCGGGCTTATATTTCTTCTTCAGTGGGGCCCATGTTTTATTCGAAGCTGATGTTTATCTGACATATTCCCTGCAAAATAGTACAACTGCTGCGTGTGATAGAACTTCTTCCTGAGAAAGTCCGCTTGTCTTCTTAAAATCTTACCCAATCGGGTGCAATTTCCTTTGACACAGCAGCTTACTTCTTGGCTTTTCTTCTTTTTCTCTTATTTTCCTATTTACTGCGGCGCTTTTGTGTTTTACTTCTGGACGCGTTTACACTTTGATAGGATGCCGACGTCGTTTGATGATGAGGCGGCATCATCCTTTGATCCGACCGCGCGTTCGAATCTGACGCCAAACGACGAGCGTGACAGCAGTGGGTTAAATCGTCATGAAAGAGGAATATTCGTCGCAGATTGTCATCCAAGACCGATCGAGAAGATGCAGTTACCTGTCGATCGATGACCACCAGCTCACCAGCCGGTCAGCATTGCTTTGTCGGCATCGCTTTGTCGGCAACGTTTCACTCTTTGAAGAGAACCCGACTCAAAAGAAACGAACCGACTAAGTATAGTATTCAAAACTGCTGCCTATAGTAATCTCATTCGGCTTCTAAGGCGCCGGTGTAAGTATGCCGGCAAGTATGAATCGATAGCACTCCAACGAATGAAGAGCGTTGTGTATATATGAGCAGACGTAAGACGGATATGAGAATGCCTGAGATTATGTTCGCACCTGTTGCCCGGAATTAACTGCGCAAATGGCAGGTCATGCTACGTCACTTGATGGTGTGACGTCGAGGAAATTTTCACTCCTGCTCAAAATACGGTAGGGGTAAACAAGAAGCTGCGCTTCTAACCAATAGGCATTACAGATATCTTGCTAGGATTGCATACTTGAGCAGGTCTCTTGTGTGTGTGTGTGTGTGTGTGTGTGTGTGTGTGTGTGTGTGTGTGTGTGTGTGTGTGTGTGTGTGTGTGTGTGTGTGTGCTACCGCCTTTGGTCTTTGACCCGGCAAGCATCGTGAAATTGTCGCCTCGTTCTGGAACATAACAAGTCGTGACGTAACCGATATTGTGGCGTTCTAAGACACAAGCCTCGTTCTGAGTTGTAGTCTTCACGGTGAAGACGAGGATGCATGCTGCGCATGCATTTATGGAGCACGGATATTGATTTTATGCTACACTGTGCAGCTTTGGCACTGATCTACCGTCGTTGATTTTAGATTACACTAGAGCGATATAGTCGCCTCGTTTTGACATCTTGCCACGTTCTTTCGCAACGATCGTACCTAACTCATTTGGCACCATCGCACGTTGAGAGAGACTCGACCAGGGATCGAATCAGAGACATTCGTAGCGTCATTCCAGCAGCCAGTTCCATCAGAATTACGATGAACACATTCACCGCTAGATGGCGGCTTGTAGTCATGACGACCATAGCACACGACACGACGATGACGAGACACAACGTGCGCGACCACGTGATACGTGTACACAAGTATGTACACTACAGCCGTGCATACAATGGCGAGATCGACAAGAGGCAAGCGATTACGGAAAACGTAGGAACGTTTTTTTAAGTAAACGAAGTGCAGCCGAGCGGAACATTCATTTGGAACGGGCTAAAAGGACCCGTGTCGTCAATTGTCATCATGCAGTATCACTGACCTAAAAGGTAAAATAGTAAAGGTAAACTAACGGTAAAGGTTGAGGTATACAGCACATTTGTTTTCAGGGGCGTCTATCCCCCCTAAGTCATTGGAGCAACGTCCCTTTCCCCCTCTTCTTCCCCCTTCCCGTTCCTTCCCGCCCCCTAAAAGGATGGCACATGCACTGACAGATCTCCACCCCCCCTATTTCTTGGATGGAGCATTTGCTCCAAGGTTTCTATGGTGTAGACGCCCCCGTTTGGATTTCTACCTCTGCAGATACTCTGAATGGTATTAAAACTTGACAGAAGGCGCAGAAATGATCCGACTCTAGCCACCTAAGAACACCCGAGAGCATAGTACCGTCCTATTACACTGAGTGTTTTCTGTTAGGCCCATAAATCTCTAGAACCGCCATTTCTTTCGACCCCTAAGTTCAAATCTTGTAACCGCCTGTAAGAGGAAGCGCATTGGTTTACCTGCCTGAACATGTACACTTTGTACAGCCATCAACGCAATTATTAGATTGTTGGCAACAGGTAATAGATTGCGAAAAACGTAGAGATTTAAACTCCGACACTGCTCGCAATCTGGCAGTCAGTTCCAAGCCTGCATGGATAAGGAGGAGGGCAACGCTAATCATCTTTGTTATGACACAGTGTCTTCAAACAGCTACTAACCAACCAACTAGAACCGGTGTATGTATGTATCGATCTTATGATCCTGAATTGAAAATGTGGAAACTACCTAACAAAACAGTCATCATCCTCTTCTTAATCATCATCATCATCATCTGTAACATAATCGGCATCATCTTCATCGTTGTTGTCATCATCATCATCATCATCATCATCATCATCATCATCATCATCATCATCATCATCATCATCATCATCATCATCATCATCATCATCATCATCATCGTCATCATCATCATCAACAACAACAACAACAGCAACATCATCATTACCACCACCATCAGCATCATCATCATCATCATCACCACCACCACCACCACCACCACCATCATCATCACCACCACCACTATAGAGACTTATTTCTTTTCTCTCGGCCTTGCGCACCGAGAGCGCCTCTGAACGGTTCACCCTACTAGAGGCCCTTTATAAATGTTTAAATACAATACAATACTTTAGATCCATGCTGTGCTCTACACCAATTCTAATCCTGATGGTAAACTCCAAATTTATGACGCACCCAGGGTGGGAATTGTCGGGTGGCTGGGGGTTCAACCCCCTAGTCTCGTTAGGCCCCCACAGTTAAGTCTTCATTGTATACCCAGGGGTCGTTTCAAACCTCCTCAGTTGTGCTAATGTGAGTTAGGCCTACCATTATTTGGCTCTGAGTCTCTGACAAAGGGAAGACATTTCTATGGTTGGTCATGTATGCATTTTTGAATTTTCTCAACAAAGGAATTGATTTTGATTCGAGTCTGACTTGCAAAACTGCTAGCGTTGAAATCAGCTGCTTTCAAATTTCGTTGACATCAGTTTGCAATATACGGATAAAATGTTCAACCCCTCCCCCAGTCTTTTTTCTACAGTTCCAAAATTGAACGACGTACCACTTAAAAGCCAAGCTAATCATACAAATCATACAAGTTACGATGCTTCTGATAGCCTTCATAGCGACGCGATGGTGTCATCTGCTCTACTATACATTTAAGAATGCATACACTGATTTCGTTATAGACAGGTTCCTGTTATCACTCGTGTTTCTAGTGGAAACTCGAACGGAAACGAGTTTCCGTTTAGACTGATGTGTCTTTGCGTCCATCGAGTCTGCGATACGAAGGTTTCAGTCGAAGACGTTTCCCTTTAAACCAGTGTATGTGTGTATCGATTTTTGTAAACAGCTGCGTTTCACTGCAAGAGAACCGCTTCTCCGATATCGAAAATCCGTAAAATCCGGAACACTCAAACGCACAGACGAAGCCTATACTGTGGACAAGTCAAGTGACGAACTATATAAGGTTTGAACTCAACGCAGGAAAGAAGAACTTACCGTTACAAGTGCTCCATTAGGCCTACAAAGCTCCACGTGTGATTTTATTATGCGAAATTGCGAAAACTATCCAACACAACGGTAACGTGTCGCACTGTAGTAAGATGGAAGATTCAGATACAGCGGCTGGGGAGGACGCTGCTGTAGATGCACTCATATTCACTTGTAGACTTGGTCATCATCGCCACTCATCGACCACATCAACAGGTTTCTTAGCATGATTAATTATTACGCGTTGGCGTTTGAATACTGTAACACGAAGCTTCTTCAATGCAGATTTACAATGTTGTTGTATGATCAGACTCACATGTGGGTTTTTGGAAACGATGGCTAAACAGTTTACAGATTCTTCAACGTTGGTCTACTTGCTTAGAGATTCTCGAAAAGATCCAGAATCCGTGATATCTTCCCGTCGTCGGATCTACGTTCCTATCTACGAAATCCGTTTCTTGAAGATTTGATAAGCAACCGCCCCCATCCGTTCGGCACGGGCCTCAGTCTTGTACGGTGCATGCACGGCGGGCGGGCAGGCGCTGGATGGAGCCACTTGAGGCTTTGGCTATCGACGTGTCGTGTACAGTTTACCGATGGTTGTGTATTGCGCAAAGCAGACGGCGTTGGCTGTGGCCCAAATCAGTAGGAGCAAAACGTTCGTCGGCGTTGGATAGGCGCGCCGCGGTTGTGGCAGCTGCATACATGGTATCTCACGGCGCCGAAACACGGATGGACAACACGATACACATTCCTGTCGCCGATGGGTCTCATGCCAAATCTGTTCCTGGCATATACAGTTCCGAGGCCGTCCAACTTGGTCACAATCATAGTACCGTAAATTTTTACAGCAGATTTTCTAGGAAGCAATATAATATTAGACAGTTAAATTGCTCATCCAAAGGTAGCTGATCGCCAAATTAAAAAAATCTAAAACCTAAACGTATCAGATTCTGTTGAATATATAATCGATATTGGCTATTCTCATAAACAAAAACCGTGGTTTTTGCGCTCCTGAGTAGATAACCTTTAAGAGGCGCTATGTAAAACCTCCGAAATAAATATATAAAATGTGTGAAACAAGATGCATATGGGCAATTATTGGGTGACGAATCTCATAGTTCAGGTAGCGGATCTCAAATCCGAAGTTTCGGATCTCAGATCCGGCTGAATTTAACCACTTATATTTTATTTATTTATTTATTTCGGATATTTCTATAGCGCCTCCTCAAGTCTATATAAGGGCGAAACATATATAAGTAGGCTATATTCTACTCATGAAGTCGGAAGTAGAAAAACGTGATTTTCTCGAACTGCGAACGGTAGGCCTATCTGTATTTAGACACAAATTTATCATAGAACCTTTCGTGTGAAAGTTCACGCAGAGCACATTATTTTTCTGTTAATTCTCTACACTCTCAATCAGAAATCATCGCCCAATCGTGGCGACATAAAGTAAACAAATTTCCATGTCCGCTGCATTTTCGGAACCGTTTTCGCGAGGAGCTCGTTTTGCCTCGCATCAACCGCCTCGTCACCGTATACGCACGTCTGCCACGCGTTGCGTTCGCCTTGGCTCGACCAACGCTGCCCAGGCGCAAAGCACGGCGACGGCGGACCCGATCGATAACGTGGACAGGACCAGCGCAGGCGGACGACGAAGCGACTACAGGGTCTACTGAATGATCGCCTGAGTCAGCCACATAACGGTTCGACCGATTGACAACGGCAGAGGCAACGACTGCGCGCCGCGATCGGACGGAGCGCGTGAGATGCGCAGGCGGTGGTGGCCGGCGCCGTGGCGTGCGCGTGTGACTGGCCGGTTGCATGCGTGCGCCGGAACAGATGGTACGCGGCGCCCGAGGCCACAGCACTGCGTCCAGGAAGTCTTTGACCGTTTACGATCGCGCCGCCTGTTTTATTATGTTGTCAGCGCGATCGGGTGCTGCTGCTGCTGTTGTTGTGGCTGAAGATGGTGGTGACGACGATGATGATGATGACGATGATGCCTTCGGTCTCCTGCGCCCACGCCAACCTGTGGGTGTCTGGTTACGCGCCTATGAGTACACGTGCGTGTTTGCGACGCTACATACATATATATGCGCTTGAGCCGGTCAGTCTATCGTCCAGGATAGCCTTTGCGTTTAAAAGCCAAGTCTTCACGTAAACACACACGTCTTTCGGTCATCAAGAAGGGACTAGAGTTAACTGGCGTAATCGTATATATGTATGTATGTATGTGTGCATGTATGTATGTATGTATTGTATTGTATGTATGTATGTATGTATGTATGTATGTATGTATTGTATGTATGCATGTATGTATGCATGCATGCATGCATGTATACGTATGTATATATGTATGTATGTATGTATGTATGTATGTATGTATGTATGTATGTATGTATGTATGTATGTATGTATGTATGTATGTATGTATGTATGTATGTATGTATGTATGTATGTATGTATGTATGTATGTATGTATGTATGTATACGGCAGACGATTTTCGTACTGGCCCATTTAGCTACAACGGTAAGAGCGTTGGCTGCATCCCATACATAATCACAGGTTTGTCCGGTCCGTACAGTTTGGGGAATTAAATGGCGCGGCGCCTATTCAAACTGGCAGCAGTGGTGAAGGATCTCACCCGATCAATTCATTAAAAGATGAGCAAGGTCGAAGGTCATTCGGTAGCTACATGTATAGCAAAACGGGTACATTTGCAATGTTTTCAAAGAGCACTTGATAAATATTTCTACTGAAACGTGACTGTTAAAGCTATTTCTTTTAACCGCAATCGACTTAGAGTTTCTAGGGCTTAAAACAACGTCTCAGCTTTTTATTCAGATTTGAAGCTTGAATATTTTACCCAAAATTGAACCACCTCAAGCTGATCACCAAATCCCACTGCTTGTTGATAAAACAGTAGAAAGTCTGTAAGCCCAGGTAATTTTGTTCACAGATTCCAACGTTTTCTCCACTCAGAGAAAGCCAGAAAACGAAAAAATCTTGTGCAGTAGTCTCCCATCAGTTGCTTGTAGCTTCGGATTAAAGCTGGGCACTATTCACTCCTACGTCTTCAAGTATGGGAAAAAACTTTGCCAGAGGTCGACGAATGATTGGCAGGACCGATCTGGACGTTGCCTTTTGATCGCCAACTACCAGACATTTATGTATACCTTTATAGGCTCTACTTACGGGCTTGAAGTCTTAAGGTAGGTTGAAAATCGACCGTGTCTGTTCATATAGGGCGTAAGTTAGCCCTACAGAGCGGTCAGTGTTGGGTACTATTTAAATAGTAAACATAGGTGTAATTTGTGGGGGTACGAGGGTTACCCGTACCCCCACTTTTTAGACAAAGCCAATCAAAATTTTATTATTGTGCCTTCCCAGAGATCGCAGTCTCCGCCTTGCTTCGTGTATGTAGACAGAGTGAGGAGTGTGTACCACAAAAGTACGAAAGTACTATAGATACACAGGTAAACCGAGAGCCAGACGAACTGAGCCACAGTCACCCGATAGACCGATCGCCGTTACCAGATCTGGGGCACGGCTCCACTCTTCTTGGAAAGATCTGACATCACCCTCACTCCCCGCCTTATGGTTGTCATCTTAGTCTTATCGGGATGTGGAGATGTAGGTCAAAGTGCAAGCTTCTATATCCTTCATCAGTTACAAATCCGTCTATAGGCGGACACTCATATTGTCGGCCTTGATATGACTCTTCAGACCCATCCCTCTTTCCCCTCACAATCTCAGAATCAATAACTGTTTTTGGTTAAACATATCCGAGCCGGCTAGTTAAAGAAAGCTCCCTCTGGTACACAATATAAGCATTTAAGACGTCGTTGATTTTGACTTGTAAACGTCGTGTTCCGATTTTGCTGATAGGGAAAATGGATAAATTTGTTCTAAAACGAAAATGAGTAGATGACTTTAAAGACGATAAAATTTCCGTTATGGGGGTAAGCTAACCATGTTTCATAATCAGTTACTGGCAGGGTTATAATTATGTCCAAAATGGTCTCCATGCAAAAAGCGAAAGTGGAGAAGAAATTGGTATCCCCACTTTTTAGACCAAAGCTGCAGTGCCCAAAAACCAAGTTGTGGGAACAAGCTTATTCATAGGCACTGGTAAAAAAAAGCCCTACTACCCAAGCATAGGCGTAGACTCTGTGGGCAGCCGGGGCACGTGCCCCCCATGGACTGTACACCCAATGCAACAAGTGTAGAATGAATAACCAAATCCCCCCAATATTTTAGACAAGTTTACGCCAGTGTACCCAAATATAGTGTTCACTCCAGGAATGGTGAGAAAAGGGCAATTAGAAAAGCCAACAGTGTCTTCACTGTGTAAAATGAATAGAGTAGGTGCATACAATGATAACAAAGGTTTCATAAGAAACACTCAATTTCTCTGTGAAGCTTTCAGCAGTCCACATGTTACCTGATACATTTTAAATTACAACAAATTAGTTTTATTACAAATTCATAGTTCCGGTATATCATGTAGTAGATTGCCAATTACACAGTAGCAAAGTACAAATGCACAATAACAGCAAGAGATGATTGTGTTATACACTGCCAATCTTCGCCATGCAGTTAATCAGCAGCAGCTGCTGCCTTAACTGCATGCCCAGAGACCACCGCGGGGAGGTGTTGGCAACGGTCTCCGTAGTTCATTCATCACCCCAATTTCGCTGTCACCAAATGGAGTAAATTCCCAATTTCATGAAATTATAAATTTAGAAATTTTGATTGTTTTTATTTTCTATCAAAAGACAGAGAAAGGCAGGTCTTGACAGAGACAGTTGTTATAAGACACTAAGATAAACAAAAGACAGCACCACACACAGACAAAATGGCATGTTGGATTCCTGGACGATCTCAAGGCAGAGCATCAGAAAAAGAATAACACTCAAAGCAGCACAAGACGCATGTAAAAAGATGGATCGAAAGAAATCAACATTTTAAGAGAGATAAGACTGAGGTAGAATTAACATAACATAATATACATGAAAATTTGTAAGTGCAACTTCAAGGAAAAACTCATCAGTGAGTTGTGTTCCTGACCCAAGAAGACGAAACCTTGTTGAAACACAATAGATTTTAAGTGCTTGCGGAACAGAGGAGGAGATAGGCTGACTAGCTGAGCTCTAGTTTTATGAGGAAGGTTGTTCCAGGCCACAGGAGCAACGAGAGCACAGCATCTGTGCCAAGTTGTAGAGGAACGAGCCGGATGAACAAGAAGAACACCGTGATCGGCCGAACGAAGGGACATGCGGCCAGGAACAGACGAGGCAGAGATAGACAGTGAGCCAAGATAAGATGGGGTAATTCCCACCAAGCAGAGATATGAGAGGAAGGCACAAGCAAGGAACTGGCTGAAAGAAGAAACACGGAAAGACGAGACACAATGTGATATGAATGACACAGAGGCATAAAGGTCTATGGATACAAACACAGAAGTAAGACAAGGAAGCATACATGTAAACAATGAGAAATGAAGTTTTACCAAAGCTACGTAGCAGAAAGCCAAGGAGACAGAAGCTAAAACAAATGAAATGGTTTCAAAAGCTGAAGATGAATGAAATACCAAAATGCCAAAATGCAATACAAAGAATAAGTGATGCATTTGGTCATCACCTATCCCAAAAAATTCTTTTACAACTATCTACACACATTCAATGCAAAAGTGAGTTTACATATTCAACGTTCAAGTCAGTCAATTCAATGCTCACATGAGTCTATTATATTCAATGTTCAACTGAGTATTAAAAGGGCAAAACGAAAAAAGACCAATATAAACAATCCTAATATCAAGCACTGTTCAGATCACAAAAAATCCCCATACTATCAGTGTCCATAAAACAAAAAGCAAACCTATTAGAAGTACGTAAGATTATTCAGTGCACCATCAAATGAAACCTCTACTATGACTTACCAACAGCAGAATTAAGAAGTTACAGGATTAACATAACAGCCAACCAACCCCAATCTAAAAAGAACTGTGCTGATATGGTCCTCAGCCACACACCTATCAATCTAACCTAGTCAGAAAATCATTATAAAACTGGAAATGTCACAAACAAAAACACTAGGTGTTTAAAACTCGAGCAAAGAGCTTAAAAGGTCTAAACCGAAACACACATGTCGCGGTCTACGCGGGTGCATGCATCAAGGGAAGAAAACCGACGCGTCAACAAGCTTGTTTACAACGCACGGAAAATTCTGCAGCAAGCTGTCAACATTAATTCGGTGCATGCAACAAGGATATACGTGTTCAGTAGGACTTTCCAGGGAAAAGTACAGTGACGTCACAGAACGTTCTGGAATCCGGGAGAACTCTATATAAGATAGACCTGATGTACATTAAGGGCCTTTTGACGAAGATTTGTAAACGTTGAAACATTGATCGTAAGACGTTCAATCGAGACCAGCCAACCTGTGTGCTGTCTACGATTGTGATATTTGATAGACGAGTTGACTTACTTTACACTTAATCGACTTTATTTTTAATTAAAGATCTTTTAATAGTTCCTTCGTTGGTTCGTCGTTGCGATCGAAGGAGTCGACCGCGACATTATTGGTGGCAGCGGTGGGATCATCGGTGTTGGATCCGGTGAAGAAGACGCGAGCCGGCGGAGGAAGGAGTCAACCCGGAGGATCAAGAGACGGTCTGTTCCAGACAGCGAGCGGATCGAGACGCCTTTCTACCGTGGGAGACGGGTGAATCGGCATACGACAGTCGGACGGACGAAGTGCGTCGTTCGGCTGAGACAGCAGAAGACAGCAGTCAACATACGGGTAAGATCCTAGGTGTTGTCGTGGCTGAGAAGGAGAAAAGAGAGTGGAGTTGCAGCCGAGTGGGAGGCAGCCATTATTTCTCTTTCAATATCTGCTGATTATTTCTTTGAAATTTGATCCATTGTTGTGATCGAGGCCAGACTTGCGTGAGCTTGTAGAGTTTTTGCGTACTTGGCGAGTGTACTTCTTTGGATACTGCATAGTTGCACTTTGGGTTGTGGAATTTTCCTTTTGTGTGGCGGGTTTGCCGCGTAGTGTCTGTTTTTTTTGTTGTTGACTGACTGTTTGTAAAAATGGAAGCGTTGACAACAGAGATGCAAGCGAATATTCGCAAAATGTCGTCTGAGCGCCTTAGGGTGTATCTTATGAAGGCAGGAAGGGACGAAGATGATGTTATGTCATGGGATCGAAATCAATTAATGGAAGAATGGGCCATGGAGATTGGAAAAGAGGAAGAGGAATTTAAGGGTAGTCCAATATCTCCAACAGGAGTGGATTACGAGCTGCAGAAGCGCCGTCTGGAGTTCGAAATCCGTAAATATGAAGAACAGAAGGAGAAGGAAGAAAGAGAAAGGGAGGAACGGAAGGAGAAGGAAGAAAGGGAGGAAAAGAGGAGAGAGGAAGAAAAGAAAGAACAAAGGGAGAAGGAAGAAAGAGAAAGGGAGGAACGGAAGGAGAAGGAAGAAAGAGAAAGGGAGGAACGGAAGGAGAAGGAAGAAAGAGAAAGGGAGGAACGGAAGGAGAAGGAAGAAAGGGAGGAAAAGAGGAGAGAGGAAGAAAAGAAGGAACGGAAAGAGAAAGAAGAAAGAGAAAAGAAGGAACGGAAAGAGAAAGAAGAAAGGGAGAGGAAGGAAAAGCAGGAAGAACGAAATGTTAGAGATTCTTTAGCAAGTCGTACTAAGCGTTATAGTGATGCCCTTAAGAATATTCTTTGGAAATTTCCTTCCGACCCTATAGAAATTCCAGGTTTCTTTGATCACTTGGATGGTTTGTTTAATGTGTATGAGGTGGATGAAGATGTTAGAGCAAAATTATTGCTAGCCATTTTAAGTGAAAGAGCTAAGGCATTAACCATGCGCCTTACTGAGGCACAGCTCCATGACTACAAATTCCTGAAGGAGTTTTTGCTACGGGAGTTTAAGATAAGCCCTTCAAATCTTAGAGCCCGATTTTGGTCGTTGCACAAAGCATCGGACGAATCATTTACGATCTATTCATCCAAATTGCGTGTGGCTCTTATGTATTATTTGAAAAGTAGAAAGATAACTGATGAGTTTGATAAACTTGTAAGTTTATTGGTTGCGGATCGGCTTAAGGAGTCCTTGTCGAAGGCTTGTTTAGATTATATCTTGGCCCAAGAAAAAGAGGAGTGGTTGAGCTGTGAAGACATAGCTAATGCGGCTGACATTTATGTAGCGTCGCATGATGGTGGGAATGACTTAGTATGCCGTAGTCATCCGACACCGAAGTATAACAATTGGACGAGAGGTCAACCACATGTTCAAGTCAATAACCAGACAGCTCAACCCAAGTCTCCCAAACCGGAAATAAGGGGTGAAGCCAAGATAGGTGCGAGGGTGTCTCAGGAGGAGGCCAAGGTAAAGGGTCTCTGTTTCCTATGTCATCAGAAGGGTCATAGGGCAAGGGAGTGCCAGACCAAACCAAGTTCTAAAAAGGTGAGTACTTGTATATTTGGGAACCCAACTGAAGAAGTGATCGACTTAGTTGTTGAGAAGGTCAACGTGTTGCATGAGATACCTGAACAGGTAAAGCAAGGGAATTTATTGGATAATTCTAAACCAATAGGGTTGGAAACTGCTGTAAGGGTATACGAGAATAGTATTGATGGATTACAAGAGAGGTCGTATATCAATGTACAGATTGAAGATCTCCCTTCTCAGCCAGCATTATCTGATTCAGGAGCAGAAATTTGTTGTATTGATAAGAAATTAATTGAGTCACTAAACTTACCCGTGATTAAACGGATTAATATAATTGGTTTTCAGGGAGAAGGATGTAAGGCAGATGTAGTATACCTACAAATGAAATTAGCTAATTCAATGGAAGGAACGACGAACATTGCGCCATCTTTGTGCGTCATGTTCGCTGTAGTCCCTGAACTAAATGAACGGGTTATTCTGACACCCCATGTTGTGGACCTATTAAGGGATAGTTCGCAATATGTAGTGATGGTAGCTGGCGTAGATCGATGTGTACAAATAAATAAAGGGGCAGAAGAAGATAACTTAGAAGTTAACAGCAACGAATCCTTGCCGTCAGAAGTGAATGAATATTCTCAGGAGCAACTAGTTGATGATTCAGATAATTTTCTTGATGTTGAGTCAACAGAGTTCAAGTCTGATGAGGGAGTAGCGAATAATGATACTTTATTGCGTGAGCAACAGAATTGTCACAATCTTATATCTTGCTGGCAACAAGCGAGACAGAATAAAAATAATTTCTTTATAGATAATAACCTCCTGTACCACAAAGGGGAAATTATGGGACATAAGGTTAATCAATTATGTTTACCGGAAGATAGAATCGAGGTTGTCTTGCGAGTAGCACACGATGCCCCATGTGCTGGGCACATGGCTTTTAAGGCAACGAGAGCCAGGATCAAATTAAACTTTTGGTTTCCAAGAATGGATGAGAGGATTCGCGAATATTGTGCGTCTTGTCAAATTTGTCAACTAAGAACTCCAGTTAAAGTGGCAGATCGAGTCCCGATCACTCCTATTCCGAGGGCGGATGAACTCTGCTTTAACCATCTAAATATGGATTGTATTGGCCCTATGGTAGTGACTGGAGAATCCAACAAATCGAAACCCCAGTACAATTATGCTCTGGTTCTGGTGGACAAATTTTCTCGTTGGCCGATGGCGTATCCTCTTAGATCGCTGAATGCAAAGGGAGTTTGTGAAGCTCTGTTGCAAGTTTTTACAACTTTTTCTATTCCAAGGATCATCAGTTCTGATTGTGGTACCAACTTTACCAGTCGTTTGACGAAAGAATTCTTGCGGCGAATGGGTTGTAGTCCCAGATTTAATACCCCTGGACATCCTGAGGCAGCTGGTTTGGTTGAAAGATGCAACCAAAGCTTGAAAACCATGATCTTTAAGCTTGCTCAATCTGATCCTCGTGGATGGCACCAATTGTTACCGTTTGTTCTGTGGAGCCTTAGAGAAAAACCTTCAGGCACGACTCATATTTCGCCATTCACTATGGTTTATGGAACTCTTCCTCGGGGTCCACTTAGTGTGTTGAAGGAATCGTGGGCTGGCGAACGAAAAGTACCTCTTAACTTAGGTAAATCACCCGAAGAGTATCTCCAATCACTGAAGGAAAACCTCGAATTCGCGAAAGTTTATGCAGATTACTATAGTGATATAGAAACAAAGCGGTATGCAGATTATTATAACTTGCGTAGTACTGACAGAAAATACGAAGTTGGAGATAAAGTAGCAGTATTAGCACCAGATTTTGGTAGTTCTAAATTTTATAGTCGATGGCAAGGACCTGCTACCGTAGTCAAGGTTAAATCCCCATATTCTTATATAGTAGAAATAGAGGGAAAACAAAGACATTTACACGCAAATAAGATCAAGCGATACCATGAACGACTCGAACAAGCGATGATCAATAGCTGTTCAGTAATTGTTGATCAAGATGAAGAATTTGGTATAGTAGGGTCAGGTTGTATTGAACCTGATCCAGGTAAGATCGCCACGATCAATGATATCCATCCTCCAACAACAAAGAAAGACGTTAGAAAGGTTATGGGTTTTTTCAGTTACTTTCGAAATTTTATACCTGCTTTAGCTGAAAAAGCACGGGTAATAACTGATTTGACACGAGATAACATACCTACGAAGGTGCCTTGGGAGCAAAAGCATCAAGAAGCACTACATAAGTTAAAGGATGATCTCAGTAAAGCTACACAGTTGCATACCATTGATTTCACTAAGGAATTTGGTTTAAGTGTTGACGCAAGTGCCACCGCGGTTGGGTGTTGCTTGTTTCAGTGGACCGAAGAAGGTCAGGAAAAACCAATTGCTTTTGCTAGCCTTAAACTTACAGATACACAGATGCATTGGTCTACAATTGAGAGAGAGAGGCTTTCGCAGTAATTTGGGCACTTAAACGATTCAAGTCATGGATATTCTTATCAAAGATAATCATTTATTCAGATCATAATCCTTTGTCTTATCTCACAGATGCAAGCCCTAAGAGTGCGAAACTGACTCGTTGGGCGTTAGCATTGCAAGAGTTTAACGTGGACTTTCGATATCGTCCTGGACGTCAGAACACGGTGGCTGATTTCCTCTCTCGGTTGTGACTCGGAGGGTGAAGGGGGGGAATGGCCCGACACACAAGGATCGAGCCCGCAAATTGTATAGATAAGTTGACTAACTGTTGTGTTTTGTTTTGGTTGTATATGCTGTGTCGAGATGGAGTCTGGAGGCCCGGCTTGATCGTGATGACCCGTTCGAGATGGTGCTGAAGACGTGTCATCATCTGAGTGCGGAGGGAATGTCGCGGTCTACGCGGGTGCATGCATCAAGGGAAGAAAACCGACGCGTCAACAAGCTTGTTTACAACGCACGGAAAATTCTGCAGCAAGCTGTCAACATTAATTCGGTGCATGCAACAAGGATATACGTGTTCAGTAGGACTTTCCAGGGAAAAGTACAGTGACGTCACAGAACGTTCTGGAATCCGGGAGAACTCTATATAAGATAGACCTGATGTACATTAAGGGCCTTTTGACGAAGATTTGTAAACGTTGAAACATTGATCGTAAGACGTTCAATCGAGACCAGCCAACCTGTGTGCTGTCTACGATTGTGATATTTGATAGACGAGTTGACTTACTTTACACTTAATCGACTTTATTTTTAATTAAAGATCTTTTAATAGTTCCTTCGTTGGTTCGTCGTTGCGATCGAAGGAGTCGACCGCGACAACACACAAAAAACAATCTTAACATTAATCGCTCTTCAAATCTAAATAATCCCCATATCATCTGTGCAATTGAATCAAAATGAGCACACCTTCCTTCTTCAACCCGTTTCTCTGTCCTCAAGAATGTGCCATCAAATGACACCTCTACCATGACTTATGAACAGCAGACTGAATAAGTTACAGAATTACCATAACAGCCAGTAACCTTCAACTTAAAAGGCAATTGCGTTGATAAGGTCTTCAGCCACACAGCTATCATTCCAACTCAGTCAAAAAACATTATTTCATTATTTAACTGAAAATGTCACAGGACACCAACACAGGTATTATTGTAACCCAGTCACAGAGCATTATCTAACTGTATGTAACACCATTGCGCCGTGACGTGCTGCATTGGCTCCCGGTTGAGTACAATATCGAGCATAACCTGGCTATGCTGGTGTGCAGGTCTTTGCATGGTGCAGCCCCTGAGTACCTCGGTGCATACTGTGTTGGTGTGTCGTCATCTCGAATAGGCCCTTCCTTGAGGTCGGAGGACAGACCAGTCAGAACACATTATCTAAGAAATGTGACAGGACAGCAACACAGCTATCATTCTAATCCAGTCAGGAAAATAATCTAATTGAAAATGTCAGAGCACAGCAACATAGCTATCATTCTAATCCAGTCAAAAAACATTATTTAACTTAAAATGTCACTGGACAGGAAAACACGTATCATTCTAATCCAGTCAGGAAACATAACCTAATTAAGAAAGTCACAGCACAGCAACACAGCTATCATTCTAACCCAGTCAAAAAACATTATTTAACTAAAACTGTCACTGGACAGGAACGTAGCTATCAACCTAATCCAGTCAGAAAACATTACCTAACTGAAATTGTCACGTGCTGCATTGGCTCCCGGTTGAGTACCGTATCGAGCAGAAGATGGCTATGCTGGTTTAAGGTCTTTCCATGGTGCGGCCTCTCAGTACCTCAGTACATACTGTGTTGGAGTGACGTAATGTCGAAGAGGCCTTCCTTGAGGTCGGAGGACAGACCAGTCAAAACACATTATCTAAGAAATGTGACAGGACTGTAACACAGCTATCATTCAAAGCCAGTCAAAAACGTTATCTAACTGAAAGTGTCACAGAATAGCAACACAGCTATCATTCTAATCCAGTCAAAAAACAATATTTATCTGAAAATGTCACCGGACATCAACACAGCAATTATTCTAACCCAATCAAAAAAATTACCTAACTGAAAATGTCACAGCACAGCCACACAGCTATCATTCCAACTCAGTCAAAAAACATTATTTCATTATTTAACTGAAAATGTCACAGGACACCAACACAGGTATCATTGTAACCCAGTCGCAGAGCATTATCTAACTGTAGGCTATGTAACACCATTGCGCCGTGACGTGCTGCATTGGCTCCAGGTTGAGTACCATATCGAGCATAACCTGGCTATGCTGGTGTGCAGGTCTTTGCATGGTGCAGCCCCTGAGTACCTCGGTGCATACTGTGTTGGTGTGTCGTCATCTCGAATAGGCCCTTCGTTCAGGTCGGAGGACAGACCAGTCAGAACACATTATCTAAGAAATGTGACAGGACAGCAACACAGCTATCATTCTAATCCAGTCAGGAAAATAATCTAATTGAAAATGTCAGAGGACAGCAACATAGCTATCATTCTAATCCAGTCAAAAAACATTATTTAACTTAAAATGTCACTGGACAGGAACACAGCTATCATTCTAATCCAGTCAAGAAACATTACCTAATTAAAAATGTCACAGCACAGCAACACAGCTATCATTCTAACCCAGTCAAAAAACATTATTTAACTAAAACTGTCACTGGACAGGAACGTAGCTATCAACCTAATCCAGTCAGAAAACATTACCTAACCGAAAATGTCGCGTGCTGCATTGGCTCCCGGTTGAGTACCGTATCGAGCAGAAGATGGCTATGCTGGTTTAAGGTCTTTCCATGGTGCGGCCTCTCAGTACCTCAGTACATACTGTGTTGGAGTGACGTAATCTCGAAGAGGCCTTCCTTGAGGTCGGAGGACAGACCAGTCAAAACACATTATCTAAGAAATGTGACAGGACTGTAACACAGCTATCATTCAAAGCCAGTCAAAAACATTATCTAACTGAAAATGTCACAGAATAGCAACACAGCTATGTTTCTAATCCAGTCAAAAAACAATATTTATCTGAAAATGTCACCGGACATCAACACAGCTATCATTCTAACCCAGTCAAAAACATTATCTAACTGAAAATGTCAGAGGACAACAACACAACTATCAATGTAATCCAGTCAGAAAACATTACCTAACTGAAAATGTCACAGGACATCAACACAGTAATCATTCAACGCAGTCAAAAACACTATTTAACTGAAAATGTCAAAGGAAAGTAACACAGCTATCACTCCAATCCAGACAAAAAACATTATCTAAGAAATGCCAGAGGACAGCAATATAGCTATCATTCCAACCCAGTTAAAAAACATTATCCAACTAAAATTGTCACAGGACAAGAACACAGCTTTCAATCTAATCCAGTCAGAAAACATTACCTAACTGAAAATGTCACAGCACAGCAACACAGTTATCATTAAACCCAGTCAAAAAACATTACCTAACTGAAATGTCACAGGACAGGAACACAGCTATCGTTCTAACCCAGTCAAAAAACATTACCTAACTGAAAATGTCACAGCACAGCAACACAGTTATCATTAAACCCAGTCAAAAAACATTACCTAACTGAAAATGTCACAGGACAGGAACACAGCTATCGTTCTAACCCAGTCAAAAACATTAGCTAACTGAAAATGTCACAGCACAGCAACATAGTTATCATTTAACCCAGTCAAAAAACATTACCTACCTGAAAATGTCACAGGACAGGAACACAGCTATCGTTCTAACCCAGTCAAAAACATTACCTAACTGAAAATGTCACAGGACAGGAACACAGCTATCGTTCTAACCAAGTCAAAAACATTACCTAACTGAAAATGTCACAGGACAGGAACACAGCTATCGTTCTAACCCAGTCAAAAACATTACCTAACTGAAAATGTCACAGGACAGGAACACAGCTATCGTTCTAACCCAGTCAAAAACATTACCTAACTGAAAATGTCACAGCACAGCAACATAGTTATCATTTAACCCAGTCAAAAAACATTACCTACCTGAAAATGTCACAGGACAGGAACACAGCTATCGTTCTAACCCAGTCAAAAACATTACCTAACTGAAAATGTCACAGGACAGGAACACAGCTATCGTTCTAACCCAGTCAAAACATTACCTAACTGAAAATGTCACAGCACAGCAACATAGTTATCATTTAACCCAGTCAAAAAACATTACCTAACTGAAAATGTCACAGGACAGGAACACAGCTATCGTTCTAACCCAGTCAAACACATTACCCAACTGAAAATGTCACAGCGCAGCAACATAGTTATCATTTAACCCAGTCAAAAAACATTACCTACCTGAAAATGTCACAGGACAGGAACACAGCTATCGTTCTAACCCAGTCAAAAACATTACCCAACTGAAAATGTCACAGCACAGCAACATAGTTATCATTTAACCCAGTCAAAAAACATTACCTACCTGAAAATGTCACAGGACAGGAACACAGCTATCGTTCTAACCCAGTCAAAAACATTACCTAACTGAAAATGTCACAGCACAGCTATCATTTAACCCAGTCAAAAAACATTATCAAACTCAAAATGTCACAGGACAGTAACACAGCTATCATTTTAAACCAGTCAAAAACATTATTTAACTTAAAATGTCACAGGACAGGAACACAGTTATCATTCTAAACCAGTCAAAAAACTTTATCTAACTGAAAATGTCACAGGACAGTAATACAGCTATCATTCTAACACAGTCAAAAAAGTGAAAAAACATTACATAACTGAAAATGTCACAGCACAGCAACACAGCTATCAATCTAATCCAGTCAGAAAACATTACTTAAATGAAAATGTCACAGCACAGCTGTGTTGCTATGCTGTGACACTTAACCCAGTTAACTGAAAATGTCACAGGACAGTAACACAGCTATCATTTTAAACGAGTCAGAAACATTTTTTAACTTAAAACGTCACAGGACAGGAACACAGTAATCATTCTAGCGCAGTCAAAAAACATTATCTAATTGAAAATGTCACAGGACAGGAACACAGCTAACAATCTTACACAGTCAGAAAATATTGCCCAACTGAAAATGTCACAGCACAGCAACACAGTTATCATTAAACCCAGTCAAAAAACATTACCTAACTGAAAATGTCACAGGACAGGAACACAGCTATCGTTCTAACCCAGTCAAAAACATTACCTAACTGAAAATGTCACAGCACAGCAACACAGTAATCATTAAACCCAGTCAAAAAACATTATCTAACTGAAAATGTCAAAAGAAAGTAACACAGCTATCATTCTAACCCAGTCAAAAACATTACCTAACTGAAAATGTCACAGCACAGCTATCATTTAAACCAGTCAAAAAACATTATCAAACTCAAAATGTCACAGGACAGTAACACAGCTATCATTTTAAACCAGTCAAAAACATTATTTAACTTAAAATGTCACAGGACAGGAACACAGTTATCATTCTAAACTAGTCAAAAAAAACTTCATCTAACTGAAAATGTCACAGGACAGTAATACAGCAATCATTCTAACACAGTCAAAAAAAGTGAAAAAACATTACATAACTGAAAATGTCACAGCACAGCAACACAGCTATCATTAAACCCAGTCAAAAAACATCTACCTGAAACGAGTCAGAAACATTACCTAACTGAAAATGTCACAGGACAGGAACACAGTAATCATACTAGTGCAGTCAAAAAACATTATCTAATTGAAAATGTCACAGGACAGGAACACAGCTATCGTTCTAACCCAGTCAAAAACATCACCTAACAGAAAATGTCACAGCACAGCAATACAGTTATCATTAAACCTAGTCAAAAACATTATCTTACTGAAAATGTCAAAGGAAAGTAACACAGCTATCATTCTAACCCAGTCAAAAACATTACCTAACTGAAAATATCACAGCACAGCTATCATTTAACCCAGTCAAAAAACATTATCAAACTCAGAATGTCACAGGACAGTAACACATTTTAAACCAGTCAAAAACATTATTTAACTTAAAATGTCACTGGACAGGAACACAGTTATCATTCTAACCCAGTCACAAAACATTATCTAATTGAAAATGTCACAGCACAGCAACACAGCTATCATTAAACCCAGTCAAAAAAGATTATCTACCTGAAAATGAAAGTAACACAGCTATCAATCTAATCCAGTCAGAAAACATTACCTAAATGAAAATGTCACAGCACAGCTATCATTTAACCCAGTTAACTGAAAATGTCACAGGACAGTAACACAGCTATCATTTTAAACGAGTCAGAAACATTTTTTAACTTAAAATGTTACAGGACAGGAACACAGTAATCATTCTAGCGCAGTCAAAAAACATTATCTAATTGAAAATGTCACAGGACAGGAACACAGCTATCAATCTTACACAGTCAGAAAATATTGCCTAACTGAAAATGTCACAGCACAGCAACACAGTTATCATTAAACCCAGTCAAAAAACATTACCTAACTGAAAATGTCACAGGACAGGAACACAGCTATCGTTCTAACCCAGTCAAAAACATAACCTAACTGAAAATGTCACAGCACAGCAACACAGTTATCATCAGGGCTGTAGTGGTAAAATTTGAGGTGAGTATACACGGTATACCGGTGACCAGCGGCGTAAAAAAAATTTGAAGACCTTTTTTTAGGAAAAATTTCAGACTTTTCACCAATTCTCAGAAAATTTTCAGACTTTTTACGATTTTGTCTCTGAAAAAGTTGATGACCTTTTTTTTTTTAGTCATTCGCCCTAAAAACCTTTGAAAACCTCACTTACCTCTCTTTTTTAAAAAAAATTCATCTACAGAGGTAAGTATACGCTGTATACCCGCGTATACCCTCGTCTACAGCCATGAGTATACGCTCTCAAATTTCTCTAGAGGTAAGTATACGCTGTATACCCGCGTATACGCTCGACTACAGCCCTGGTTATCATTAAACCCGGTCAAAAAACATTATCTAACTGAAAATGTCAAAGGAAACATTATTTAACTTAAAATGTCACAGGACAGGAACACAGTTATCATTCTAACCCAGTTAAAAAGCATTATCTAACTGAAAATGTCAGAGGACAGTAACACAGCTATCATTCTAACACAGTCAAAAAAGTGAAAAAACATTACATAACTGAAAATGTCACAGCACCGCAACACAGCTATCATTAACCCAGTCAAAAAATCTACCTGAAAATGTTACAGGACCGTAACACAGCTATCAATCTAATCCAGTCAGAAAACATTACTTAAATGAAAATGTCACAGCACTTAAAATTTCACAGGACAGGAACACAGGACAGGAACGCAGTAATCATTCTAGCACAGTCAAAAACATTATCTAATTGAAAATGTCACAGGACAGGAACACAGCTATCAATCTTACACAGTCAGAAAATATTGCCTAACTGAAAATGTCACGGCACAGCTATCATTTAACCCAGTCAAAAAACATTATCAAACTGAAAATGTCACAGGACAGTAACACAGCTATCATTTTAAACCAGTCAAAAACATTATCTAACTGAAATTGTCACAGGACAGCAACACAGCTATCATTCTAATCTAGACAAAAAACATTATCTAAGAAATGTCAGAGGACAGAAACATAGCTATCATTCTAACCTAGTCAAAAAACATTATCTAACTGAAAATGTCACAGGACAGGAACACAGTTATCAATCTGATCCAGTCAGAAAACATTACATAACCGAAAATTTCACAGCACAGTAACACAGCTATCATTTTAAACCAGTCAGAAACATTATTTAACTTAAAATGTCACAGGACAGTAACACGGCTATCATTCTCACCCAGTCAAAAAACATTACATAACTGAAAATGTCACAGCACAGCAACACAGTTATCATTAAACCCAGTCGAAAACATTATCTAAATGAAAATGTCACAGGACAGTAACACAGCTATCATTCTAATCCAGTCAGAAAACATTACCTAACTGAAAATGTCACAGCACAGCAACACAGTTATCATTATAACCCACTCAAAAAACATTACCTAACTGAAAATGTCACAGGACAGTAACACAGTTATCATTCTAACCCAGTCAAAAACATTACCTAACTGAAAATGTCACAGCAAGCTATCATTTAACCCAGTTAACTGAAAATGTCACAGGACAGTAACACAGCTATCATTTTAAACCAGTCAAAAACATTTTTTAACGTAAAATGTCACAGGACAGGAACACAGATATCATTCTAACGCAGTCAAAAAACATCTAATTGAAAATGTAACAGGACAGGAACACACCGATCAATCTTATACAGTCAGAAAATATTGCCTAACTGAAAATGTCACAGCACAGCTATCATTTAACCCAGTCAAAAACAATATCTAACTGAAAATGTCACAGGACAGCAACACAGCTATCATTCTAACCCAGTCAAAACGTTATTTCACTGAAAATGTCACAGGAGAGGACTATAAGGTTCAAACAGCTCGAGGAAAAAGCATAAAAGGTGAAAACCGAAAACACCAAAAGAAGAAACAATCCTACCATTAAGCACTCTTCAGGTCAAAAATATCCCTATATATGAGAAATATTAAACAACTGAGTTTAAGATGACCATTTCGATTCAAGCGCACAGATGATATGGGTTTTTTGGATCTGAAGGGTGCTTAATTATGTTAAGATTGCTTTTTCTTCGTGTGTTTTCAGTTTTCCCTTTAAAGCTCTTTGCTCAAGTTGTTTTAACCTTGGGTTCCTGTCCTGTGATATTTTCAGTTAAATGTTTTCTGACTGGGGTCGAATCATAGCTGTGTGGCTGAAGCACAACTTTTTTTAGACTATGGATGGATGGCTGCAATGGAATATTAACTGAAAAGAACAGATACAGGGGAATCATGTGAAATTGAACAAGATACAGGGTGGATTATGTGCATTGAAAAGAACAAATTAATGGGAATCATATGAAATTGAAAGAAGATTGAAGAAGGTGGATTGGTGTAAGTAAAAGAAGAGATAAGAGGGAATCATGTGAAACTAAGGAAGATACAGAGTGGATTGTGTGTAAAGAAAAAAGAGATATGATGCATCATGTGAAATTGAAAGAAGGTACATAGTAGTTTGTATGCAAGTAAAAGAACAGTCCAGAGGGAATCAAGTAAATTGCAGAAGATACAGGGTGGATTGTAAGTAAAAGAAACAGACCCAAGGGAATCATGAAAGAGATATAGATGGACTGTGAGTAAGGAAAGAACAGAAGAGTGAATCTTGTGGAAATTGAAAGAAAGATAGTGGGTAAGTGAAAGAACAGATAAGGGTGAATCATGTGAAGTTGGAAGATTGAAGGTAGGCTGTGTGTATGGAAGACTATGTTTTTTCATGCACAAACATGATTCATTTTATCTGTTCATTCCCTTTCACATTTTTCAAGTATTCTTTTACCAATTTCACAAGATTTCGTCTTATCTCCATTTTCCTTCACATCATCATCTCTCTACCTACTTTCACTTTCACATAATATCCTCTCCGTTCTTCCACTTTCACACAATCACCTCCATTTCTTTATTCATTAACTTCTTCCTTCATTGTTTCACTTTTGCACACCTCTCCATTTCCTTCTATCTACATCACAGAACTTTATTCTTCTCCTTCTCAAGATCTCTCCATTCTTGTTACATCTTTCCAGATATTTCTCAAAAGCACTTCCAATTATACCATCAAAACTTTCGACAAAAACTGACTGACATTCGTTGAGCCTTTGGTGTTTCCATTGGTAGGATGTGTCAACCATGGATCGATGTTGATCTTCTCTTAGGTCTCAACAGTCGTGGACAAAATCCGGAGATGGGAGTCGCCAAAACACCGGCAACAAAAACAACAGACAACATCTGTAGCATCACTACCACCTTTGAATCTTGCTACCAAAACAAAACCTATTAGCAGGGTGTGCCTTGTGGTACAAAATCACCCATGTCCTGGGTTCAAACCCCAGTATGCCTAGAGCAAATTACGAGATGTAATGTCAAGCCCACAAGAAAGAATTAACAGATGCTTCCCACTGGTGAAAACAGCAGATCCAGCAACAATCAATGCATTTGTGTAAGAAGTTCGGGTGTCATGATTAACACGTTCACCGCCTAGTACGAGATATCTCGTACTTAATTTTCTTACCTATAGCGCCGAGTACGAGATAACTCGTACTAGTTTTATGTACATTCATATATGCATGTACATAGATATATGCATGTACATACATACATACATGTATGTACATACATACATACATGTATGTACATACATACATGCATGTATGTACATACATACATATATACATACGCACGTACATACATACACACCTACATACATGCATACATATAGATTCATCCACACGTGCCTACCACATACATACATACATACATATACATGTCATACATACATGTATGCAAACCTACACATGTACATACATACATACATACATACATACATGCATGTGCATCCAGATATGCATGTACATACATACATGTGTGTACATACTCACATACATACATACATACATACATGCATACATACATACATACATACATACATACATACATACATACATACATACATACATACATGCATACATACATGCATATGCATACAAACATGCATGCATACATGTATAGACACATACATATGTATACATACATACATATATGTATACATACATACTGTCGTGGTCTACGCGGGTGCATGCATCAAGGGAAGAAAACCGACGCGTCAACAAGCTTGTTTACAACGCACGGAAAATTCTGCAGCAAGCTGTCAACATTAATTCGGTGCATGCAACAAGGATATACGTGTTCAGTAGGACTTTCCAGGGAAAAGTACAGTGACGTCACAGAACGTTCTGGAATCCAGGAGAACTCTATATAAGATAGACCTGCTGTACATTAAGGGCCTTTTGACGAAGATTTGTAAACGTTGAAACATTGATCGTATAACGTTCAATCGAGACCAGCCAACCTGTGTGCTGTCTACGATTGTGATATTTGATAGACGAGTTGACTTACTTTACACTTAATCGACTTTATTTTTAATTAAAGATCTTTTAATAGTTCCTTCGTTGGTTCGTCGTTGCGATCGAAGGAGTCGACCGCGACATTATTGGTGTCAGAAGCGGGATCATCGGTGTTGGATCCGGTGAAGAAGACGCGAGCCGACGGAGGAAGGAGTCAACCCGGAGGATCAAGAGACGGTCTGTTCCAGACAGCGAGCGGATCGAGACGCCTTTCTACCGTGGGAGACGGGTGAATCGGCATACGACAGTCGGACGGACGAAGTGCGTCGTTCGGCTGAGACAGCAGAAGACAGCAGTCAACATACGGGTAAGATCCTAGGTGTTGTCGTGGCTGAGAAGGAGAAAAGAGAGTGGAGTTGCAGCCGAGTGGGAGGCAGCCATTATTTCTCTTTCAATATCTGCTGATTATTTCTTTGAAATTTGATCCATTGTTGTGATCGAGGCCAGACTTGCGTGAGCTTGTATAGTTTTTGAGTACTTGGCGAGTGTACTTCTTTGGATACTGCATAGTTGCACTTTGGGTTGTGGAATTTTCCTTTTGTGTGGCGGGTTTGCCGCGTGGTGTCTGTTTTTTTTTGTTGATTGTTGTTGACTGACTGTTTGTAAAAATGGAAGCGTTGACAACAGAGATGCAAGCGAATATTCGCAAAATGTCGTCTGAGCGCCTTAGGGTGTATCTTATGAAGGCAGGAAGGGACGAAGAGGATGTTATGTCATGGGATCGAAATCAATTAATGGAAGAATGGGCCATGGAGATTGGAAAAGAGGAAGAGGAATTTAAGGGTAGTCCAATATCTCCAACAGGAGTGGATTACGAGCTGCAGAAGCGCCGTCTGGAGTTCGAAATCCGTAAATATGAAGAACAAAGGGAGGAACGGAAGGAGAAGGAAGAAAGGGAGGAAAAGAGGAGAGAGGAACAAAAGAAAGAACAAAGGGAGAAGGAAGAAAGAGAAAGGGAGGAACGGAAGGAGAAGGAAGAAAGAGAAAGGGAGGAACGGAAGGAGAAGGAAGAAAGAGAAAGGGAGGAACGGAAGGAGAAGGAAGAAAGAGAAAGGGAGGAACGGAAGGAGAAGGAAGAAAGAGAAAGGGAGGAACGGAAGGAGAAGGAAGAAAGAGAGAGGGAGGAACGGAAGGAGAAGGAAGAAAGGGAGGAAAAGAGGAGAGAGGAAGAAAAGAAGGAACGGAAAGAGAAAGAAGAAAGAGAAAAGAAGGAACGGAAAGAGAAAGAAGAAAGGGAGAGGAAGGAAAAGCAGGAAGAACGAAATGTTAGAGATTCTTTAGCAAGTCGTACTAAGCGTTATAGTGATGCCCTTAAGAATATTCTTTGGAAATTTCCTTCCGACCCTATAGAAATTCCAGGTTTCTTTGATCACTTGGATGGTTTGTTTAATGTGTATGAGGTGGATGAAGATGTTAGAGCAAAATTATTGCTAGCCATTTTAAGTGAAAGAGCTAAGGCATTAACCATGCGCCTTACTGAGGCACAGCTCCATGACTACAAATTCCTGAAGGAGTTTTTGCTAAGGGAGTTTAAGATAAGCCCTTCAAATCTTAGAGCCCGATTTTGGTCGTTGCACAAAGCATCGGACGAATCATTTACGATCTATTCATCCAAATTGCGTGTGGCTCTTATGTATTATTTGAAAAGTAGAAAGATAACTGATGAGTTTGATAAACTTGTAAGTTTATTGGTGGCGGATCGGCTTAAGGAGTCCTTGTCGAAGGCTTGTTTAGATTATATCTTGGCCCAAGAAAAAGAGGAGTGGTTGAGCTGTGAAGACATAGCTAATGCGGCTGACATTTATGTAGCGTCACATGATGGTGGGAATGACTTAGTATGCCGTAGTCATCCGACACCGAAGTATAACAATTGGACGAAAGGTCAACCACATGTTCAAGTCAATAACCAGACAGCTCAACCCAAGTCTCCCAAACCGGAAATAAGGGGTGAAGCCAAGATAGGTGCGAGGGTGTCTCAGGAGGAGGCCAAGGTAAAGGGTCTCTGTTTCCTATGTCATCAGAAGGGTCATAGGGCAAGGGAGTGCCAGACCAAACCAAGTTCTAAAAAGGTGAGTACTTGTATATTTGGGAACCCAACTGAAGAAGTGATCGACTCATGTGTTGAGAAGGTCAATGTGTTGCATGAGATACCTGAACAGGTAAAGCAAGGGAATTTATTGGATAATTCTAAACCAATAGGGTTGGAAACTGCTGTAAGGGTATACGAGAATAGTATTGATGGATTACACGAGAGGTCGTATATCAATGTACAGATTGAAGATCTCCCTTCTCAGCCAGCATTATCTGATTCAGGAGCAGAAATTTGTTGTATTGATAAGAAATTAATTGAGTCACTAAACTTACCCGTGATTAAACGGATTAATATAATTGGTTTTCAGGGAGAAGGATGTAAGGCGGATGTAGTATACCTACAAATGAAATTAGCTAATTCAATGGAAGGAACGACGAACATTGCGCCATCTTTGTGCGTCATGTTCGCTGCAGTCCCTGAACTAAATGAACAGGTTATTTTGACACCCCATGTTGTGGACCTATTAAGGGATAGTTCGCAATATGTAGTGATGGTAGCTGGCGTAGATCGATGTGTACAAATAAATAAAGGGGCAGAAGAAGATAACTTAGAAGTTAATATCGAGAAAAGTAACAGCAACGAATCCTTGCCGTCAGAAGTGAATGAATATTCTCAGGAGCAACTAGTTGATGATTCAGATAATTTTCTTGATGTTGAGTCAACAGAGTTCAAGTCTGATGAGGGAGTAGCGAATAATGATACTTTATTGCGTGAGCAACAGAATTGTCACAATCTTATATCTTGCTGGCAACAAGCGAGACAGAATAAAAATAATTTCTTTATAGATAATAACCTCCTGTACCACAAAGGGGAAATTATGGGACATAAGGTTAATCAATTATGTTTACCGGAAGATAGAATCGAGGTTGTCTTGCGAGTAGCACACGATGCCCCATGTGCTGGGCACATGGCTTTTAAGGCAACGAGAGCCAGGATCAAATTAAATTTTTGGTTTCCAAGAATGGATGAGAGGATTCGCGAATATTGTGCGTCTTGTCAAATTTGTCAACTAAGAACTCCAGTTAAAGTGGCAGATCGAGTCCCGATCACTCCTATTCCGAGGGCGGATGAACTCTGTTTTAACCATCTAAATATGGATTGTATTGGCCCTATGGTAGTGACTGGAGAATCCAACAAATCGAAACCCCAGTACAATTATGCTTTGGTTCTGGTGGACAAATTTTCTCGTTGGCCGATGGCGTATCCTCTTAGATCGCTGAATGCAAAGGGAGTTTGTGAAGCTCTGTTGCAAGTTTTTACAACTTTTTCTATTCCAAGGATCATCAGTTCTGATTGTGGTACCAACTTTACCAGTCGTTTGACGAAAGAATTCTTGCGGCGAATGGGTTGTAGTCCCAGATTTAATACCCCTGGACATCCTGAGGCAGCTGGATTGGTTGAAAGATGCAACCAAAGCTTGAAAACCATGATCTTTAAGCTTGCTCAATCTGATCCTCGTGGATGGCACCAATTGTTACCGTTTGTTCTGTGGAGCCTTAGAGAAAAACCTTCAGGCACGACTCATATTTCGCCATTCACTATGGTTTATGGAACTCTTCCTCGGGGTCCACTTAGTGTGTTGAAGGAATCGTGGGCTGGCGAACGAAAAGTACCTCTTAACTTAGGTAAATCACCCGAAGAGTATCTCCAATCACTGAAGGAAAACCTCGAATTCGCGAAAGTTTATGCAGATTACTATAGTGATATAGAAACCAAGCGGTATGCAGATTATTATAACTTGCGTAGTACTGACAGAAAATACGAAGTTGGAGATAAAGTAGCAGTATTAGCACCAGATTTTGGTAGTTCTAAATTTTATAGTCGATGGCAAGGACCTGCTACCGTAGTCAAGGTTAAATCCCCATATTCTTATATAATAGAAATAGAGGGAAAACAAAGACATTTACACGCAAATAAGATCAAGCGATACCATGAACGACTCGAACAAGCGATGATCAATAGCTGTTCAGTAATTGTTGATCAAGATGAAGAATTTGGTATAGTAGAGGTTGTAGATCAGGAAGAACGTGAACAAATAAGCCCGAGTAAGCGAATTGATCCTCTGATTATAGCGCATCTTTCGCAAGAGGAACAGAAGCAACTTTTTGAAGTTTTGGATCGGCACACGGCAGTATTTGTGGATAAACCTGGGTATTGTCCAGTATTAGAACATGAAATTAAGATAACTCATGATTTCACTCCTAAGCGTTTAAGGGCATATAAAGTACCTGAGCTACTTAAACCTGAAGTACAACGCCAGATAGAAGAAATGTTGGCATTAGACATCATTCGACCATCGAAAAGTGAAATGGCCAGTCCGGTAGTTTGCGTTTTAAAGGGACCCAAAGGTCAAAATGGCGTTCGATTGGCAATTGATTATCGCCATGTTAACAAATATTCTCTAGGTGATTGTTACCCGACCCCAGACATTGCTGACGTCTTACAAAAGGTGGGACGGGCAAAGTTTATTAGTGTTTTCGACGCGAAATCGGGGTATTGGCAAATTCCAGTTCGGAAAGAACATCGATGGCTTACGGCATTCGTATGTGATGCAGGACTTTTTGAGTTCACAAGAATGCCGTTTGGACTCAAGTCCGCTAGCAATACCTTTATTCGTGCTATGACCCAAGTTTTACATCCAGTGCGAAGTTTTACCGAACCATTCGTCGATGATATGGCAGTGGTTTCAATGAATTGGAATGACCATTTAGAACATCTAGAGAAATTCTTGCAAACTATTGAGGAAGCAGGACTCACTTTGAATTTAAGAAAATGTAATTTTGCACAAAACAAAATAAAGTTTGTTGGCCATATAGTAGGGTCAGGTTGTATTGAACCTGATCCAGGTAAGATCGCTACGATCAATGATATCCATCCTCCAACAACAAAGAAAGAGGTTAGAAAGGTTATGGGTTTTTTCAGTTACTTTCGAAATTTTATACCTGCTTTAGCTGAAAAAGCACGGGTAATAACTGATTTGACACGAGATAACATACCTACGAAGGTGCCTTGGGAGCAAAAGCATCAAGAAGCACTAGATAAGTTAAAGGATGATCTCAGTAAAGCTACACAGTTGCATACCATTGATTTCACTAAGGAATTTGGTTTAAGTGTTGACGCAAGTGCCACCGCGGTTGGGTGTTGCTTGTTTCAGTGGACCGAAGGTCAGGAAAAACCAATTGCTTTTGCTAGCCTTAAACTTACAGATACACAGATGCATTGGTCTACAATTGAGAGAGAGGCTTTCGCAGTAATTTGGGCACTTAAACGATTCAAGTCATGGATATTCTTATCAAAGATAATCATTTATTCAGATCATAATCCTTTGTCTTATCTCACAGATGCAAGCCCTAAGAGTGCGAAACTGACTCGTTGGGCGTTAGCATTGCAAGAGTTTAACGTGGACTTTCGATAT
This sequence comes from Allolobophora icterica, assembly GCA_963556255.1. NCBI lineage: Eukaryota > Metazoa > Annelida > Clitellata > Crassiclitellata > Lumbricidae > Allolobophora > Allolobophora icterica. The sequence goes on along the minus strand of OY744609.1, from coordinate 13,849,786 downwards.
CGTCCTGGACGTCAGAACACGGTGGCTGATTTCCTCTCTCGGTTGTGACTCGGATGGTGAAAGGGGGAAATGGCCCGACACACAAGGATCGAGCCCGCAAATTGTATAGATAAATTGACTAACTGATGTGTTTTGTTTTGTTTGTATATGCTGTGTCGAGATGGAGTCTGGAGGCCCGGCTTGATCGTGATGACCCGTTCGGGATGGTGCTGAAGACGTGTCATCATCTGAGGGCGGAGGGAATGTCGTGGTCTACGCGGGTGCATGCATCAAGGGAAGAAAACCGACGCGTCAACAAGCTTGTTTACAACGCACGGAAAATTCTGCAGCAAGCTGTCAACATTAATTCGGTGCATGCAACAAGGATATACGTGTTCAGTAGGACTTTCCAGGGAAAAGTACAGTGACGTCACAGAACGTTCTGGAATCCAGGAGAACTCTATATAAGATAGACCTGCTGTACATTAAGGGCCTTTTGACGAAGATTTGTAAACGTTGAAACATTGATCGTATAACGTTCAATCGAGACCAGCCAACCTGTGTGCTGTCTACGATTGTGATATTTGATAGACGAGTTGACTTACTTTACACTTAATCGACTTTATTTTTAATTAAAGATCTTTTAATAGTTCCTTCGTTGGTTCGTCGTTGCGATCGAAGGAGTCGACCGCGACACATACATACATGTATGTATGTATGTATGTATGTGTGTGTGCAAACTGTGCATGTGTGTATGTATGTGTGTATGTATGTGTGTGTATGTGTGTATGTATGTGTGTATGTCGTATGTATGTATGTATGTATGTATGTATGTAGTATGTATGTATGTATGTATGAATGTACGTATGTATGTATGTACGTGTGTATGTATGTATGTACATGTGCATGTAGGTATGTATGTACATGTGTACGTGTGCATACATGTATGTATGTATATGTATGTATGTATGTGTGTATGTATATATGTATTTATGTACGTGCATATGTATGTATGTATGTATATATAGATGTATGTATGTATGTATGTGTATATATATACCACTTTTTAAACTTTTTCCCACTTTTCTGTGGCGTGGGGAGGAAAAATATGGCGGCGGTGAACGTGTTAAAAGATGTTTAGGTGTTTTTATAGAGATAATGAGGCTGGAGAGGTCTTGTGGATTAGAAGAATGAAACTGTGTGCTCTAGGAGATGCACAGAGACATGCAAAAGTTAAAGAATTGAGAAAGAAGGAAGCAGGATGGTATCAGGATCTCACCTTCATCAAAAGGAAGCATCACCACTTTACAAGGAATGATGTCTTAAGTACTTCCTCTGCAGAACATGGAACACCTCTACCAGCATTCAAGCCAACAGTTGACGATTGACGTTTCAGGTGTAACGTCGTGTAGGTAATGGGTGATATTCTATGCCAGGTTCGCTCAGCACATTGCAGGATAGCTTTCTCACACAAAAACACGACCCAATAGCAGTTCATATATTCTGATGTCAGTGCAAGTTTAAGCAGAATTGGGATGCTCACATTGAAAAAGTAAGGTGACCTAGGGGTCTGCGGGTATACCCGTACCCACGGGTTTACCCCTACCCAACCCGTACCCGCGCCTCAGATTCACATTTGGGTGTGACCATGCGCGCGTTACAAATTTAATTAATAATAATAAGAATAATCATCGCCATGATCATCAACTCATTATTATTACTACTACATACTAAGTTTCAAGCCTATTGGCGAGGTAGGACTGGATTATGGAAAGGCGTACTAATAACGTGGCGGGTACGTTACAGGTACGGGTATACCCGCGGGTACGGGTCGGTATTTTGAATATGGGTTGGGTACGGGTACGGGTAACGGTCCTGTGTTACAGGTACGGGTCGGTTAGCAAAATGCTTTACCCGCAGACCTCTGAAGGTTACCCGCTTCAGACTCTCAGCTTCCATCACCCGAACAGCCTGGTCACATCGCCCAAAAGACTTGCAAACACGCATGCCAGATGCTCAGAACCTTCTGACGAGCTGCATCCAGACTGGCAGCCTGGTCGACCTCGTTCTGCGCAGATGCAGTTGCATGATCACCTGTTACACAGACAGAAGAAGATGCAGTGGCAGAATCCACCGAAGCAGCAACAGAAATCGATGCAGCGGCTTATTCTACTGGAGCAACCATATGTCTTGAGACTCTTGTCAAAAGCAAGCCAGGGGCCACTTTCTTACCAGCAAGATGTATCTGTGGACATACACACAGTACTGAGCCTCGGCCCTTTCATCTTGATTGCAAGAGTCTTGTGGAGGCAGAACACAGTTCCGTTATTTCTCCCGCATTCGCTCAATTAGGAGCTGGTCGAACTGCAGTGTTTAATCTAGTCCCCCTCGTCTGGGAGAGGAAACCAGGTTTCTGGGGGGAGCAAACAATTGACACACGATTTTGTCTTCCATCTTTAAAAAGTTTAAGACTTTTCGAAATTTTTTTTATTTTTCATCTTCGAAAAAAGTTGATGACCTTTTTTTTAGGAATCCATCTCTTTGGGGGGGGGGGAACCATGTATCCACATCTATCCTGGGGGGGGGGATTTTTCCTCCCCTAATGGTCTGTACATTGTAATATTACTGGCCTCTGGGGGAAACATCAATCCTGGGGGGAACTTTCCCCCCCAAAGACGTCTAGGTTACTCACTGGTCGAACTGACTCGGGCATCGGACGCTTGGAATTTCCGATGAGCTGCATCGATTTTGGCGTCCTATTCAATGATATTTGACTCAAGAGAACAGATGGTTGATGGCTTAGGTTGAAAGCTATATACTATAGGCTAGAAAATACCAACTATAATGGTGACTGAGGAGTTCTGTGAGTTGGAGACAAAGCATGTCAGCTAGGGCCTACATATTTATGAGTCGGAATGAAAAATACCGTTTTGAATATTCAGAACTATGCATGGTTTTCTCGAAAAAAAAATTGTTGGGTGCATAGATAACAATCGACTATCGACACCCTCATTTAAATAGGGCATGTTTTTTTCAGTGATATAAATGTGAAGTGCATATCCTGAAAACTATTTTTAAAAACTCCAATAAAGCCACTGGGATCAAGTCCTGGAGAACTAGATGTAAATGTGCCTTGAACTCCATAGACAAAGTTAAAGTCTGACTTGGTGACCAGCATGGGAGGCGTCCCTGGGGGTCGAGGGGGACAAGACCCCCACCTTTAAGAGTGGGGGACACGCCATACAGTTGTCCCCCACATTTTGAAGAAACATCAAAAAGGTCAACACAATCACGCGCGAAAACGTTTTTCACCTTCTTTGACCAGATCTAGTTCAAGTGTCCCGTGTCCTCTCCCCATCTGTCAAAAAAGATCGCCGCCACTGCGGCCACTGGTGAGCAGCAAGCCTGTGACGTAAAACTCTGTAATCGTAGAACAGGGAGCCATCTTATGAATACTGTATGAGCCTTTAAATAGCGTTATGCAGTGGCGGCGATCTTGTCTGAGAGGTGGGGGGGGGGGACAAAGTCGGCCACGATCTCGTCGACGACCGGTTTTGGAAAATCTTAAATTTTCCAAAACTTCATCTCAGAAAATTTCGCTTTCATCTCCGAAAAAAGTTGATGACCTTTTTTTGTTAGTTCTTCACCTCTTTTAAAATGTTATCTCTTAGGCCTACACTGTCCTGTTTTTCCCCCACTTCTTAACTTTTTACTTTTTCCCCCACTTTCATTTTCGCCAATTCATCTCCGCAAAAAATATTGATTTCATCTCGAAAAAGTTTATGACCTTTTTTTACTCATTCGCCACGTTTTACAACTTTTCCCCGTCTCCCAGCAATAACCCCTTTTCTTATGATTTCTTCGTCTAACAAATTTGGACATTTTTGACGAATTCCTTCTTCTTTCTCATAATTTTGGGGGACACTTCTGCTCAAAAAATTTTTTTTTACCTCGTCTGGTCAAAAACGCTGCCAAAACCCTCACGCGCAATTACATTTCTCCGCCTTTTTTGGTGTTTCTTCAAAATGTGGGGGGACACATGCATGGAGTGTCCCCCACTCTCAAAGGTGGGGGGACATATCCCCCCGCCCCCTAGATCGCCGCCCATGGCGTTATCATCCGTTATGTTGTAAATGTTAACGTAAATCGCCGAAATTTCTCAGAGCCACAGAAAAGTTGAATCAGGAGACCAGCTGAATTAACTAATCACATTTCGTCAAAAGCCAGATTGTTGTCGCTTCACCATGCAAATCGGACCATGTTTCTTCCTTAATTAATCCTCTACCGATTTCAGACAGTCTGCAAATTAAATTAAGACCACAGATTAATTAAGGCACGAACACTTACATTTCCTCGTCTGGATCCTCAGCCAGTCCAGGACCCGACCTCGCAACCTTCGACCTCCTTTTTCAAGTCACTCAGCGTCGATCCAAGTTCAACACGGGCTTCATCTTCTACGACTTTCTCCGCCAGAACTGATGTCGTCTCTTGGTCAAAGAACCTTCAAGGTACAACTGAAACGACGAAGATTATAGCCACTTAGCATGTTTCCCAACCTGGTGCCACGGTACCCGAGGGTGCCGTGAAATTGCTCTGGGGTGCCGCGGCTAAATAATATTTGTGCAGTTTTTTTGTAAAGAAAATGTGGAAATCTACTTATTATCACTATAATGACATTGGCCTATAGCTAATATTTCTAAACTTAAATTAATGTAGAAATAGTCGCACCACTGCGGCTGAATACAAGAAACGTTGCTGGTCGTTAAAATAAAGAAGTACCGGTAACTGGAAGAAAAAATATGTAAAATAAGTCCAGGTCTCCTCCGTCACCATTATAGTTCGCATTTTATAGCCTGTGTGTCTTTCAACCTAACGCGTTTTAAACGTCTGTTGCATGACGTAGCACGATCGATGGAATTGGCAATTTCTATGTAAAATCAGATATATAGGCCTACATGCAATGGCAATTATTTCGGCTTACCTGAATTTCCGGCCGTGACCAGGGCCGCAGAAAGTGAAGGAAGCATCTTCGATGAAAAAGTATAGCAAACGCTCCTCAAATTTAAGAAATATTCACAAATGTTTGACGAAAGCGCAATCAGTAGCACAAAATAATTAAGATAATCTGGAACGTTTAAGACATCATGAGACAGTGATCATCGGATGACGTCGAAAAACAATTAGAGAATATTCGATTACGTCAGATAAGTCTGACATCATTGATACGTCATGAAAATGTATTTCGTTAATAATTGTAGCGCTGTTATTGCCAGGCCTATAATAATGAGAACTTGCATAATAATTTTAGTAATAATAATAGTATTAATAATAATAAAAATATTGGTGGTGATAACCATTTATTATAGGCCTAGCGCATTGGATAACATCTGGCGTAGAGTGCGAGAGGTACAGCGATCGAGTCTCATAGGCGGACATGCTTTGTAGGCTGCAAGTTGCGCCGTGTATTGCAGGCTGTCTGTTCTGTTAGTAGTTAAGATTTATCGCATAACATGTACATGTACAGCGCAGTGCGTTTGCAGGCGCTTAATAAAAGAATAAATATTATTATTATTATTATTATTATTATTATTATTATTATTATTATTATTATTATTATTATTATTATTATTATTATTATCTTTATTAATTCAAATCGACAAGCACACAGCAAGATCACATCAGAAAATGACAGTACAATCAAGATCATAATAATAATATGATCCCTCAGGTGGTCAGAACTATTCCGGAGATATTATGGTGTTATTATGGAACAGCTTCTCCTCTTCAAGATTCTGTTGGACAAAGGTTCCTCGACATGCAATTGCATTAAAGCGTTGAATGGTGACAGAGAGGCGTTGGAAGAGATAGCAAGTCTCTCTGGGTTCTCCGGTAATTAACGTTAGACGTTTGCCCAGTTCTTTAACAAAGTCCATTCCGCTGGTGTTAATGGGGCCTAGAGTCTCGAAAGCCACAGGTACGAACAAGTGGTCTGCGAGTAGTTGGTTGTACTTGATGGTTTTTCTTGCAGCCGCCAGTTCCGCCGCTGCTCCGGCCTCTGCTGCAGTCACGTGAAGGTAGGATGGGGCCAATGTGTCGGATACAGTGGCATCCCATATAAGGCTGCGTCCCCGACGCCACGGAATCAGCGTCAATCCATCGGGGCGCTTTCCGTCTGATCTAGCGAGTCCGGATGGTTCTTTGATGTTAGGCACACCTGCGCGTGTGAGGCTGCGGCTTATTAGATCGTTCAGGGCCGCATGTCTTGCCATTCTGCCGGGACCGAGGACACATGAGAGCCCGTGCGATCCATCCGCTGTCACCATCGTTCCACAGGGACACATGTGTGGCTCGCATATTTGCGCTCCCAAGCGAATACCCGTCACTATTCGCACCGTCTCGTCATCCATTCTCAATCCACATGATGACAAAGGCAGCGCGAACAGCCAGTCACCGGCATGAGGCGCCGCCAACGCTCTTCTTCTCGCTTGGTGCTGCGTGTCACCAGAAGCTGCATCCAACCTTTCTATCGCATTCTTCACGAGAGGCATGTCCCAGTATGATTGTTTATGTGCTGCATGGTTATCTGTATGTATGATTTGGCTCTCCTCATTCCATTGTTGCAGCATTGATTCCACTCTTGTGTCAGTGATGGATTGATCATATCCCAGCATAGAGGACTGAAGGGCGTGGGTGCTCGCAGCGGATGCCAGAAAGGCAGGAAGCGCAAGCGAGGCCACCCGACGTATGCCCAGTCCTCCGGTCTTAACTGGTAGAGACGCTTGGAGCCATTGGTTGTCGGTCATATTGAGGTTGAGGATTGAGCTTAGGCCTTCTCTCAGTAGGTCGTCGTACCTTTCAAGTAGCACATGGCCGCTACAGGGGCAGCTTCTTAATGTGTGCAACAGCTTCTGATAGCACATTGAGCTTCTTAAAAGTACTATTGCATCGTGTTTTGCGATATTTTCAAGTCTAGAGATTGCTAGCTCCAGCTCCGAGCATCTGGACTCTAGGCTTGTTGTTAGCGCGTCCTCAGTCGACAACGGCGCTCCCAGCAAGCAAGCCGCTCTCGGTGACACGGTTAGGAATTTTTGCAGAATCAGATGCTTATTATTATTATTATTATTATTATTATTAAAACCAGCTATCAATGTCATGTGACGCGTATCATTTGGAATCGCAGAGGTAGACCTAGGCTACATGTAGGCCTACAAATCAGATATCATCAATCGATCGCTTCCAGACTCCTTTCTACCCTTCCTCTAGCCATCCATCCGTTCATCTCCGCATCCATTCAACCACTCATCCACCCATCAACCCATCAATCCACCCATCCATTTACGTATCCATCCATTCATACACCCATCCATTCATCCATTCATCCACCCTTCATCCATCCATCCATCCATCCATCCATCCATCCATCCATCCATTCATCCATCCACTGACCCACCCAACCATCCACCGATTACTAGATGTCTGGAATTCATCGATCGTCACTTTTGGTATCAATTGATCGACATATAGGTTATCGTCGTCATCATCATTATGATTAGAACCCGTCGTAGTAGTCTTCTGTACTTCGTACAACGTTAAGGATGACGGTCGATCGCGCCGTCTGAGCTGGACGCGTCTGACATGATTGTGTATTCGGTCGCATCAGACATTCGGACCCTCTGAATCGTTATCCAGAGGTGTAAGTTGTGGGGGTACGAGGGGTACCCGTACCCCCCCCACTTTCTGGACTGAGGGTACCGTACACCCAGTTTTTAGACACTATCCTTCCCAGAGATCGCAGTCTCCGCTCTGCTTGCGTATGTAGACAGAGTGAGGAGTATGTACCACAAAAGTACAAAAGTACTTAGATACACAGGTAACCCGACAGCAAGCTATGTGTATGTATGTATGTGTGAATATACGTATGCATGTACGTACGTGTGTATGTATGTATGCATATACGTGTTTATAAGTGTGTATATGTACATTGTATGTATGTATGTATGTATGTATGTATGTATGTATGTATGTATGTATGTATGTATGTATGTATGTATGTATGTATGTATGTATGTATGTATGTATGCATGTACGTACGTGTGTATGTATATATGCATATAGCCTACAATATACATGTGTATATATGTGCATGTATCTATGTATGTATACATGTATGTATGTGTGTATGTATGTACGTAAGAGCATGAGCTTCGTTATGCCATGATGCTCCTGTCCTTCCTTCGTCCGTCCTTCCTTCGTCCGTCCTTCCTTCGTCCGTTAGTCCGTTCGTCGACTGAGTCTCTTCCAATCCTCTTCATCCTCCTCTACTAATCGTTCTCCAGTTCATCCTCCCTTCCTCCTCTTCCCATCTACTATCCTTCCCGTCTTAATTCTTCCACCTCTTCCTCCATCCAATCCTCCCATTCCTCTAATATCACCTCCATCTAATTGTCTCCTATTGTCTTCCCTAGTCTACTCCTATTCTAGCTCCCTCCTAGTCCGCTTTACTTAAAGGACACTATAACCTTTTCCGTAACACTTCTTACCGTTTATCCTCTTTTTCATCTCCCTCCTACGAGTCCTATCCCACCCTCCTTTCCCTCTTACCTTTCCAAGTCCTCCTACTCCATTTCATCATCTTTATTTTCTTCTTCCTTATCCATGCTGCTTTTGTGGCTGTTTCCGTATACCTGAACTCCGCCACTGCCGTACTCTGGCAGTGCCAGTCTCAAGCCTGGACAAAGAAGGGGTGACGCTAATCATCTTTGTTATGACACAGCGTCGTTTAACAGTAACTAACCAAAGCCGTGTACCTGCGGACTCCGAAACAAGACATCTAGGTAAAGGTTGGGGTATAGGTCAAGGCTTGGGCATGTCAAGGTTGAGGCAGATAAAGGTTGGGGTAGGCCAATGTTGGGACAGGTTAATTCTGGGGTAGGTCAAAGTGGGGGTAGGTCAAGGGTGGGGTAAGGGGCCATCCACATATTACGTACGCACTTAGGGGGGAGGGGGTCGGATTTTGGCGATTTTGCGTACGGGTGCGAACGGGGGGGAGGGGGGGGGGTAACAAAATGTGTACGTACCCAAAATAAATTTCTAATTATGACGTCCACATTAGCCTATTTATAACTCTGTATTATTCTGTAGTCGTCCCATGGCATTTTATTACATTATATAAAAGCAATGTGCAGTTATTCTATGCTGTGAACGACACCTATAATTTGTCTATATTGGCCCTTCAATAATCTGGCCTAAAGTGCAGACAGGCTGCCTGGAGACACTTTCTGCAGCTGGTCATCGGGGGGGTGGGTGTGTCAAACGTACGTACTCAGGGGGGGGGGTGGAAGAAAGTACGCTTGCGAACAGGGGGGAGGGGGTCCAATTTTCCCGGATTTTTGTGTACGTAATATATGGATGGCCCCTAAGCAAACCGAGTGCAGAAGGACGAGCGATAGTTTGGCATGGTAGAGACGAGGCTTCAAACTCAGGAGTTGCGGAAACCTGACTCGGTTGAGCTTTGGTTGCAGATGTTTGCATCATCATCGTCATCACGATGATGTCGATGATTACACTGTAACGTAATTTAAATTAGGTTAATGTAGGGTTGGATCATTGAGTCTTTTGTTCGTTCATTCGTCCTTTCGTTCGTTCATTCATTCATTCATTCAAATAATTTATATAGTCCTACTTAGTCGAGATCTGGCTGGAAAGTTAGTAGAAAATCTTTCAACATAGCTTCTTTGAAAACGATTAAATTCAAAGCTCTCGTTCATTCATTCATCCATTCAGGGCATCACTCATCGCCCAGTAAAGGTGCTTGGTATACAGTGCGTGTAGCGTCCCTATAGTCAGAATAAGACCTATGTGACGGTATGTCTAGAGGAAGGATAGGCCTACCAGAGCTTTCCCAACAACGAAAGAGCATCACCATAATTTGTGTTGTCATAATCTATGCTCAGTGCTGTACTTCTATATGAATGAATGAGCACCAATGAGGAAATGAGTAAAGGAAAGGATGAGTCGTATATGGTAAATTGAGATCATTCATAAATTTTGTGCATGCATCCGTGGACACAAGCGCACTTGCAGATACGTTTGTCTATCAAACTTTGTGAAGTACACCAATCAACATGACATTAACCTATTCCTTACCATGCTAAATTGTTCATCTTGTTATAATAATAATAATAATAATAATAATAATAATAATAATAATAATAATAACATTGTATATTATTTTGTATCTGCCACAATCATCACTGCTATAGCTAAACACCTATGAGATTTTAGTAAAACTGAAACTTCAAACATGATTCAATGTGTTAACAGCTTTATGTTGTAACAATTCTTGGTAAACATAAGATATCAGATAAAATTGTTACTCGATGAAAATTTGATTGAAAAACCGATCTAAAATTAGCTGTAAACCCATAAAAGTAAAACTGAAAAATACAAAGCATAAGCATATGATTGCATCAATCTTAGATTAATAACTCAAAACAGTTAATAAATCAAACATTAACGAAATGCAAACCAGTCATTCAAGTAAATGTAAATCTCCAAAATTTCTCAGCCTGAAAAAACTATTAAATAACGTAAGCAACTTAATGAAAATCAGCCTAACACCCGCACGATACAAAATCAAGCCTGCAAAAGCCAGGTTATTGGTTTCACACCAGAATCCAGAGGGTTAGGTCAGGGAGACAGTGTGATGCAAGGTGGAAAGGGATTAGCCTACGATAGCAATGGTGGTTGTAGGATGGGCCAGGATTAGAATAAGGATATGATACTTTGAAATGTTAAGTTTTCAGTCGAGTTTAAACTCTCCACGAGAGAAGTATGTTAGTAGGCAGATGACCCATCGTTGAGACAGTGAGTTAGGAAAGTTAGTCTGATGGTTTGCTCTAAAAGATAAATAAAACTCAACTATACAATATTGTACATGTAATTAGCAACTGTGTGCATTGTTAGTTAAGAAAAATGCATAAAGTCTTCACATCAACAACGGCCGACCCGATATGTTACTCGCTTTTCACATTAAGGTTACAATCATACAATTAACAGTAAGTTAAATATGTGCATATTACTAAAACGACAGTTATTGAATTACGTGTTGAAGTCTCCAAATTTAGTCCAAATTATTACCAAAAAACATTATCAACAACAGAATATTGCTTATTTTCTATTATTATTATTATTATTATTATTATTATTATTATTATTATTTATTAATTAATTAAATTTGTAATGCGTGTACGGTTACACCGAAATGTGAATTCTATGTTACTTCAAGAAAACTATTTTCCTATGAAAACGTTGATGTTTTTTCCGTTCTGCTGATGTTGCATTGACTTCAAAAGTGACCTTGATGTTACACGTTATTCAAAAATCTAAATGTAAAACCGGTAAGTTTATGCCTCAGAACAAATAGAATTAGTCACCAACTGCTCTACAAACACACAAATACACCAATAGCAAAGAAGCTGCAGTTAGCTTTCTCGTTGACGCAGAGCTCTCGAAACTACACCTAACAATTTTGCCGGACAGCATTCAGTGCCGGATTTAGACTTGGTGAGGCCCTAAGCAATATCAAGCTTGGAGGTCCCTAGTTAAAAAATTACACCAGAAGGTCTTACAAAACATATATGCCTTTTAATTATTTAATAGCAAGGCATTTAAAGTGAAAACTTTATTTTCAAATCAATGCATTTATTGATTACATATTTATCACACTAAGCCCCCCAAAAGGTCTGAATTTTTTTAGGCCCCTGTGGATTGTAAGGCCCTAAGCTGTAGCTTTTATAGCTTATGCCTAAATCCAGCACCGACAGTATTACCAACTGGAGCTTGAAAAGTCAATTCAAAAAGCAAAAGCTGCGGGTTTATTAACTCGTTGATAATGCACGGTATAGCTGTTACACAACAACGAATTCCAAACTAATAATGATCCAGAAATGTCCACCACTACTGATATTTTTCAAAGCACAATCAAAGCTACGATTTTGTTTGATGTTTCAAAGTAGTATGTCTGCAATAATCGTAATATTAACAACACGCTACATTTCTAAATGCTCAAAGTGTTGGGGTTGTAGTCGATCGTCTTGCTACTCGAAATCCCTGTTGCGCAGAACCAGTGGAGCGATCAGGGTCCAGAAGTAGAGGGCAATGCAGACCCAGCTGGACGCAATCTTCACCCACATTGCTGGCTCATTTGCGTTCATGTACTTCAGGTCTGAGGTTGGCCTGACAACAAACATATGTGCGTTTTGAAATTGATCGCAAGCAATGTTTCTATGCCATGCCAGGTACAAAACAAAAGCGCTTGCAGTAGAAATTCTAAGAGCTCAGAATAGTTGGTGTGAGATATCTTGAAGCGAACAATTCAGAACCTGCATGGAAAATTTAAATATTGATAGAACTGACTTGTACAATAGCATATATATTTAACACGAGAAGCATGATCAAATGATCATCATTAAAGATCTGTGTTTACACAAAACACTGTCTAACGGTGTGATGGATTTTTAAGAAGTTTCTACACAATGCCGCTGTTAGGGCTGGCATGGACACACCTCAGCCAATCAACTATCATTTCACATTTGTTGGCCATCACATGATAGTTAATGTATTTGTAGAAACGGAATTAGCATTAGTACATCATTTTTAACATTAATTACTCAAAGGGGTCATCCATTAAGGACGTCCGCAAAGCGGAGGGTAGGGAGGAGTCACCCACATGTGGACAAGATAACGAGGTTATGCCCAATGTGGACCTACGAATGTAAATTTGGAACAGGTCAATTCAGCTCAGCCTGGACCTTAAACACCAATTTAGTCAGATAGCACACTAGTCAATCTCATTTGAGCCCATATGCTGGACACTGCAGTATCAAACACCCACACCACAGCTAGCCCTGGAAAAATCAATAGGGTAGTCTAAGTGAGGCCTCACTACAGCGCCCGAATGCAGACATCCCTAAATGGGATAGAGTAGAGTAGGCCTAATCTCTGATGTGGAGAAATGGTGACAAGGGTCCATAGAGGTCCAAAGCGTGCCCCTTTAAGCAGATGTCCTTCGTAGATATACACAAAAGAATAATGATCCCTTATGAAATCATGTAATAATGAAAGGGGAGCAACTGGGTAGGAGTTGCTGGTGTCTGGCTTTTTGAATGTGATTGTAATTGCACAGTTAATGGCCAATTTTTGCACGAAACTCCTTCGACCTGCCCTAAGCCACATTAAAACAGCATAGTCTCCTACTTACTTGTACCAATGTGTCAGGGTCATCATGATGTACAGTGAAGCAAGCATGAACATAAAGTGAAAGAAGCTGTAGTTGTACGCAACACCTTCTGCTTCATCATCGACAACCTTTGACGCTCCTGTCTCGCTGTCTCCAGCTGCAAAATAAAATCCATTTCAACTCCACTGTCAAAATACCTCTAGAAACACTCCTGAATGAGAAATATCTAGCAGTCTGAGGTCAATGCCTGATGCTACCATAACACAAACGGTTGCTTCAACCAATACACAGGAAAATTATTATAGGCAAATATTAAGCATCCATTATGTAACGACCAAGCATCAATCACTGTCAATAAGCAATAGTGAGTGAAGGACTTGCTCAAGGATCCTCCACAGTAACCATCTAACAGGAGGCTCGAACCTGTACTCTGTGTTGCAAGGCAAGCACTCTAACCAGTCAGTTACTGTCCCTAGTGCATTACAGGTAATTAGTTTCTTGACATTTGTAGCTGGTCAGAATTCTTACATTATTCTTCCTCACACAAAATGATAGCCTTGCAGGTAAAGAAAGCCTAGCGTCTAGAAAACAAGTTGAGTATTCTAAAAAGCCTCGACATCAATCCAGAATAGAAAGCAGGACTTTCAATAGTGTGGCAGTTAATGCTGCAATCTCAGTCAACCTTAAAACAATTGCCTGTATTGACCTTTTGTGAATTAGAATCTGTACACGAATAACGCTGCACAAGATCAATGTCTTGCTAAAGCAGAAGCGAATGGTAAAACCAGAAGCTAGGCAACACCAAACAACATCAAGAGAGATAGACAACGATTGGGACTACATAGAAAATAATTAAAGCAACACAGACACCACACCATCTGAGACAACGGAGACAACTAAGGCAAGAAACACTGATTAAGACAATAAACATGGCAACAGACACAACATTTAAAGCAACAGACAATGGTTTATCTGTGGACTGTACCATCTTCCACAAGCACTTAACAACACTTTGAGAAATTAGTAATTACACAGCTCAGGATAAGCAAGCACACCAACCTTAAACCCACACATAGAGAAACACCAACAAAGATATAAACAACCAGATTTCCAGTTTCATATAGGCAGACTGGTTTTCGCAAAATCATATCTATGTGCGTAGTGGTGCAAAAAGCCAATGAGAAAACCATTCCCACGTTCCAAAGCACCTGTAAGTGCCATCCTCGAAAGGGTGCTATACGACAATCTTTTGCCAGTGTCCATTTTGATCCTACAGTGCTTTCCAGATGACAGTGACCTAATAAGGCCTTGTTAAAGACAGATTGGGCTATGATGATTGCATTTTGGTCGTGTCTATTTTGATCCTGCAGTACTTTCCAAATGACATTGACCTTATGAGGTCTTGTTGAAGACAAATTGGGCTATGACAAAATTCATGGCTAGATGTTACAGTAAGAAAACCAAACCATACCAAGGAAATTGCAGATTAATGTCCCTTGCAAATAAAAGTCTGTGACAATTTGACTGTTAAAGCAACAGAGAAATATACCATCTGAGACAACGAAGACCAAGGAAACCAAGGAAAGAGACACCGATTAAGACAACAATCATGGCAACAGAAACAACGTTTAAAGCAACAGACAGTGGTTCATCTGTGGATTGTATGAGTCCGTCAGTCAGTCAGTCAAGTATAGTCAATGAAAGAAATATTTTAAAGAGCTGAAAATCATGTTAAGGATGTTTAACCCCATTTACGCACAAAGCCACAAATAAAATTAAGTGCCTTAAATAGACGAACAGAACTTGGGCAGTTCTGTGTGCTACATGAAAACAGAAGCATAAAACATAGCAAAAGAAAAAATAGAATAAGATAATTAAGAAAACTAAAACTATCGCTGGACTTAAGGGCTATGAGGAAGTGGCCATGACACATGCCGTTACCTGATTCTGATGGGTCCAGAAGTTTATCTAGGTAAGAACAGCATGCAAACATCAAAAGATTAAGCACAGGAACTCTCCAACACAAGTGCAAAACCAAAGCAACACAAATTTCATAACTGAACGATTCTAATCTGAAAAATCTACTGCACCTATACAAGGCACCAGTCAAGAAAATCGCATTCCATAAGACAAATTCTCAAGATGTTAGAGGTCATGAAGCCACACAACAGAAACTCAAGGCTCACCCATTCTCAACCCGGTTCATGTTGTAATGACAAAATTTATATAGAACCCTTCAAATAAATACTTCTCAGACGCACTTCTAGGATTACAGCCATAAAAAACCTCTGACACTATTTCGGAAATCGATCATATACGCCTACTTGCACGATACTCTGGTCACTAAAACTAGCCTTGTGATGCAGAGTGTGGGTTTAAGCCTCCTCTAACACGATCACTGTGTAGGCAAGTCCTCAGCTACATGGCATCGTTGACAGATGCTTAGTCATTACTTACTGGTGCTATATAAAGAGAAAGATGATGAAGAGCAGTCCCTTGAGCAAACCCCACGAAGCAGTCATGGGTATGAAGTGTCAGCGACTTCATTTTCTTAGACTCGGCATATGATGGCGGGTACTATGGCCAGTCTTCTCACTTGCCACCTGATCTTCCTTCCCACTGACAGTGTATATCATACATATTACAGCGTAATTCTGTATATGGCAAACATCTTTCTGCCTGAAGGGGAATTTAACCTCAAACCTTAGGGTTGACAGTCCAGCATGACAACCACTAGACTCTAGCGCACCGAGCATACACAAAAATTAAAAAATAAATTAATAAATTCTGGACTTAACAGACTTTTAGCAAAGCTTGTGGTGAAACAAATTACTTGACCCAAAGCAAGGAAAAGCATGTGACTGCTCTCACCATCGACATCCTTGAGATAGAGCGTATCACCGGAATTTATAGTCAGCTTGCTCATGTTGCTCATTGAGCTCGTGCGAATGCTGTACAGATAACAGCGAAGACACTCAAATGAAAATCAAGCCAAGATGACCAGACATCTTAATCTGTACAACGTGGTCGATGGCCCCATCAGTACAGATAGACAGAACCATTGCCCATTGGGTCCATATGTTTAATTGTAAGGATGGTTGCTCGGTTGGTGCACCATAAAGCGGTTTGGTGGGGGGGTAGTGAGAGGGAGAAACCGAGAGCAACCGGGAAGGGATTTTTTCCCAAAAGGGCTGAATTAGCATGTAAATGCTCTGCACACAAACTTGTTAAATTCGTTGATGACTTACTGCATTTCCAATACACTGGAGCCTCATTAGCATGCTTACAATGTCACTGGCATTACAAAGACTTCTACAGAACCATTTGGGAAGCCTGGTTGAAACCAGAAGTCCAGCTGCGAAGTTAAAACAAGGTTGAACTACACTGAGGTTTGATTAAATTTGGTAACCATACACGCAACCACACTATAATAGAATTTGTGTCATAATGAAGCACATGTACAATGAGGCTCCTGTGTAATCATGAACAACAAATGAAAGAAAAAAAAGAAATGACAGCAACCTGCTACAGAAACCTGCACGACCTAGAAACACATTCTAGACTGATCAAATCATGCACCACAACGTAAAACACGTTAAGTAAACACAGACAAAGACTTTGCTTGCAGTATCAGTCAACAACGAGCAACATGCAACGAGAAAACACACGGAATATCGATTGCTACCCTCAGTCAGAGCCGCAACTTCCTCCGTTGGTCTGTGAATCAGCTTGCCGTACATGCTCGTACGAATGCTGGAAAATTAGATGGTCTTTAGTACGAACTGGTTGTACAACGTACATACAGTATTGATATGTGTATTCATTCATCGTGTTTATACACTGGTGCGCAGGCTCATTTATTCTGAGCGCCTCTGAATGGTTCACCTTACCAGAGGCACTTTATAAATGCTTAAATACAATACAATACAATACGATAAGACAATGTATCGTCAGATAAAGTAAGGTAAGGTAAGAGAAGGTAATTCCAAAAGTTTTCATAGACATTGTCAGACAGAGATGACCTAGAATAAGATGTTATCAACAGATAACTGACATCTCCTCAGATCACTCTGAACTTTTAGAGTCATTGAAACACTTGTATACATACCAGCACACACGAACATAAACAAGTAGAACAGGGTTCCATGGCTAATCAATTGCACAACACACTGTATAACAAGAGAGTGTAGCTAATAACTGATTGAGGAGCTGACTCTTAAAAGGGGCTAAATATATCACTAGTCAAATTATTTACATGTACAGTCGATATGGCTATTTATACAACAACCTCACAAATGCAAAAAATAAAGCTAATTAACGGTTCTAAAAAGGCAAGATTTAAATATATAAATGTGACAGAGACAACAATGGATTTCATTCGTACCTTGCGTAGAGAACGCAGACAAGGAATATGACGAGTGAAATGATGCTCTTGTAGTCAACGCTCACTCCGTTGTCTAAACTCATGTCTCCAGTGCCGTTCACAGGCGACCCACTCAGGATCTGCGTAAATGACGGATTGCATTTCTGATCTGCAATGGAAACAGCAGAGAAGCCTTACAACATGTTATGTAATCATAAATAGATGTGTGTACATGTAAAATCACTGTATATGTATATATATACATACATAATAGTTATTTATATAGAGCCTTTTAGGACTGTCACAAACTATGTTTTGCAAATGTAATAAGATGGTTCTGTTGTACATTAAAATTACGAGAGAACCATTAAAACAAAGTATGTAAACAAAGTCAATAAAATTCACTAAAACCACCAACGTTCTGCTTTACTCACTTGGATTGTTAGTCATTGAAGACCAAGTCAAGTAGAAAGTGTACAGCGTGATGACAGCCGACTGGAGCAGACCCGACCTAGGGTTGGCTGAATGATAACAAGAACATTAATACATTATTATTACTGTTATTAAAGTTTCTCTCTTTATCGAGCTAAACTATCTAATGAAAAACATTAATCTATGGCACACAGTGTTTGTACACAAAGTACTTTCTCAAGGTCCATACATAGTAAAAGTCTAGATGAGGCTCAAACCAACCACTGTGCATTACAAGGTGAGCACTTAATCAATCAGAACCATGTTACACAACTGTAACAACATTAAAAGCTTTTGATAGTATCTTTCACGTAGGAGACTACACAAGCATGTTACTGATCTAAACAAATATTTTTACACATCCAAATCTTACTCAGGGCATGATGCAAATGCTTGAATAAAATAAAGGAATGCAAGGCTAGCAGAGTTAGTGCAAGCACTAATGATGTGGATATAAAAAGTCGAGCACACCGTTGGCAACTATATAACGATGTAAACAATTTCACATTCCATCATTACAATGCCATATAAATCCCAGATACGTAAAACTTTCTCAGCAAAACAATAGATTTCATATTTGTAAAAGAGTTGAATGCCATTTTGCGATAGTTGGCATGTACATTTAAATATGCATATAAAATTATAAATACCTGTTTGTCTGCATTGTATGTACACGTAATTCTAACTGGACATGTAACTATAGTCGGAAATTTATATAATGCCATATTAAAAGTGAAACTCGTCCTGACCTGACAACATGAAACCACAGAAAGGGTTTCAAGCGCATGCAGAAAAGAGGAAAGGAATATGGGCTGATGACAGAGAATCTATCTAAAGCACCCATGTACCGACATATATTTATGCACGTACATACCCTCAGTATAGCACAACTGCATAAACCCCTCATAAGTGCAGCATACAGTGTACACAGCTTCATGATAATCTAAAGCACAATTCTGGGAGGTTCAACCCAATCCACAACCTAATCTTATCACCACCATCACCACCACCACACCACACCACCACCACAAACTGTTCCCTGATTAAAAAAACACTAACAGTGAAAAGTATTATGGTAATGTATGTATTTATGTACCTGGCTATCTATAGAGAACTTTTCAGGACCTAACAAAAGGAAAAGGTAATATTAATGGTATCAGTCTTGTTCAAAATTCAGAATGATGGAAGTGACTTGCCCTCCTGTATCTTGGGAACAACAGCAATTAAGGAGACAATGACGCAGAGGATGAGGTTGAAACTGACAAAGAACTTGTGCAGCGTACATTCACCCTGAAAACACAATGACATAAAGAGAAAATTAAACACAAAGATATAACTCTGCCTCTTCTATTAAACATTTCAGATTCAGTCAGTTCCTTTGTGGTTTTGGGCAGATAAGGTCAGAAGTGCCTCCAAAATGTTTCTCTTCAAACTTTAAAATGCCTCATTAGCTGTTTCACACAGAACAGTTAATACTTTCTTAAGGAAGATGGATAAGCGTTGATTTGATTGTAATAATAATTGCAATTACAACATCTTCATAGTGCCTCAATATAAAAATGTAATTACAATTAAAATTATAATTATAATCAAAGCAATTCTTATCCATCTTCCTTAAGAAACTATAGCTGTTCTGTGTGCGATCTCACATCTTATCCTAAGATGCAACTTTTTAGATAGATCTCTTAGACAGTCATATTTCAGTGCCTCCTTATTTTCTTTACTTTTTTTATCCAAAGTTGTTCTCATCCCTTGGGATTTAAAGAAGTCCCAAGATTAACGAATTACAACTTGTATGGCTAATCCTCATCAAGATATCACAGGACAAAGTGTTGCACAAGGTGTAGAATGTAAGAGCTGCATCGCAATTGGAAAAGAAAATTCTTTCAAAACTCCAAAAACTTGAATTAAAGTTCTGTACACAAAGCAAGCCCAGCGCTGTCCAAGAATCTCAACAGTCAGTGGAACAAATGGGATTTGTTATCACTGTTATATATAGGCAATTAGTTTCACTACCCTTACAACCTGGGCCGTCAAGCTTTTGCTTGGGCAGGTATATGCTGGAAGAAACATTGCAGTTTTACATCCAGTCCTATCTTTGAAGCTACTATACAGATAGAAGCTTAAGGGTGCAGAAAGACTGCTCTTGGTTAATGAAACTCAACTAAACAACTACTTTAAACTAAGATAAGAAACCGACCGATGCAGCAGCACACTTACATCTCGTGCATAGAAGACGTAGAACAGGGCAACGAGAACGATAGCCACCAAATAGAAGAGAACCGTGAAGAAAACCAAGCCTATAATTTAACAAAAACATCTTGCATGCAGTATATTATACAATACAATAGTACTTGATATATACATTATGTATATAAATATACAACATATTATATAATACAATATCATCTTGCATATATACAATACAACAGTATTTGATATTGCCACCCTTCCAAAGTTGAGAAATGCACACACGACCATACACTAGAACATCACTGGCACTGAGCAATTGTGAGCAAGGGCTTGCTCATTGCTCAAGGTCCCTACAAAGTGACCGCCTTCAGGAGTCTCCAACCCATACTCTCCACATTACAACTGGCTACCCTACTCGAGCATATGATTAAGAACGATTACAGTACATGTTACTCTTACCCTTGGTTTCAATAAATGGCTAAATTCCAATCAAATCAATGTATTACTGTGTGATAATGAATGATTCGGCCTATGACTATGTGTTATTAAAAGAAGAGCAGTCACTTAGGCTAACCCTTCAAAACATCCCTGTGCAAGCTGTATAAGTGAATTAAATATTCTTACCCTTGCCTTATGATGGTGGGTGACCAGTTCTCCCTATCTCCCTCTGACAGTGCACAGTCAACGTACTCATTTTAAGGGGAGTTCGCTGGGGGGACAAAATTAGAGCAGAAATTTCAAAATATCTTCCTTCTCTGGTGCAGATTTGAACTCCCGCTCTCAACTAACAGTCCAGCACAGGAACCTATAGTGTCAGTGGATCACACTGTTTTCACTTTGAAAACTGATCCCATGTCTATGAAAATAATGGTGCCATATATGGTATGGTATCTGGGAACTTATAGGTGCTATATAAATGCCAAGATTAAATTGGAAATACTGTGTAGCCATGTATTGTGTTGGACCAGTTCTGCCTTTCACAGACATTATATCCTAGAACAAACACAACCATAATTACCACCTGAAGTTCATTTTGAGGTAAATTCATAATTCAGTGGGACAAAAGTTTATTGGTAATACAGTAACAATACTGGTCATACAATAATTTGTTGTAATAGTTTTTGAGGAAACTGTGCATACCAATAAACCAGATTTTTGAATCGCTTTCCTCGTGCCTTCTGATCCAATTCTCATTCCACGAATGAGCAAAGTCCACGAGAAGAATCAGCTGGATGATGATAAAGAGGAAGGCTCCGATCATTCCAATTACCATCCAGGCTAAACAAACAGCGAATGAAAAGAAGGTTGGTCCTTCTGTCTGGAATAGGTCATATGACATGAATAGTTAGCCTAGCAACCTATGACATGAATATGTAGCCAAGCAACCGAGGACATGAATAGTTAGCCTAGCAACCTATGACATGAATACCGCTAGGTAGCCTAGCAACCTATGACAAGATCTTCTTGGGCTTTCTTTGCCCCTTTTCCATAAACATTGGAAAACCATTCTGTTTGATTGTAGTTTTATATTGTCAGGTCTCTGAGAAGTTTTTCATGAAGAGCCACTATAGAAGTATGTTAATACAATTACAACTGTTGAGCCTTAAAGAATTAAAATCAGAAATTCAGAATGCATATAAATCAATACAGAACATATTTGCAATCTTTCTTTGTGATAACATAACATAACATAATTCTTAATTGCATCTCATCATGAGTCGAACGAAACAGAGAATAGCAAATGAACACACAAAAAGCAAATGATTGAATTTTTTTATATAAAAAAAGGACAAATGCGTGTGGCAGCTAGGTGGGATACAATTGAAATCTTCCTTAGTGATGATGATAATGTTATCACCATCTTATCATTCCCACATTACATGTATTGTTACCTAGTACCGTTGTTTTACAATATGTTTTGGCAGGATGACCCCATATTGTCACAGTCCTATTTCTTTCTAATTAATAACATTAATCAACTGTATATTATTGACTTCCTTCACAGCAAATATCTTACAAAAGGTTTGAACCCATAAACAAATTATAAGGTCAGTGCTCAACCACTTGGCTGCCATATACATATGCATCTATGTGTCTAAATACTTAATAGTTAGCCTATGTAGTGCTACAGCTCACACTTCACATGTAAGCAAATTGTGCCAAACAATCCCATCTGTATCAATCATAGCACTACATATAAGATTATATTTCCAGAACAATGGACCCATTAGCAATAATTGCTGCATTTCAACTGGAATTCTCTAGTCCATTACAACACTTTGCAACTGTTCACTTGATAATGACCATTGACTATTGCCTTGTACATTATGACAACATTGTTCTAGTGTCATTAGATCAGATTAGATTAGATTAATTAATCAGGTGAGTAATTCCAGCTTACCGGTTCCAAACTGAGAACCAGCCATGTTAGAAGCATCTGAAGAATTCTTTATGAAGAACGCACCAACACAGATGCCTACGAGAATAAGGATTTTAAAAAACCAAAACCTGCAACAGAAATGGCTTAGACTTAGACACTGTAAATGAATACACCAGAAACCCATTACAATGCTGTATTGCAAGTCAGATAATGAATCATCTTATAAGGAGGTCATGTTTTAACGAGTTTATTTACTATAGGTGAATAAATATTAGGAACAATGACCCAACCTGCGTTGTATCAGAATTAATGTATGGTAATTAATGAATACAGGTGTCAACATTTCTGGAAAACATGGCCCAGGTACCGAGTCAATTCTTAGCAGATATTCAACTACACGTCATTGGATAATTAAACAATCATCCAAGGGGCCTCAGGTATACAGGATCCCTCAGGGTCTTAAATATTAACTAACGTAGAAAATAAAAATATTATTATTATTATGCAATTATGAAGCGACAATGTCTAATGACCAAGCATCAATCGATGGCACTGAGCAATTATAACTTAAGGACTTGCTCACGGTCCCTACACAGTAACCATCTCAGGGAATGCTCGAACCCATACTTTGCGAATTAAAGTTAAGCGCTCTAACCAATTGGCTAACGTGTCCCAAACATTAACTTAAGCTAATGAGAGGCATAACCAACCCATTCTGGATGGCAGATCTCGGATCCTTGGAACTCTTCACTCGTATCATGATGATAGCAAAGAGGAAGAAGAAACACGCCATGGCAAAGCAGATTCGATAGACGGCAGTATAGCCGACCAATGCCTGGCAGTCCAGAGTTTTGTCCATCACAGGAAGCCCTGCCACCTCAAAACTCTGGCAGAGCCCTGGAATCTGTAGAACATCAAAAAATTGAAAGAAAATGTTTTCAAGTTTTTAACTTCCTTTAACACTTTAACGACGAGCTGCATTGGTTCACATTCACTTTTAGTACATGCCCATCGTTAAAGTGTTAAAAGAAACATCTTTCACTGAAAGTCAACTCCTCCATCAAAACTAGCTCAAGCTGCCTACGCTGCTTATCCTTACAATACATCTGTTTCGAAATGTTCACCAGCCATATTGACAGCCACACTGCAATCCCTCTGTGAGGTTCCTAAAATGTGCTAAATAAATACTTGGATATACACAATCATACACAAGTACATGCATAAAAAACAGGCCGTTGTGTTGTACTGTGAGTTCCTTACAACTGAAAGCAACAGAAGACTAGCTACACATTGATATCAGTAAAGGCTGCAACAACAGTTAATTAGTTACCTGGACAATTATATAGCCACATCGAGAACCTCCTAAAGGCACAACATGAAAATAACCACAAAAATGCACTACAATGATGCCTGATTAAAGAAGTTCATGTTGCATTTATCAACTACACTGAATCTGTCACATAACACTCCCTTGGCAGTCACGGCAATTTCCAATGTATAATGTATGCATGTATGAATGAACGTGTGTGCATGTGTAATGAAAGTGTGCATGCGTTTGCGCACCTACATGTGTGTAAATATGTAACTCTGTTTGCTGTCTTCATAAGTTTGTCTTTTCGCACTGTCAACCACGGCATCTGCTTAGAGTGCCTTGAAAAGTAACCTGTGTTGTTCTCTCTCTGGTAACTGGACTTGGACCACCAATGGACATCGATCTCTGGACAACCCCTTGGATATGACCCAGAGCTGGTGAATAAGCTGGTGCTTTGCGATTAGCTTTAAAGTGGCGCTTTAGAAATATGGAGATTACGATTACGAGTATGAAAGGTAATCTCCTTAGTTGAGAAATGTTTGAGACATCTGAGACACATTGTGCAATGTACATGGATGTCATCCAACCACCTATGGTTTTATCCTTGAAAAACTACACTGATTTGATTTGGTCCCAGTTGGCAGGTCAAAAAGACAGACTTGCAAATCTTGCAGCTTTGCTCTAAATGAACTTTCCTAAAGAAGGACTATATATAAATACGTTCTTACAAAATCCATACGTAACTCTGTTTGCACCAAAACACTTAACATGACGCCTTTTTAGTACACCAGAATACACATTCCATTTGATTAATTATTTAATTAATCAGATAACTAAATTATTCATTTAGTTATCTGAAGCACAAAGTCAGTAGATCTGAAGCTGTGGAGTGGATGAATTTTCACCTGAGGCCAAGACAGATTCAAGTAAAGGCCAGAGTAAAAAAATGGGTCTTGACAAGAGACGATGACACTCGTAATGAAGACGTTACCTTCTGCAGCTGTTCAGTTATAAATGGACTGAGCATGACACATGCAACGACCGTTCCCAACAAGAGGAGCATGGCATAGGCAATACGGGTCACTGTTGAATTCCTCGTAGTCGGGCAGGCCGAACAGCAAAGACTGCAAGCAGCGCTTCCAAAGCAGCATGCCGCCTACAGCGAAAATAAAAATCATTTGAATGTAATGAAGAAACCTGCTAACTTACAATTAGCCTTATTGTAGGCAGTTTCCACCAGTATTCCAACAGAGCTACGTAAGTAAGTTTAGTTTTATTTTCATTGTAAATGCAATCGTAAAGGCATATTTAAATGGTGCCTCTTCAGTAAACTCACGGGTGCTTCTGACCTGACAACAGAAGACCACGTTCAAAATGAAAGGTCTTCAACTGGCCGTGAAACAAGAAGCTCATGTCCCAGGTTGCATGTAACAAGCAGAGGCGTTTAACAAGCATATATGCACTACACTGTATACAATTGGTAAGATTAGTACAGCTGTACCTGGGTCTGTGAATGCGAATGTCATATCCAATAAATGGGAGTGCCAATGCTTGCGTATGGCTGATTAGCATAGGTTATCAGTCATGATCTCACCGCTCTAGATCAGCAAGGACACCTTCTTTAAATTTATATTATAAAGGTGTGGGATGAATGGATGAGTTGGACGCGGTCAAGTTCATTCTATGGTCCATAGTTTCATTTTCGTGACAGTGAATCATAATTGTCAAGTCCACTGTTATCATTCTGGTCAACTACCAGGAACAACGTAACTACGTCCTAAATTCAAATTCAGTATGATCTATCTATTAATCCTAATTATTCAATCTTACCGAAGACGCCAGCGATCCAACAATACACCCCATTTTCAAGTTGTAGTTTTAATACGATCTACAAGCAGAATCGTGACGTTATTAAAATTTTTGTTTACGAGATCAAACGCATCGCTCCTTAACGCAAATTACCATAGACTATAAATTATGTAGATGCTAGCAGTTTATGACGCATTCGACACAGGACTTAAGCGCCGCTATTCCTCCTAGTTATGCCAGCATAAAATAGAATTTTGTAAAGTTTATTCAAGCAATTCAGTTATAAAAGTTTTAACTTTAAAAAAAATAGCGGGAAACTTTTGTTTCGGTTTATATGACTTAACAACTTTATCGTAAATAAATGTTGTGGGGCAAGGCATGTCTGTTAAGGCGCTCTATAAATGTTTAGTTGTTTTGTAGAGCATAGCGCAAATGCAAAATTTGAAGAGCGTGTACAGTTACTAACAGACTTTAACAAAATCTTTGGTCTTTTGTCGGCGAATAATTTACTTCTCGATCCTGAATATATCCAGTCTTGTTGTCAAGACCTTAAACCTCAAGACCAAGACCAAGACCAAGACCTTGAACCTCAAGACCAAGACCAAGACCTTGAACCTCAAGACCAAGACCAAGACCAAGACTTTGAACCTCGAGACCAAGACCAAGACCAAGACCTTGAACCTCGAGACCAAGACCAAGACCAAGACCCAAGAAATTGCAATCAGGTCAAGACTTCTAAAAATTGTCAAGTCGGAATATTCGCTATTTTTTTGAAAACATGAGTCTTTTATTTTATTCAAGCAAATTAACTTTAAATGCAAACTGCAGAGAAATCCGAATTTGTATTCAAAAGTCCTTCATGCAAATTATTATTCCAAATGCCTTTTGTATTTTATAAAAACCAATTCTCTCAGAATTTCCTGACCAAGACGTGCCTGGTGGGCCTCATAAAAATTCTGCCATTTGAAAAAATACGTTCTACAGGTGCTGAAGTCGCTGACACACACACACAGTAGCTTTTCAAGCACCGGATGTTAATGTACAGATAGATGTGAGTCCATTTGAAATCTTCCCATGGTTTATCATACCGTCTGATGCAGAATAACTGTTGCAGATGCCAATGGGTTTTCCTGACCAACAAGACTTGTATCCATCCATAGATATTGGTCGTATGATGTAAGCAGGCTTGATACAGAATTCTTGAGCTCTGTTAAATGACTGTTCATATTGACAGCCGGTCTTGGTCTTGGTCTTGCGAGACCAAGACCAAGACTTTGAACCTCAAGACCAAGACCAAGACCAAGACCTTGAACCTCAAGACCAAGACCAAGACCAAGACCTTGAACCTCAAGACCAAGACCAAGACTTTTAAAAACGAACTCGAGTGCACTCGAGACCAAGACCTTGGTCTCGAGGACAACAAGACTGAATATATCATGTGAACAGTAAGCCCTAATGAGGTGCCTGCCGTTACATCTCAACGAAAAAGGGTGGTGTACGTCGAATATCTTTCGCCATGGTTCAAACCTCATTGGTTAAAACGGAATAAAGAAAGCAATCAATCAGAAATACATGTATGTAAAGAGTTTCGTTCAAAGTTTATCAAGTCAAAAGTTTGACCACGTCACGCCAGTGGCTCAGTTCAACGATCATCAACTTTACACTTTTCCAAGTTGTTTAAAATTAATTGTTAAAGGGTATGCACAACTTTGCACCAGCCATCGCTATAAGCCTTGGGAACCCATGCCGTGGCCTAAACTTTCCCTAAAGGGATCCATAGCCTAATCCGGCCGTCTCTGGCCAGCTTGTAAAGAGTGCTACAGTTCACGCTAAATTAGACTACTGCAATTCACTCTTCCTGAACATAGACATCATCCAAATAAACCGCCTCCTGCCTCCAAGTTAGTTGGAATAATCTTGCTGTCACTAAAACTCCAAAACACCACCACAGCACTCCTGTACACGTCCTCAAATCATCACTCCACTGGCTTAAAATACCTTAACGAATAGAATAGAAAGTCACCTACAATACACCCCAATCCTCCTATCCTCGTCAGTCAGTCACAGTCCAACCCTGCTATTCAACCCGCTTCTCTTCCATCCTAACTTCTCCGTCGCCTCATCACTAAAGTTTGCAAATCGCTCGATAGCCATAGATGTTCTGCCTCTCTGAAATAAACTCCCACCAAAACTACGACAAATATCTGATCCTTCCTACGAACTTGCCAAAGCTTCACCTCTTAATTGCCATCTCTCCACGTGTCTTTCACTCTAAACTGAAAACACTGCTCTTTCAGAAATCGTTATTCCTCCTATCCCACTTGCAACCCTTACCATTTCAATTGTAAACACCATCCAAATTAGCTGTCTGTGTGCTTGCTTGACCTTTGGATCTTGACCTGGAACCGATTTTTAACCGGCCTATCAATTTTGTTATGACTAAGCGCCTGTGAATAAGATGGTTCCCTTGACTTTACTTTTTTGGGCGCTGTGGAAATCTGGAGATTGCAGTCATGATTACGAATAAATGGCTAATACAACATCCATGGGCGGCGATCCCGGGGGGCCGAGGGGTACAAGACCCACCTTTTATAGTGGGGGGACACACCATACATTTGTCCCCCCCCCCCAAATTGTGAAGAAACACCAAAAAAAGGTTATCAAATTTTATCGCGCGTGAGTGCTAAAAATCTGTTCACCTCTTTTTGACCAGTTCAGGTCAAAAACTCTTTTTTGACCAGATCATTTCTAAAGTGTCCCCCCCACCTGTCAAACAAGATCGCCGCCACTGACAACATCCAAACGACTGTGGCGTTTCAAAGAAAAACTAGCAAGATAGTGAAACTTCGCTCCATAATGAAAAAATGGGTGTCTGACACACCCAATCGTATTAGATCTCAGTGGAAGAACTAGTGGAGCCCCACTCAATCTGATAATTCTCCTACATCATTTTCCTATTCTCCATTCACTAAGTACTTGTATCAAGTTCTCCAAACGGACCTTATACATACAATGCTGCGCAGCTCTACTCTAGAATGATCTCCGTCCTGAATTCAGCAAATTTTCAATTCACCACCAATATTGACACTCACTCATCATGTGTCCGAAGCTCCTCTATCACTCCTCAGGCATTCCATTCAAAACTAATCTTACCTCTTCAAAATTCCTATGCTATCCATTCCTGTCCTATGTCAACCAAACTCTCCTACAAGAAACCTGCCTCAACAGTTACTCTGCTTCTTCTCGTTGGTTTTTGGGCAACTTTGGACAACTCTGACCTTCTGAACAAGTTGGTGCCCTGCGCTTAGCTTTTAAGAATCGCTTTACAAATTTAGAGTTTATGATTATGACTACAAAGCACAAGATGAGAGGCTCAAACTGATTTTAATACTGTAAACATTCATGATATCTTGCTAAATGAAACGGATACTCATCAGAATTAAAAAGAGATAAACGTTACAAGTCCGTACTGCACGTTCCATCCACACATCGGGGCTTTTGCGAAAAGCAGTTACACAAAACGCTCATATTGACACTGGCAGTTATGCAAGAAAGTAAATGTCTAGCTAGTAACATAAGGTACATCCCAAAATGGTACTTCCAAAAATCATCAAAAGTTTTCTTGAAACATGTACTAAATCTTTTAAGCAATGGATTTTCTTAAACGCCACCAAAAATACGGTAAATATATATGTACTCTGCATTACAATTACTACACGTAATCAATTTGCATGTTTATAAATATGCATTATGTACCATTAACTCCATAAGTGTATCTGAACATTTATGTAGCGTCTCCAGTTGGCCCTTACAATCCTTTATGTACATGTTCACATACATAGAAGGCATTGTTTATTGCAGGAGTACTCACTGTGAACTTCAAGGCCCGTAGATCCCCGGTTTCGTCCCTGAAATTTACACGCCATCCATAGACTCTGTATTTACACAGCAATAGCGAAATAATTAAAGACAACATTTAAAAACAAAATGGCTGTCCATACTCAAAAGCGTCTGCAAAATTCATATGCACAGACACTCTAATTTTAGAACACAAATTTCTGTTGACAAAAGATGTTTGTTTTTGTTTGAGAGTGCTACCGCTGAAATTAGATATTTAAATGTACACGTGTATGCTCCACAACCACAAATCCCACAACTTCCTGATTAAGAACGTCTGCTATACTGAAGAAAATAATCAGTCACAGAGTTGCGGTTCTAAATTCGAATAACAATTTGGTCAATAACCAACTCATAACAACACAAACTCTCCAGGATGCATTATATATACATGTATATATATATATATATCATATATATAACATTATATAGACATAGAAGCACGTTTACAGGAATGCTGTCAAGCGGGTATGAACTAAAGCATACTCTACAAGTATGGTTTTGTAATGTTTATCTACCAGCCTACAAGGCTTATGCCTTTTGGGTCAGACTGCAAGCCTGAAGTCCAACAGAAAATAGTAATTGCCTGTGACATCATGAACAGCCTTGATGAGGCAACTGTGAGCACAAATACATGGCTGGATACAAAAATCCATGTGCTTACATAGTACAAGTGCAATTCGCATGGTGTTATGGCAAGCAGGGCCCTGCTAGGGCACTCCCATCACTGACATGTAGTCCCCCAAGAAGCTGGAAGAGACCAGTCAGACTATCAAGTGAGGCGGATCTTCACCCACTTCCAGCATGGCAACAAGGGCAGATTCAGGGAAGGGACAATCCGTCCATAGCCCCAGGAATTTGTAAAGTAAAAACTGGCCACGATAATACTGCTTACAGAAATGAGGTGAAACTATAAAAAAAACAGTTTTTAAAGTGAAAAAGTCGCCATCAAAATAGGAAATCATCAGAAATTTAGAAGGTCCTCAGAAAGTAGTTTTGGCCCTCAAGCGTCACAACTTATGAATAGGTTGAAACAAGTTATTCCCTATCAAATTTGTCCCAACATGCCACTTCTATGTTTACCAGAATGATGCAACAAGCATTAAAAAACAAAAAATCTGGACACCATGTCGCAAGGGAGTACTGAACTGAACAGCTACTGTGTCGCACAACACACTATTGGATATATTGTAGGATTGACCGCTGTGATGGTCCACAGATTCATGGTGCACGAAATGTAAACAATCAAACAAAACAACGATCAAAGTTAGCACCAAAAAATTTGCCTGGCACCAAATGCTGCATTTAACACAGATTAAAAGCAGGAAATGTTAAGCGAACGAGCCTCAGAATACGTTAAGACTTCAGTTATTTGCATTGCAGCTAGAAACTAAGTTTAATTTAGAAAATTCTTCCCTTGCTATGGGGTGCTAGAACAGCAGGAGCTTACGTAACAAGCAAATGCATGTATTTATGTTTATCTGCATCTGTACGTACACACATACATACAAACACATACATACGAACATACATACATAGATTTGTAGATATATAAGTGAGTACCAGTATGTACGTTTGTATTTTTATATAGCACCTTTTAAGCACCTCTCAAAAGAGCTAGAGACATGGCTATATGACTCCCCTAAAGTTAAGTGCAATTGAATGTAATTTCATTAAATAAAGTCATGTATTAATTAGCAACAAGTGCCGTGGTAGAGAGCTAACGTTAAATACTGCTATTACCATCTGGTCGCGCGCGTTTCACTTTCCAAACACTGAAACACTAATTGGAAACCAGACACAGAAAGGAAGCGAACAACAAAAATTTTGTAGCGAACTACAAAATTACACACAGATGTTTAACGTTGAATGATAAATCACTCAAGACGAGAAAATTCATCAGCTGTAAATAACAGACTTTAAACCCAGATAGCCAGGAAATCAAGCGGGCATCCAGGACAGGACAGATCGAAAAGCAAAGCAGAGCCTGAAAAACAACATCGGATATATTGTTCCAAAGAAAACCAGTCCTTTAAAACAAAATACGAAAATATTTAGAAATCTTTTATACTTGCTAAAGCAAACAACACCTATGAAACACCCAGTGAAAAGATCCGACATGCCTTCAGCAGGTGTAATTATACACCACCTCATAATACGTATCGCAGCAATGCAATTCCAATACAAGTTAAGAACGTGGCTCCAAAGTTAATGCAGCTCTAGACTGCAACCTTTTTATAACAGAACATCATTGTAATCCACAACTTGTTATGTCTGTGAGACGCAGCACTACAGTGAGGCTCCAGGGTACAGTATAATCCACTACTTGTTATGTCTGTGAGACGCAGCACTACAGTGAGGCTCCAGGGTACACAGCAGCAGAGAGAAAAAACATTTTAGAGGTTTTACGTAAGTAAGTATCATATCCAAATAATGTGGTACCTGGGTGAAAAGACTTCTACAGTCTATTCCACAGTTTCATGTGCCAACACTTTCCATACAAAGTTCACTAGTCCAGACCTCACAAAGGCTAGGCATTACCGTAACCGATCATACAACATCGAATTATGCAAATATAATCTCTACATAATAGTTCCCAGAGTCCAATTACTAATACACTGATTCCAGCACAAAACCGATGACATTTACACGATACAGAGTCAAAACGAAGTCATCAACACCAAGGCCTGCAAAACAGTTCAGCCCAATGGAGTGCCTTTGAAATATTTAGTTCTGGCAGATTTTGGCATTTCCACCCCAAACAGTTTTAAAATCCGGTCTGGCTAACAGTAAAAACAAAAATTAAAAAAATAGCTGCTTAGTTTACATTCTGACAAGCTGCAGGAAGATGAGTAAAGACAACCGGAAATAAATCATTGGTTGCTACGACAACTTACCGATCTACCCCACAGAATTGGAATTTTAACGTGGAATTTAACAAATCAAGCCATTTGCCAAAGAAGTCAGACCTTTTTTCACAATGCATCAGAGGATCCCCTCTCTTCACACCTTAGTATTTTCACACAATGGCCTTTTTCCAGGACCTTGGTGAAGTTTTTGCAGAAAACAAGCCAGCCGTTTATGCAGTTATTGCGAAAAAGTCGACCATTTAAGAGGCGACTAAAAAGCTCAGCCACATCGCGAAAACGAAGACGCATTCAGATGCAAATCAAGAGAATTAAATGCATTCATGCTGTTAACATTCGTACAACAAACTAGGTATGTGATTAAGAACTACTACTGTGTAGTCAATTGGATAAAACCCTAACTGCCCCTCGATTACATCGTCCCGGCGGACTCCGCACCCCTCGACACGTCGGCCTGACACCTGGGGCATTTGCGTGTCTTTTGTAAGCACAAATGACACATGTAGTGGTTGCACGGTAGAGACACGAGGCTGGCAGTTGGCTTGTTACAGATGATACAGTGCAAGCAGCTCAGCTTCTGAAAGAAAACAAAACAGATTTGTTCATCGTTTCTGGATATGATAACTTCGATAAGACCAACTTATCCTTTAAGCGCAACTTAACCTTTAAGACCAAAACTTATCCTTTAAACAGAAACATATCCTTTGACACCAAAACATATCCTTTGAGACCAAAACTTATCCTTTAAGATCAACTCATCCTTTAAGACCAACTTGTCCTTTAAGACCAAAAGTCATTCTTCAAGACCAACTCATGCTTTAAGACGAATTTATCCTCTCAACTTTCTTCTAAGACCACACGTAAAGATTACATGATATTGCCTGCAAGACTTAACTGGCAGCCTGCCACAGAATCTGGATGACTACTGTATATTTGTTATTGTACTAATTACTGAATATGGCAAAGAAATACTTACTTACTTACTTACTTACTTACTTGCTTACTTACTTACCCAAACATAACACAAATAATCCTATGTAAGATGATATGATATATTGTAATAGATCCATCCATGATAAGATGAAGATAAATAATACAAATGATTCAAGATCAAACCAAGATATGATCAACAGGTCCAAGATAAGGGATCATGAAGGGGTGCTATACAAATTCCGATTGATCAACTGAAGATCCAAGATAAAATAATTATGACCCCAGATGTGATAAAAATGACCCAAGACAAGAAGTGATAAAAATGATCCAAGATAAGACACGACATAAGGGATCGAAGATAAGATAAATGACACATGACTTATCCATAATCTGAGATATGACATAATCGATCTGAACGAAGATCCAAGTTTAAGCCACCTTTTCCACGGTCTCTAGATCACGCCGAAGCTGTGACTGGATGGCCTGGAGGGACTGCTCCGAAAGACGATCCACCTCCCCCAAGCCTTGAAGACAATGCATCAGGGGAGCCCCTCTCTGCAAGGACTCCAACTCCTGTTTCAGAGCATTTGCCAATGTCAGAGCCTAAAACAGTAGAAGAACATAATGGTAAAGTAACATCATAAAGAATCTATTGTGCTGTGATCTAATAGTGCCATTTAAACTCATGAAGCAAGCGGATGGGAGGAGAATAATACCCGGAAGAGAAGATAAAAACAGATGGAACATGTAATTGGTGTAGGCAACGACAGAAGACCCAAGCGCGTGAAGACCTGGATTTCTGAAGAGAAAAGAACGGAAAGACCATGGACGAATTTGCCGGATACCATCAGAGACGACTTGAGGAGATTGGAGATGTTGTGGGACGAGGTGAGAGGACTGGCGATGGACAGAGATGGATGGAGATGCTGCATGTCCAGATGCCCGATGTCCAGACCTGCACGGGAAGGACCGAGTACTAAGTAAGTATGTTGTGTCCTATAATAATGCACTGTACATCAGTCGATGGGCTCTCACAAATGCAGAGCACATACCAACCAAGGTACGGCAAGGTGTTATAAGGTAAGGATCAACTTATCACAAAAAAAATATAGGCTATATTGATAATAACATACGCAAGATTGTTAAACGGCAGATGCAACTGCCATACTTACCTCGTCCCGTTGTTTTATTGCCAACTGTCGTTCCTCGTCTGCTTTCTTTGCCCGGTTATTCGAATCTTCCATTTCCTTTCTCCATGCCTCACACGCCTGCATTTTCAATGACAAGTATTTACACAAATATCATTCATTCATTTCGAGGATTTACATAGGGCCCCTTCAAGGTGTCTACTCAGGAGCGCTCCCGACACAGCCTTGGCTAAAGAGGACAGTCTTGAGACTGCAGTAAAACGTATCAGAAAGAACCCTAGGCGACAAGCGCAGAGCCAGAGGAACCCCATTCCAGACCGAAGGGCCATCAACAGAAAAAGCACGATGCTGCCTGATAGAGGTTTGGGAAAGAGGACAAGAAGCTCACCATGCACAGAGCAACAGAGCTCCCTTAGATATGCAGAGGCCAAGCCCAAAAGGCAAATGCCACACGAGGGCAGAGACCCTGAAAATAATTCGCTGCAGGAGGGGGAGGCAGCGAAGGACATCGTGCATATAACCAGAAACATGGCCAAACCTTGGGATGCATCCAACCAGGCTTGCCTCCAAATGAAGAACTCGCTCCAGACACCCTATCTGCCCCACAGGGAGACCATCATATCAGATTAACTGTTGAACTGATCAGAGAAAGCTGTGAGACAAGAAGCACAGATTAAAAATAATTTCAAACCCACCAAAATGACAAAATCTGACAAGAAAATAAAAAAATGACAAGTCAATATTGAGAACATTTCTACACACAGGAAATTCTCAAGTATACTGTGACAAAAAATAGAAATTCTAAATTAACAAAACAGGAACAACGCAACTACATAACAACATAAAATACAAATTACAAGCTATTTCATCGTGACTAGTTCCATCTGTTCCAGAACATTCTTCATTTCCAGAGAATTTTTACATGCTGACGGATCATTTCAACATCCGGAAAAATAAACAAAAAAGGACAAATGTGAGGCATTCTCACAAAAGGAGGCTTATAAAGTGGAAAAATCAAAACTGAGGTTTTGATCTATTATGATAGCATACGTAATTCTTGTTAAAACGAGCCATCACTTATTAAAATATACTGCCATTTGACAAAGTTATGACTGTTTGCAGTTTCAAAATCCATCCACACAAATTTTCGGAAAATTGCCTCCAAAGATTTTGTCTGCTAATCGCTTATAAAGTTATAATATTTGACCAAACGGCGGGCGACTCGACATTCGACAGGTTAGCTTTGCTTATGTTTTTCAGCAACTGTGCAACGCTCTCTTCACGATCCATTTTCAACGCTATTTAAAGTATTTCGTAAAGGAATGTTATTCTTTTTTAATCGCATTCAAACTCGCAGTGTCAACAAGGTGAAGGTGAAACTGTGCTTGTAAGCCGAAGATTTAAAGGTGATAGTCACGTGCCAAACTTTCAACCAATGCGGCTGCAGTATTCTGATCACGTGTCTGACCTAGCAACAACTGTTTACCCGAAAGTATTATTATTCATTGTAATCCGACCACTCGTACGCCTATAATAATTAATTATCATAATTTATGTGACCGTATTAAGGAACTAGAAAGGTCGACCTTTCAGGCGATGTCATTTTCAATAGGGGTGTCAGGTTATTACCCAGCGTAACATGATGTCGAAAACAGGCTAAAATGTAAAGTTTCGAGTTAAGAATAGCTGGAGTAAATTCACATAAAAATTAATTAATAATATTTGCAGTCCGAAATTACTTATAAAATTAAGAAAATATGAAGATGAGATATCGCACTATACGAAAATGCAAAAAAGTTAAAATCGACCCGGTGACCCCTTTCGCGAGAAAATCGACTATATCTCATAATTATCAGCATGCGACTTAAGCCTCATTTCGTAAAAAAGCCTCACAAATGTTTTTTGGAAATACTTACAAATCTTGCTTGTTGGATGCCCTCTTCCCATTTTGCCAGCTTCATCTGGTTCATTGCAAGCTCCTCTCTAAGACGTTGAATATCAGCTGGGTTTGTCTGAGAACTGGTTCCAGGTTTGAATCCACTAGCCGACGCCCCTTGCATAGCAGATGAACTGCTACCATAGCCAGGATAACTGCCAGAGCCGACTTCGCCAAAAAGACTGCTACCACTTGGACGCTACAAAGAATAATGACCAAAATTATGGAAGCATTAATCTCAACCCGTAATTGGTAACCTAACATTTGATTAAATTTATGAATTTCAACTGACTTGAATTTGAGATAACCACATTTCATATATATATTTCTCATTGACCTGCCTTACTTGAAAATGTAATTATCTCAAATGACGTTAACTTGTGACAACATTGTCCTACCTTAATCGGTGAGCGCCTTGCCTTACGTTAACCAAAGGTTTATACGACTCACCTCAACAAGTATTTTACAATTACTTACTGTAATCATAACCTCAGCACTTCTACAGCACCCTATACAGGTTATTTACAAGTACTCAACTAACAACAAATTAACGACCTTGTTTTACCTTATCACACAATTACCATGCGTTACCTTATCATGTTACATGTACTACCTTGCGTGTAAGAAGGCAGTGTTTGACATAGTAGCCGACTGTAGGACAAGGTTGCCGATTGGTTAGAGCACTGGCCTTGAAATGCAGAGACTACGGGTTTCAACCTCCAGTGAGATGGTTACTGTGTAGAGACCTTGAACATGTCCTTCAACCACAATTGCTCAGCACCACTGATTGACAATTGGCCATTAGATAGTGAAATAACCTTCCTTCAGATCTGTACATTGTTTTAACTTAGCACTCTGCATACACCTTTCACAAGCATTTTGAACAGTTTTTTTTTCATCAGAGTTGGGCTTAGAGCACCCCTGAGTAGGTATTTGGAGGGGCACTACATAAGTGCTCTGAGTCAATGAATGAAGTGGTACTTAATAAATGCATAATAATAATAATTATAATAATAATAGTAATAATAATAATAATAATAATAGTGTATACCTCGGGGCAAAAAAAAAAAAATAATAATAATAATAGTAGTAATAATAGTAATAATAAAAATAAAAAATAAAAATAATAATAATAATAATAATAATAATGTCTTGCCTTCATAAGCATCTGTTCCAGCTTGGACTGCTGCGAGTGCAATGACCCGAGAGTAGTCAGCGAAAAACTGCCAAACGAAGTCGTATCAAGCGACTGACCAAAGCTTCCTCCAAAGCTGTTCGCCAGTTGCTGGTAGTCTGTGGCTGCAGGGATCGACATTGGAACCGAGTGAGAACCAAAGTAAGAACCTGAAACGATTACGCGAACCGTGGTTGTAACATGCCTAAACAGATGCATAGCAAGATCAAGACTTCGGTTTCAAATGCATTGCGTTAATCACACGAAGCTATCCAGATCAATACTGAAAACGTTTGTAAAATTTGAAATTCTTAAATATAGTAATTATACTGTGATAAACATGAAAATCTATTGCAACAAAAAGAGGAACAATTAAACTATCTAGAAAAATAAAATACAGAACATTTGATTGTAACTAGTACTCGCTGTAACTAGTTCTCAAACTAGTTCTCACTGTAAGTAGTTCTCAATAGAGCAACTCTGCCAGAAAGCTGATTGTAACCTTTTCTCAGCCATCATAACTAACCCAACACATGTTCTGCATCAGTTATTACCTCCAGAGAAAGCTGTCGTATACTCACTGCGCCCCAGGGCACATAATAGAATTATACCTAATGCTGACTCTTTAGCTCGCAAAACCTTTGTCATTCGAATGTTATATGCTTAAATTAATATTATGAACTATGTACACCAAAATGCGGTTAGCAGTTGGTTTTGAATAAAGGATATACTTACTTACTTACTTATAACTAGTTCTCACTGTGACTGATGAATTTTCTCATCTTCAGAGAATTTTAAAATTCTCTCTACATATCCATACATATTTCTCTAGAACATACTTAGGAACTATACGAGAAACACGTACTGAATTCAATACTGTGTACAGTGACCCACATTTCTATGGATCAGTGATCACGGAACAGAGATACGCTGGCTGGTCAAATGTGGTACTTTGTGAACTGTAGGGCAGATTTTGAAATGGACTCTTTACTCATTGGGCACCCAGTGAGGCGAATGCAACATGGGCGTACCGGTAACGTGCTGATATTTAGGGCTTCTGTTGTGGTTCTGTAAAGAGAGTTTTGAACCCTTTGTAGTTAATGCAGATTCCTTTAGTGATAAGAGTTTTCTGTTGTTTTGATATAAATACAGTTGTTCATAGATTTATCATAGAAGCACACAGTTCACTTGACTGAAGGACTAGCTCAAGGTCCTCACACAGTAAACATCTCAGAGGAGGCTCAAACTGCACTTTCTGCATTACAATCAGCTACTGTGTCTCGTGGAATTATGGTCGCACATTACTGAACACACACGCAAACGCTCAAATCTGTTCAAACTGTGCGTCGAATATACCACTGATGTCCAAAAAACGTCTTAAATAATCTTCTACAGATGAGGAGGAATTCTTACCAAATGATGGAAAGCTAGCACTGAGTGAACTACAGACTGAGTTCGAATCCTCATTGTCCTTGTCGTAGGAGGACAGATTCAATCCACCAAGGCCAAGTTCTTCATCAAGAGCACTCACTTCACATTGACAGGCAAAAAAAAAGTAAAAACGTGGTTCAACATAGAAGCAACACACATTATATACAAAAGTGCATATTAGAAAAAACATATTTAGCCAATGCGAATAAGGTAGTCACATAGATGGGAGTGTTGGACAGAGTGATGTATGACTGCTTGCTAACATAATAATATACTATATTCGTGTTTATTCACAAATTCACTGACAAACCACAGTAAGTTACATCAATACATTGAAACATGTATTGAAACAAATGATGGAAAGCTAGCACTGAGTGAACTACAGACTGAGTTCGAATCCTCATTGTCCTTGTCGTAGGAGGACAGATTCAATCCACCAAGGCCAAGTTCTTCATCAAGAGCACTCACTTCACATTGACAGGCAAAAAAAAAGTAAAAACGTGGTTCAACATAGAAGCAACACACATTATATACAAAAGTGCATATTAGAAAAAACATATTTAGCCAATGCGAATAAGGTAGTCACATAGATGGGAGTGTTGGACAGAGTGATGTATGACTGCTTGCTAACATAATAATATACTATATTCGTGTTTATTCACAAATTCACTGACAAACCACAGTAAGTTACATCAATACATTGAAACATGACGGTACAATAATGAGCA
Organism: Allolobophora icterica; assembly: GCA_963556255.1. Classification (NCBI taxonomy): domain Eukaryota; kingdom Metazoa; phylum Annelida; class Clitellata; order Crassiclitellata; family Lumbricidae; genus Allolobophora; species Allolobophora icterica. Next base: position 13,809,925 of record OY744609.1, on the reverse strand, counting down.
CATGTCTTGGCAGTCTGTTAGGTGCCCGCTCATTATAATGCTGCCCCCGAGGGAGTGGAAGGCTGAGTGGACCTAGAGGGAGCTTGCGGGTATCGAACTGCATCTTTTAAGATTTTATGTTCTTCATGCAAGAGTATTACCATTCATCTATCCCCCTTCCATCACTGAGTTACTGGTTTGCTAATCATTAATAATTGTTAAGTTCTGTTGTGCCAGTGTCTAATGCCCAAGGCATCAACCGACAGGTGTGCACCAAAACCAAGCCATGATCAGATCAATATCCAGAAGGTTAGTTCACTAAGACAGACAACCTATGAAGGTTAAGCAGTTCGAAAAGGGTAAGTACCTCAGCATAGCAAGGCAACTGCCATTTAGTGCCCTAGCAGCCCTAAACATCCCTTTCCCTATTGGCTACAGCACTCACATTTGCTAAATAACATTTTTCAGACACACACAGGGACTCAAACTCGAAACATAGAGGTGAACTTCAAACATATCAGCCACAGTTCCAACCATAGAGATATCTACACAATGTAATGTAAGTCAGCATTGATGTAGCCCAACTATACGATGCACTGGGCTTCAAACTCCAGACACAGTGACAAATGTATTAACCGTCCGCCACTATGCCGTTGAGGCTGGCACAATACGTTATTGCTATAGTGCAGCTCTGTACCTATGACGGACTCCACTGTGTCCTCTCCGGGGTAGAATGGTGTAGCGTGTGGCGACATGTTGGACGACAGCGGGGTCGAAGGGGTTGAACCGATGCCGGGAAAGTTGCCCGAGTTATTTGCGATGAAGTTGTTGAGGAGCGGGTGACCAGAGCGTCCACCCAGGTTGAGGGCATCATTTGTGTCAATGGTCAGTCGAGCGTCCAGCATCTGCATGTGCTGTTTCATCAGAGCCTACGAGGGAGAAGTCAATTCCAGGCTGTAAGTTACTCAATGTAATGTAAAGTAACACAATGACCATGTGATATATGTGACCGTGCATGGGAAAACCCTCCCAAACTCAAAATTTTTGAAAAGTTAGTTTATATTTTTTTTAAATACTACCGTCACTGTTGATTAATGTGGTAAAAACTGTATATTTGTATCTTTAGAAATGAAAAAGTTATGAATTTTTAAAGAATTGAAGTATTAGCGTTTTGAGAACTCGTTATTAAGAGAAATCGCAAGTTAAAAATTGGCTTCATTGTGTGAACTATGCAAATGTGAATCGATTTTTCAGCATAATTTAGTAGTATGTTCTAGATGTAGAATTTTCTGCCCTTTCCAATGGTGTCAACGGTGTTTCTTGGAAAATTAAACTGACACAATGGCACAGATTTAAAGGTGATGCCATGTTGCAATTAAATATAATAATCTTTAATTTTTCTCGGGTGTGGCTTTTGGATGGCGATACATCACTATTCTCAGCATCAGATTCGTCGCTAAAGTCACTCGAATCGTCATTTTCCACATCAGTATTGCATAAGTAGTCATTAATAATGTTTTGCAAATGGTCCTCTCGACCAATTCTACTCAAATTAAATGCTGAAAGTTCATTTAAACATCGCGCGATTTCGGATTGTTTACTTCTGTCCGTCATCGTTATAATAATAATCTCGTATTCGTCAGATGGCGCTACCGTAGTTGTGATCAGTCCGCGATAGTGCCTCCCAAAATTTATTTATTGTGAATTATTACTGCATTTAAACAGTTTATTTTTTGTACAGATGGGTTTAGAAAAAAATGTAGTATGCTTTAAAATTAAATCTGCTGCCGTTAAGGCAGCGTTCATTGATCAGAATTAGCCATAACAGAGACCCTGCTAGTCGCCGCTTATAATGACCATCTCATAATTAAAAATTCATAGCAAATTAGGCTGTATTCATACATACTTACTGTTGGCACAGATAGATTCAGCAGAAAAAACTAGTTCAGAACATGACTAATTAATAAGTCTGTTATAACAGCAAGATTTTCGGCGATATTAAAATAAACGCACGCTTGACTGGGCCGAATCATTGATATAAATTTAGACAACGGGTGTACAAAAAAATGAAATTAAAATATTTGTATTAGTTTGTTTGACCTGTAATTCTGGGATTTAGTAGTTGAAATATCAATTATTAATATTATGCAAAAAAAATTTTTTCACTGGTTTACGCATTCATGACCTTTCCGCTCGATTTGCTAGGTTTCAGTACACGCGACTTTGGCCGGGTAATCCCATGCACGGACACATATGTGCATAAATATTTATCACAGCAGATTTTTAGTATCTCTTAAAAGCACTAATCCATTAAGCTTTAAGTACCCCGCTAAAGCACTAATCTGTTAACTAGTTACTCACGTCAGAAAACGTTCCACAACACAAGCAAATTTACACACTCGGTAGGCGTAGTTATGCTAGGCTAGGATCATGATAGAAAAGACATAGAATAATTGCATAATCACATTACCTTGTGCACACTGACATAAAAATTCCTTAACATTATTCCTCAGGAATCGTGGTGCAATAACCTTACCTCAGATCCCATTAACTAAGAGATACCTAAAAATTATTCCCCAGCAATCATGGTGCAATATGCTTGCTTACCCTATATAGGATTAACTACAAAATCCTAAACATTATTCCTCAGTAATCACAGTGTAGTTTTCTTATTCTACATTACATTAACTATAAAATTAACATTAATGCTGGTAATCATAATGAAATTTCTTTACCTTATGTCACATTAAGTACAAATTGTCTAAATATTCATATTTCTAAATATTCAGCAGTAACCATGGTACATGGTAATGATGGCACAATCACGGTACAACTTTTTTACCCTACATCACATTCACTATGAAACTAACATTATTCCTCAGTAATCAAGATGCAATTCCTTACCTTACATCACATTAACGACAAAATTCCTAAGCAATATTCCTAAGTAATCATGGTACAATTTTCTTACTTTACATCATATTAATTATGAAATTCTGAAATGTTATTCCTCAGTAATCGTGAAGATGGTGTTAGCACTTGTTGCGTTACACAAGCCGATGCAAAGTCTCCATTTTGAGCACCTCCGACAATGGTTGCACTGAGAAAGGCGCTTTAGAGATTTATAAAAACAATACAATTTGCGTTACCTTACATCATATTAACTACAAAATTCCAAAACAATATTCCTAAGTAATTATGGTACAACTTTCTTACTTCACATTGCATTAATTATGAAATTCCTAAATATTATTCCTCAGTAATCAGGGTATATTTGTCTTAACTTACATCACATTAACTAAGAAATTCCTAAACAGTCTTTATGATACGAAACCTGTCGTTCATCCTTGTCATTTGCATGTAGTTTGAATTGGCCGAATGAGCTTCCTTCAGAAAGACTCACTGTACGACGTTTGCCAATTGGTTCTGGCAAGGCATTGAGACTTGGTGAATTCCTGCTTTGCTGCCAAATAGACGCACAGTTCTACAACAGAGAAACCAAAATCATGTCTTTAACCGGAGTTATTTAATTAAAGAAATTAGAAGATAGACATGGCAGATGTCTCCATAGAAGCACGTAAAAGTACGCTAGATAGAGGCATGGATGAACTTTCTGCACAATCAGGTAAAAGTATTTGACTTTGACCCTCACTTTTACTCTCTATTTGTTGGTTAGTTGTAAGAAAACTTATGCTAGAAGAGTTTTTTACTACGAGAACCACTAACGTGAGAGAAAATGATGTAACATGAAAGATATGGCAAGTGACAGAGAAAAGTGCTTTAACACGACAGAGAGATACGTGACACAGAAGAATGCTTTAAAGGCTAGAAAAATACTTGAACCTGACAAAGCAAAATGTTACAGTGATAGAAAATGCTTTAAAGTAACAGAAGAAATGCTTTAAGGTGACAGAAAAATGGTTCAAAGTGAGTGAATTAAGTGCAGTAATATGACAGAATAGAAAGACTTAAATTTTAAAAGAACTTGCAAATCACAGAGAAAGTGCTTCAAAAATAGAGGAAATATGCTTAATGTAATAGAGAAAATGCTTTCAAATTACAGAGAATTTCCATCAAAAAGACAGGAAATGTTTAAAATTGAGATCAGATGCTTTCAAATACAGAGAAACTGCTTCAAAAAGATAGAGGCAAACAAACTGCTTTCAAATTAGAAAGAAAAGTGCATCAAACAGACATGGAAAAGGTACTTTACAATGAGAGAAAAGGCTTTCAAAATACCAAGGAAGTGCTTCAAAAATACAGGGTAAAATGCTTTAAAATTACAGGGAAAGTGCTCACAGCCACAGTATTTGCTGACAACTTCCTGCATCCGTTTAACTTGTCCTTGTCATCCTGCTTTGCACCTGGCAAGTCTACGTGCTCGCTTGAATTGGTTGCCTGATCGCTAAGCGGCAAAACGTTCTCAACGTATTCTGCCAGAGATGTTTCACCCGCAGAAAAAACATCCCACTGTGCACTAAGTTCCTCTGCAGACACAAAATAATTTATGTGATAAATAATTACGAATTAAATTTTACTGTAACAATAAAAAGTAGAGATAAAACTTAAATTTCTTATAACTGGGAATGAAAACTTTCTTTACAGACACACAATGATTTGTGTGATAAATAATGAGGAATTAAATTTTACTGCAACACTAATTGTAGAGATAAGCTTAAAATTTCTTAAAACTAGAAATGAAATACTATTGCAATACTTGCTATACAGAAACAGTGTAACCACCTTAAATGGGGCCTGACATTTTACTCCACTACTAATTCTGCCAAAAAGAAAAATTTATGCACAAATTAAAACAACAAATAAGATTCACAGAACCATTGCAAAGACAAAATTTATGAAACTGAAACTCACAATAACAGAGAGTTGACTAAGTGCATAGCAACAAATTAAATTAGTGTTAATTCAACTAAAATGTCTTTTCTGTGGGTGGAATGTCTCTTGCAGAGTATGTTGAAATTAATAGGGAGTAACCGGTTATTGGCTCGGAAACCGATAAGCACCGATAACTACTTCAAATCCCATTATCGGAAAATCCGATAATTCAATCACTGACAAAAAGTTCGAAAAATCGTAATTTTTAAGGGGGTGCGCTTCCTGAGAAAGCTAATGAAAGGGGTGCGCTTCCATGAAATGTGCTTAAAATTAATCTAAAATTCTAAATTGATACATTTTCAGAAATAAGTTTGCTGATGTAGTTTTTCATGGACTGAAATTTTCTGCAACTTCAGCAAGGCTATCGCAAAATACATAACGAAATGCCACAAATTTTTAATATATCTGTATATAATATATATTTTAACATAACCATCATATTGTGATAACTTCACTCACAAGCTCAACAAATATTTGCGATTATCGGTATCGGTATCGGAATCACCAATAAAATGTGCTAACTTATCGGTATCGGTAGAAAAGTGCTCATCGGTTATTCCGTAGAAATTAAATTAATCAACATTAAATTAATGTTAACTAAATATTGTAAAAGTTAACCAGGAGAGAAACCAGTACTCTGTGATCTGGCAAAATTTTGAGCCACATGCCACCAATGCCATAACACAATCAGCAACATAGCAAAGCACATTTTAACAAAGTTTCACTGTACTCTCAGACTTACTTTCTATGTGTGCAAATGCACAGAACTGTCCTCTGGGACAGTAACCAGTCTGCATCATGTCGTTGCACTTTGTACTTTTGTAAATCTGAACAACAATAAAAAGGAACTGCACTCTCCCTACTCTACATAAGTCATTGCACTTTGTACTTTTGTAAATCTGAACAACAAGAAAAAGGAACTGCACTTTCCCTACTCTACATAAGTCATTGCACTTTGCACTTTTGTAAATCTGAATGAAAAAAATCCACTTTTCCTGCTTAACATAAGTGCTTTTGTAAATCTGAAGCAAGAAACAACTGCACTTTACTTATTCTGCAACATGTCATGGTACTCTGTACTCTATACTACTCTGTTAAGTAGTCACCTTCTCTCGTTACCTAAAATCTAATCATAAATCACAAATATAATCTTGATGCATATGCTAAAGAAATCACTTCCATTCTTACCTCAGGGTGAAATTGCTGTTCAGTTCGGGTATGGCAGTAGGTACAGCTGTCCCCACTTTCACACTGAGGCGGGTCGCCCCACTCATCTCCATGCTTCACATTGGGGCAAGGTGTTGACCTAAGACAACAAGTAGTTCAAATTTACTCGTAGTTGTCACCCCAACAAAACTGGAATGCAGTTTTAATCATATATAAATACATCAAGACGTTAATGAGTTCTTAAATGCTCATATGTATTGTATATGTATGCATGTGTGTAAGTCAGTGAGCATATCTACATTTTATTTGTTTCTTGCACTGTTTTTACAAGGCCAGGAAACCTAAATCTGAGGCATGACATAAGCGCATACAAACAGCTTTCCAGAGTCTGATCAGCAGGCTCAAATTCACAATCATTGGATTACAAAGCCCGTGCACTACTGAAAAGACCAATGTACCACACAATAGACTTAAAGTGCCTTTTAAGAATTTCTCAAAAGTGCACTTCACTGACTTAAAAGTTGCAGGTTGTAAAGAATGGTAACTCGGTCTGCAGTCAAAATATGCTATTGTAGCTGAAAACAGTGTTCATTGCAGATAATTATGATGCTGACCATTTGAAGAAATCCCATATATAGTTGATTTCTGCTACCTAGAACTAAAATTACTCCAAAAAACATTCTCACCAGAAGCTCTAAACACCCTTACTTTCTAACTGATACATTTGAACAGAGAACAACTCAGCGGTTTTAATATGACATATAAAACTGCCTTCTTACAAGTAGATCTTATCGGATTTAATTCTCTCATCTTCAGTGGATTACAATTTTTTTACTAAGAACTGCACTTGAAGACTGAAGTCTTGTGCATTATGAGTGTTTCTGAGAGGTTGTCAAGTGGCACCAAAGGCAAGCACTGCTACAGTCACTTCACGAAACTATCACAAACTAAAAAAGTTAAGTCCAAGCCTATCATCACACTCACACTGAACATTGAGTATGACATGGAATCATTTTACTATGCAATAACTATTCAAGAAGTCTCGTTGGCTTACCTGTACTTGTGAGTTTTTGGACTTCTGCGTTTGTCTCGTGAATTATGAAATGATGGGCAAGCGTATCCTTGACGACAGAGCCTGTGTGGTCTACGACAAATCTCAGTCTTATAGTGAGCTAAGACGTAGTTTGGATCTGCAGTTAATACCAAAACACCAACTCTCGAATGAGCACAAGAGCACAAGCACAGACTACATGAAGTATTTGCAGCCAAACACAAAACAGACTATGTAGTTTGTTGTCTAAAAGCTGAAGTTGTTGTTCTTAATATGTATTCGTTTATTTGGTAATCAAGCTGACAGACAGTAGTCTGGTGAATGAAGTACAAAGCAAATGACCTTTAATACCATTCAGGCTGGCAAACACCATGCAGCTGAGAGGTACTTACAAGGTGCTATAGGTGTACTTAACTAAAGCAGCTGAAGTTAATAAACTGGCAGTTTTCTTTCGTAAACATATATGCACCAATAGGGCAAAAAGATGGGCTACAGTTTCCCTTAAGTGATTTATACACATGTGGGGCAGATGTGGAAATATTAGACCCAAAAGTCGGGATTTTCTCACAGTTGCTTGCCAGTGATTGATCACAATGTCCTCACTATTATACAACTTGACAAAATGCCTAGCTAGGCAGGACAACTAAAAACATCCTGGAACTGCCTGGCCTGCGATCTCTTATGACACGCAACAAGTATCAGCTGATTCTGGATAACAATGAAAAATAATATCTGAATAACAGTGCCAATTGTTTGCTTTCTGACAACCTAGCCTATGACCATCTACACAAAGCTCGATCTCTCTTCACTCTCTTCTTGATACCTGGAAAACTGCATACCAAGAACTCCCAAACTGTAAAATGAATGTGGATGAGATAGTGATTACATTTACAGCAGCACAAACGAGTTATTAATTGAACAAGCCACATAAGTGGAGGCCTTAACACATGACCTTTGTCAGACAAGAGGACAGACCCATTATATGCAGAATGTTGAAATGTATACAAGGGCTAAAAATATCTGGGATGCAAAAATGGTAACTTACATTCTCAATAGCCAGAGTTTATTGTGTCCAAGTGTCTAAAACACTGGACAAACAAACTGGAAGTAACTTATGCCAATGACAAATAAAACCCTATGAAGAAATCACAGACACGTGTATTTTGTTATATTCACTTGCACTTTATACCACATGGCGTGGTAACCGACTGGTCATGTGCACTTCGAACTTTGGAAGGAGTGCAACATCAAAATATAGTTGTATTGTATTATTGTATTGTATAAACTGTTCTCAAGTCTTGGTTATTAAATCTCAGTTCATATCAACTTTAACAGAGCTGAAATGTGAGAAACTTGTGTCCTCACGTCAACAATTAGTGCATCTGCACTCTCTGTAGTCTTCATGAGACCGCATTTTGTGGCATTTCATTAGATATGCATAAATGAGCGTCATCTTAACCATGTACATGGTATATTTAATGTCTGGTCAACCAATAAATCACTCTAATAAAAAACACAAAAATTAGAGAGAGCCTTGTTTTTGCCACTTCCACTTCAAATTGAATACTTGAAATAGGTCTTCACGTGTTCTAAACTACACAACTTAATGCTTTACCACGTACCGTTCCAAACTGGATCTTCATTATAGAGCATATCCTTTTCTAAACTAGATGACAGAAGGTCATTTGATCCATCTTCCGCTGCCTTCTGTCCATCAAGCATTCTCTCAAGGTCGTGGCAGTCATACACGGGCTGTCGAAGGTCATCCATTCCATGTGCGAATGCACAGTGTGGACCATTCTTGCTGCACTGCCCACGAGAATCTGTCTCGTATACGCATGGGCAAGTCTTGAAATATCGTAGATGGTATCGTCTCTCGACGTCTCCTGCTATGCGATGCAGTAATGGACATCTGTGACACGACATGCAACATAATGCAATGTTAATGGAATGTCACTGTAATGTTATTAGTTATTGTAAGGCAGTGTTGATGTAATGCAATGTCAGTGTATTGCTAATGCAATGTTAATATTAAATTACTGTTACTGCAATGCAAAAGAAATGTTAATGTAATGTAATGTTAATGCAATATTAAAATTAATGTACTGTTACTGCAATGCTAAAGTAATGCTAATGTAATGTAATGGTAATGTTAATATTAACACAGTCACTGCAATGTTAATGTAATGCTATTGAAATGTCACATCTACATGAAGTTAATGCAATGTAATGTTGTAAATGTAATAACAAAATTCATATAGTACACTTCAAGAGAAACTAACCAGAAGCACTCTTAACACTAAGAGTAACATTAACATTAACTTAACGTTACTCTAAGTAACGCCAAGTTAATAGTTCATCAATACACAAACAATGCTTAGATAACTAGAAACGTCACCACCGGTGAACTCTCGCACACTTGTAGAGCCAACCAATGGATTCCCATCCCGAGTATATAACCAAGTTCAGAGTTGCTGCAATGTTAATGTCACTGGCCAAGTTAGATAATTGAACACTTAAGGTAAGATTAATTAATTAACCATATGCTCGTTAACTACATGCCTCTGTCAGCAATTCTTCATAAAATTGCTTTCAATCTGAAGGTTTTTTGGTCAACGCACGTACATGAAAAACAGCCGAACAGCAATCCATGTCTTCATCTAAGGTCCGGCAAAGTACTCATTCATGTCATCTCAGGTAACAACAGGTTGTGCTAACTTATATAAATGTTATCATTCCAGGTAAGACAATGTGCTAATCCAGGTAAGACAATGTGCTAATCCAGGTAAGACAATGTGTTAATCCAGGTAAGACAATGTGCTCATCCAGGTAAGACAATGTGCTCATCCAGGTAAGACAATTTGTGCTTAATAATCCGTGATGTCATCCAAGTTAAGAAAGCAATGTGCTGCTTACTCGTCTCCATCAGGGCAGATTCCACTCGTTTCATCATACTTAGAGCAGTAGACGTCGGGACTGTAGTTGAACGACCCGTCCTTCTTCCTGATAGGTCGACGGCGCTTCTGGTTTAGGAAGTGCCAGTTGAAGCACGTATATGGTCGATGGTGGGCGCATTTGTGCTGCAGGAAGTCTGGACACTGCTGTGTTCGAAACTCCTTCAGATACCTAAATTAACATACAGTACCACTTCATATACCTTCAGGTACCTAAAATAACATACAGTACCACTACATATACCTTCAGGTACCTAAAGTGCCACACAGTACCACTACATATGCCTTCAGATACTTAAAGTAACACACAGTACCACTACATATGCCTTAAGATACATAAAAGTAACATACAGTACCACTACATGTACAAAGGCCTGTAGTCGAGGGTATACGCGGGTGTACAGCATACATTCACCTCTAGAGATCCTATACTCACCTCACAAAATATTTGTACCGGGTACTCACTTCTGATTGTTTAGGAAAATTAACCGGTAGCAAGTACTCACCTCTAATTTTACCACTACAGCCCTGCATGTACCTTCAGATACCTAAAGTAACATACTATACTACTAAACTAGTGGTATTTGTGGGGTGTGGTTGATCAGTGGTAAGTTCGGTGCTTTGTGATCGGAGGGTTGCAGGTTCGAATACCACTCTAGTCGCTGCGTACGGACCTTGGGCAAGTCCTTCACTCGCAATTGCTCGTGGCGCTTCGGCATGAAAACTCCGACACAGTATCAAATGCTGTAGTCGAGAGCGCCTTTGAGTAGAAGTAGACTTGAGGAGGCGTAATAGAAATATCCTAAATAAAATTTAAAAAAACAAAATAAACTTAACATAAGTAAACTTAACATACTACACTATATATACAGAAGATACTTAAGTTAACATACTATTAAACAAGCCTGTAACCTAAAATAACCAACCATGCTGATCAAACATACCACTTCAAACATGCATCTCACATCTTATTCCCCAGGCTTCTTTATTCAATGACGTAATCTGATTATCTTTGTCTGGTCATACCTACATCAAAAACTGTTCTTGGTGAATGAGCTTTCTCTGTTGCTGGACCTACCTTTTGGAACTCTCTCTCTCTCTCTGTCTCTCTGTCTGTGTGCTCTGCTCATTCGCTCATGATCATTTCATTCTCAACTTAAAACTTACCTCTTTCAAATTGTTTAAACAATTAAAACTGTCTCTCTGTCTTGTGGACTGATCTTCTCGATATTGACCTGATTACGGTTTGGTTTTGGTGTGCCATTGGTTGATGCCTTGTGCATTATACATTGGCGCAATATTAGTTGCTAATTACAATTACAAGTATACACCTATAGTGCAGCTTAGAATAACATCATAACACATTTTCTTCCTTCTGGATATGGCTCAAACTTATTATTTCTCACTGGTTTTCACACATTCAGACTTACATCTGAGCTATCACCTTGCAGCTGACCGAGTCTAAAATTCAGTGTTGTGTGATGAAATGCACATAATACTAGCATAAAAGCATTACTAGCATTTTCAACTGGGCTTTCCCAACGAATCAAAGTACCACTTTTGCTTTTGTCTCTGGGTGCATGGGTCCTCCCTCCCTTTCCCCCACCTTTCCCCTCCCCTTTCTTTCACCTTCCTGTCCTTTTAGGTAGGTGAGTTTTAGCGGATTTTCGGAAAAAGAAAATTGTTTTCTTGTCAAGGCTTATGAGGTTACATTCGGACGTTCCAGTGTTTATATTTATTTATTGTTTTAAATAATAAATAATTAAATAAATAATTTATGTACTGGCTGTGACTGTGAGATCATGCAATGTTGGGAATTTGTGTTGCAGTTCTCAAGTTGTGAGATTACTTAGGTATAAAAAATTTGAATTTAAGGTCCGAATTCTTCTGGGTGCCAGGCACCCACTGAACTTTCTCTCTGGGTGCATTCGAACCCAAGGCTCCCAAGGAGCTGATGCCTATGCAATGAACTATGACTATTTATGATGGTTTCACTTGAAGTGACTTGATTGTGGCTAGAGTGAAGTGACTTGAAGAAGTGATTGAATTGTGGCTAGAGTGAAGTGACTTGAAGAAGTGATTGAATAGAAAAGCACTATGGTATACAATTCCTAACGCTAGTAAGACAAACAAAATAGCATAAAATATACACTCACATATGATTTAACAACATTATAAACAAACAAAATACAGGATACACACAATACAAACAAATTTAAGACTTGTTACAGCAAGGGTTTGGTGCTTGCCTTTTAATGTACAGCATGCAGGTATGAACCTTCAACGAGACAGTAACTGTGTATAGACCTAGAGCAAGTCCTTCATGTACAACGACTAACAATATCTATAGATATTATGTTAACAGTCAGTAATATGTAAATAACAAAACACGACTGACCTGACCTGACCTGACCTGACCTAGATGGTATATAATCAGTTTATTTGTTTACCGCAGACGAGAAAACGTTCATCTGTTAATTTCTTTACTTATGCATCCCAGGGTTCAAAGTTCTTTGTTGGTAGTGAAATTTATAAAGTGTTGACAAATTATGCAAATTGGCAACAGTTGGTCGTATTTCAGAATACTGATGCGTAGCCCTTCAACCTCTATCTTTTTCATAGGGAAACGGTTGGCGCATTTACGAAGGTATTTTAATTTAAACGCATAAAGTATGCTTCTTTTCCCGTAATTATATCGTGTGAAAATATTTTTACAAGGTACCCTCTCCTTCCTAGGCTCAAGTGTACGTGTTTGATGTCATACACTTCTGGCCTATCAGTTTCAGCGTACCTACCCTGTAGTTTCGGGAAACGCGTCGAAAACCGGCCTAGACCTTAGACTGGAAGAATCTGCCGACGAAGTCAAGGCTGACGTCGTCGGAAAGGCGATAATTACTTACGTGTAGTGAATTGGTTTTTCTCCGTGGTTAGTTACTTCGCCAGGCATCTTGGATCACGTGACTCCGACTGGCTTTGTTTACAAATACATTATAAAAGCCACAGAGGGACCGTCGATAAATTACGTCCAGCTTTAGAGACTCTCTCCTGGTAGAGTTTAAGAGTAGCCTACCTGTAAGCCAATGTTAAAAGAAGCCTACAGTAGGCCTATGTTAAAAGAGATGAATCGAATTACCGAATTGGTGTATGCTAGACATCGGCTTTTCCCCCTTCTTTGTTATTGTTTAGTGTCTAGAGACGCCCTCAGTCTTCCGATAGATAATCCGATAGAGTTGGTAGGAGCGCAGCAACTTCGTGACACAACATAGGCTTACTTGAGACCTTCTAAAGCACAACTTCAAGGAAAACTCATCAGCAGCACTCTCGACCAAGCAAGGAGAACCCACGTTCAAACAGAATAGGCTTCAACCGCTGGCGGAACTGAATGAAGGGAGCTGCGGCCAGACGCAGACGAGGCAAAGATCTTCGCACCGTGAACCGAGATAAATGAACCAAGATAAGATGAGACAATTCCTACCAGCATCGAATAATGCGAAGTACGTCTACCTGTATATCTACTCTTTTGGTACGAACTTGCTGAGGGCTACAGTCGCGCCACAGTCCACTGAGATATGAAACTTCCCATCTTCGCCACAGTTGCGAGGGTGGTGGCATCAAAGCGAAACAGACGCGCCACCTAGCGGAAGGAACGATAAATTAAGTTATGGGCTCAAATGATAGGCGTAGATCCATACGTTCCTTCAAATGACCCGACCTCGACAATTGGGCCACCAACTTCGTAGATTGTAGAGTCACCATGCGGTTGACATTATTATCGTAATCGTAATCCCCAAACCTCTAAAGCGGCACTCAAAGGCCAAGCGTAGGGTACCAGCCTATTCACGAGCACTGCGTCAAATCAGAGGAGGTTTTCCAAAGAGTAGTCCGGAGGAAGTCCGAGTCCGGTTAGCTTGGGGGCAAGTCAAGAGAGGAAGCAGAGCAGCTGTTAAGGCAGGTGTCGTTTAGGGCGAGAAGAATTGCAAGGCGGGGGATGAGATGAGTCAGGGTAGGGAGTTCTTGAAAAAGTGAGACTCAGTTTTGAGTGGAAAGTCCGGTCAGGTGATAGATAGAGGAGCATGAGGAGAAGGATGGACGACGGGTTGCAATGATTTGGAATCAACTTTGGAATCGCTCTTTAGAATCAACTCCCTCCATTGGTCTTGAGGTTCAAAGTCCAAAGTGGCACTTAAATCTCTGTTATTATTATTATTGACACGTGCCTCTTTATTAGCTGTTGACCCAAGTGCCTCGTTCGGCTGTCTTAAAACCACTTTCTATTTACTGGGTCTTTCGCACTAGGAGCGCCTCTCATTAGCTAACACTGTAGGAGGCGCTTTATAAATGTTTAGATACAATACAATGATGATATGGGCCTAGGAACCGATCGAGAATCTTCAAAACTCAGAGGGGATATCGTTCCAGAGGCGTGGTGTTGTGTTGGATATGGCTTGGTTGGAGAACTTGAGATAAGTATAGTGACTGGGGGTCGAAAAAGACTGAGATAGGAGGACGATCGGGTGGAGCGGGTTTCCTGGATGGTGAAGAGATCACGGAGATACTTGGGCTGGAAATATTGTAGGGAGTTGTAGGTTAATGATAGAATTTGAAGCAGTCTTGTTGTCAAGACCTTTAACCTCAAGACCAAGACCAACACCAAGACTTTGAACCTCCAGACCAAGACCGAGACCAAGACCCAAAAAATCAACTCCAGGCCAAGACTTCTTTTCCTTACAAAAAATTATCAAGTCGGACTACTCGCTATTTTAATGAAAACGTGAGTCTTTTTTTACTGAAGCAAATTAACTTTAAATGCAGACTGCAGAGAATTCCGACTTCGTATTTACAAAAGTCCTTAAAATGTTATTCCAAAATAATGCCTTTTGTATTTTATAGAACCAATTCGCTCAGAATTTTCTGACCAAGATGTGCCTCATAAAAATTCCGCCATGTGAAAAATACTTTCCATAGGTGCTGAAGTCGCTGGCACAAACAGTAGCTTTTCAA
The DNA here is from genome assembly GCA_963556255.1 of Allolobophora icterica. Classification (NCBI taxonomy): domain Eukaryota; kingdom Metazoa; phylum Annelida; class Clitellata; order Crassiclitellata; family Lumbricidae; genus Allolobophora; species Allolobophora icterica. The sequence continues at coordinate 13,794,880 of OY744609.1, read as the reverse complement.
GCACTGGATTTAAATGTACAAATCGTGAGCCTTTTTGAAATCCTCCCACGGTTTATCAGACCGTGTGGCCCAGACAATGTCTAGGCAGGACTTCCAGATATAGCATAACTTAGTTGCAGCTGCCGATGGGTTTTCCTGACCAACAAGACTTGTATCGTCCGTAGGTATTTGACATAGGCTTGATATAAACAGGCTTGGTAAATTTTTTAATTCTTGAGTTTCGTTAAATGACTGTTCATATTGACAGCCGGTCTTGGTCTTGGTCTTGCGAGACCAAGACCAAGAATTTGAACCTCAAACCAAGACCAAGACCAAGACTTTGAACTTAAAGACCAAGACTTTTGGTCTCAAGACCAAGACCAAGACTTTTAAAAACGAATTCGAGTGCACTCGAGACCAAGACCTTGGTCTCGAGGACAAGTCTGACTTGAAGTGGATTCGCTCTGGTAGCCTATTTTTAAGCACCGTGATTTGGGAATGGGAGTGATGTGATGATGTTTGGGCGTTTTTGTGACAGCTCTGGCTAGTGAGTTTTGCATAAGCTGCAGACGCTTGATTTGAATGGAATCAAGGTTGAGGAAGAGGGAATTGCAGTAGGCCTAATCAAGTTTTAGATGAACAATGTAGGTAGCAATGGTGTAGGCAGTTTTACAGTCGAGCCTGAGTCGGATGCGGCAGAGGTCACGAAATCATGTGACGAATGTTCATAAAGCAGGAGCTCGATCTCGAGAGGCTGGAAATGTGGTTAGAGAAGGTGTTTTGATGTTTTTGATGATGTCTAGTGGGCTACGTACGTTTGCATTGCATTGCATTAATTTCAGCCAAAGGCGTCCCAGCTGTGAAAAATACGATACGAGCCGAGCACACGGCAAGCCTATAACGAGGTGTAGCTCCAAACGGGACCAGGGACACCAGATTCGCTTTAAATCTGAAAATATTTCGATAGTTTTAGGCCTACCCAGTCCGAACCCAGCATTGGGCCAGCATGTGTTTTATGCTGGATGAGTAATAACAATGCAAATCCTTGCAAATCACAAAGTCGATTATTACAAATCGTTGGTCCTGCAGTGCTCGCCCTATGTCGTATACATATTTGTCCTCGTGAATCCGTGATACCGCGGTTACTTTTTCCTAATTTTAGTATGTGACATGGAATTTATAGGTTACTGTTGGGCAACGCCATGACAAAACGAATTCGATGGCTGACCATTAATTCCAGCGTTTGCTTAAATAACTGTGATTCCATGCCGAAGCTCTGAGCACCTGGCGACGTATCTATAGTGTGCTTTTCCGAACATAATAACTTTATGCCAGCTAGGAGTGCTTTAGACATGAAGAAAATATGTAAGTAAGTAAGTAAGCATTCGTTTATTACAAATAGTAGTTTGATACACTGCAAACCATTACAGTCAAAATCAAGAAGCATGTTAAATCGAGGATACAACAATGAAACTATGTATACATGTAGGCTATATATGTGTAGGCTACCTAAGATGGGCGTTAAACAAGTGCTTACTGTCATATATATTTGTCAGTATGACCTGGTTACTCTGGACTTCTTCTTAGATTTCGACCGGGTTCATACCACCACAGGATGCGCATATGTCGACTGATACCATGTATTACAATAATGGCGCTATAGAAGTCGTTAGATTCGCGTGGATATCTTAGACAAAAAGTAAGTAAGTAAATATGTTGTTCATTATATCAGTTGCGTACCCGCTCTCCGGTGTACATACATCAGTAATTAGTGTCTACTGTCCATTAGAGTATAACATTCTAATATATGAACGTTTTACGCATGGGATTATCTGCAGGTACACGGCCAGGTAAATGCCTTCAGTTTGGCCGCTGCTCATTCTACTTCTGCATGTTCGCGACTCTCTTGCCGAGAATATCTTTTGCTCCAAAGCGAAACCGTATAGGCCTAATAGGCTACAACCCCTTCCGGTCTGTTTGTGGCTCTTGTAAAGTTTCCTGTCGCCCGGCTTCAGTGCAAGCACCGATATGAACTTTGTAAAGGGAATCACGAAATTCCAACTCTATTGTATTGTATTATATTGTATTGCATTGTATTATATTGTATTGCATTGTATTATATTGTATTGCATTGTATTATATTGTATTGCATTGTATTGCATTGTATTGTAATAGGCCTCATGCAATAACAAAACGATATTGCAGATACAATTGCTTGGTATAGGCCTACATTTCAATGGTACCCTTGGAAAGAGTTCAATTCCAGATACCCCTTATCAAGGTCTATATTCGAGATACCCTTTCCCACAACAAATCTCAAGTGATAGTGATTAGGCCTAATCTCTTCAGGAGAATGAAATCTCCCATCCGATCAATTCACTGAAAAATTAGCAGAGTTGCGGTCACAGCTGGGGTCGCTATAGGAAAACATCTACATTTACATTTACGTTTACCCAGGGTCAAGCGATCTGCTCTCGTGCTCCAGTTATCCAAAACTGTTAAGCTACAACTGCTGCCGTATTATTGCCGTAATATAAGCAGCTATTAGCAACTGAAAAGCATGATCATAAACGTTGGCATATCGTGTATTAATTCAGCTCCAATATCCGACCTTTAGAATCGCAATGGTTCAGACAACGACTGTGAAGATAAGGTATCGCCACAAATACTGCGACGGAATTCCCGGCCAACCGCAGATAAGATTAATGTCGCGTTTCTCAAATAACTGCGGCGGCCAGACGTCGGGTCGGAGTCACGTGTTGGCTTAACCGCTACGCCGACTTCTAGGAACCGTGTTTGAACTTCGTGGACTCGTTGAACCCGATGAGATAATTACACAAGATTGAAGCCAGACGCCGTTTCTTTATTATTGTGTAGGCCAATCTCCTTAGACCTTATACAGGGCCAATCAATCACCTGGTTGATACAAGTATCCAGATATCTAATATTACGATAGATAGAAACTCACGCACGCAGATAAACAAACGTACTGGCAGGCAGACATACAATGAAGGACATGGTCACACAGCCAGACAAAGTCTTTCGCTGACTAATCTTCGATTTCTAGTATGATGGTGATGATGATGATGATGATGATGATGATGATGATGATGATGATGATGATGATGATGATGATAATAATAAATAAATAAATAAATAAATATAATAATATTGATAGTAACAGTATTATTATATTATAGTAATCGAAGTAACAGTAGCATTGGTAGTAGCAGTAGCAACAGAACAGCAGCTGCATTTGTAGTAGGAGTAGTAGTAGGAGTAGTAGTAGTAGTAGTATTTTTTTTATTCCGGATATTTCTATAGCGCCTCTCGAAGTCAACTACTACTCTGAGGCGCTCCCGACTACAGCATTTGATACTGTGCCGGAATTTTCACGCCGAAGCGCCACGAGCAATTGCGAGTGAAGGACTTGCCCAAGGTCCGTACGCAGCGGCTAGAGTGGGATTCGAACCTGCAACCCTCCGGTCACAAGGCGCCGAACTTACCACTGAGCCACCACGCCCCACACGTAGTAGTAGTAGTAGTAGTAGTAGTAGTAGTAGTAGTAGTAGTAGTAGTAGTAGTAGTAGCAGCAGCAGTAGTAATAATAATAATAATAATAACAATAGTAGTGTGGTAGTAGTAGCGGTAGTAGTAGTAGCAGTAGTAGTAGTAGTAGTAGTAGTAGTAGTAGTAGTAGTAGTAGTAGTAGTAGTAGTAGTAGTAGTAGTAGTAGTAGTAGTAGTAGTAGTAGTAGTAGTAGTAGTAGTGTGACGTTCGTCGCTCGAGATCAACTAACCCTTCATCAGACGTGGTACCAATTTGTGTCGGTCTTACCCGAGACGCTGCTTCGTCGTCGGGCTGGGTTCGGCTCCAGCCAACTGACCTTCTGGAGTCGCCCGGGTCACTATCCTGTCTACTTCTGCTGTAGACGAGAGGTTCCCTGTCTCCGCTCTCAGTGCCCATTTCTCCAAGAGGAGGTCCCGAGGGTATCGCTTGTTTGCGAACAGTGTCGCTGTCAAGCTCCATCTCACTTTCGGACTCTGCCACTGCCGCGGTCGCCGGGTGGGCAACGTCCTCGTCCTCAGGATGGCCGTCCTTTAGAACAGGGTTCGCTCTCTTGCCGGCAGGAGTCCTCAGCTTCCTGTGAGATCTCTTAGTCAAAGACTTCCTCTTTTTCTCCGCCTTAACCGAACCCTCACGTACCATTCTGCATCTCATGACTCTCGAGTTATCGTCAATCGGGGAAAACTCTGAACGTTCTCTTGTCCGAGAGGACAAGGTGTACATCTGACGAGTCGTCACGTCGTGCCGTCTCAAACACGCGAACATCTTGCGATAATATATACACGTGTAATATTATCGCGGTATACTGGTCTCACGACACTCTCTTCTGATAGGACAGGTTCTAGGTCTAAAACCTCCCTAACCGCACGCAGAACTGGGTTCCGACCGGCGCACGAGGTGGGCCCTACTTCGCACTTCGGTCAGTTCTCGGGACTACGTGTTTCGATCACCAAGTTATTTGCTCTGAATAACGATTGGCTTGAATACAAGATTTTCCTGACTCTATCGTTTTCCTGGTCTTACCGCACTGTAATCAGTTGTCGGGCGGTCTTTTCCCGTACTGCGGTCTTTCGGTAACAGCGGTCTTTCCCAGTAACTATTTTTAGTTACCGGGCGATGGAGCCCCTCCAACGCTCCACCGGCGTGTCAGCCATCCAAGTGTCACAATCCAAATGTAACGCCGACCCCGTAAGGTTACCAGAATGTCCTGAATTTTGTTCCCAAGAATTTCCGAATTTTGGTTCCCTAACGAGGGTCACGCTTACTCTCACAGGTAACCGGACAAGCTCCGATCCTGCCTGTCGCCAAATTTACCCTTATTATCGTTTTTGTACTAAATCGGGTTTTTCAGGTATCCCGACGGTCACTTCACCGAGTGCCGAAGTCGCGTAAAACTCTCCCAGCCGAGGACGCCGAAGTCGCGTAAAATCCTCCCGGCCGAGTACGCCGAAAGTGCGTAAAACTTCCCTTGTGTCGAGTACGCCGAATTCGCGTAAAACTCTTCTCAGTGGGTAAAACCAAACACTGTCGGATCTTGGAGTTCTTCGAACTCCAAGAGGGATTTCCTTGCCCGACGCCAAATTCACCCTTGGTTTCAAGGATTTCAGAATTCCAGAAAATGGCTACCTTAAGAAGGTCACCTCTACTCTCATGGGTTACCGGACAAGCTCCGATCGCGGAGTTCTTCAAAACCCAAGAGGGACTTTCCTGCCCGTCGCCAAATTCACCCTGGTTTTCGATCTCACACTGAATTGGTTTTCCTGTGTATCAACGGTATCCTTCCCCGAGTATTACTCAGCCGTAGATTTCCCACGATCGGGATCTAGACCGCTTCGCGATCAACTGAGGGATCCAACCCGCCGGATCGGCGCTGTCGGCCCGTCTCCCAACAGTGAACTTCCTTAGCTGTACTCGGGATCGCCTGATTATATTATTCGGACGCCCCTTTCGTCCGTAAATATATTTGTACTAACCGGAAACTCGAACTCTGACTCTGTCGTAACCAAAATCACTCGCCTACCACACTGAGTGCAGTATATTTGAATCGGTAACTGAATCGCTAACCAACAACGCTGTTGAACAGTATTGCTATGTATGAAGAGTCGAACCAACTCTTCACGTATAAAGCAGCACACCGTGAGGCAGGCTCTATGCATCCCAAATTAACGCGTCTGCTCGCTATGCGCTGGCTTTACACCGTCGATCGGGCTTCCCTATCACGGTCGTTGCCGGACCGTCGCCTATTGAAATTAAATAAAAATTAAATGATCGATGCTGGGTCTTCGCATGAAAAATTAAGAGAAACGATGCTGTTCCCTTCGCATGTAAACTGAAGGAAAACGATGCTATTCGCATAAAATAAATCTTCCCACTTACGCACTGTGGCCTTGACCGCCACACTCTCCCCACCTTACTTAGATGCGGAGCATCTCTGCCAAAATCGGGGACCTTAATCAAACGTGACAGGAACATCCCCAACCCAGATCCACTTAGAGAGCAAGGAACCAAATGCACCTTTGGTTATAGGGCGGTCTATCGACAATCTCGGCACCCTGCACGTACGCCAAACACGATGAGAACCGTGATAGCGACAGCCTTTTTAATGATGCTTTCGATCTCTCGGCACCCCGCACGTACGCCAAACACGATGAGAACCGTGATAGCGACAGCCTTTTTAATGATGCTTTCGATCCGAACCACCACCCTACTGGCAACCTGTCGTACCTGACAAATCGCCAACCTTAACAGGCCCTCTATCATGAACCTAGGCTCTACCGGACCCCAAGGGCCAGGAGAACTTAAGGAGAGAAAAGTCGCCCACTGTCTCCCGATCTGGTAACCATTGTCGATCAGTCACACCCGGTACCACTTCCAAATCGTGAAAGCAAAATAATAGTACAAGTTATCATATTGTAGAACCAACGCAATGAAGCGTCCTAGTACTGGAATCTTTACTCGTTTCAGTACTAACCACTAATCCAATGTTTAACCGAAACATATATCATCAAAAGGAAACTTAAACAGTCATTCACTGACAATCTGTCAAACCAACGCAATTAAGCGTTGCTGGTAGCACCGGTACTGTATGCTCCCAGATACCGCTCAAAAGAAATACTCTCATCAAAAGGGCAACTGAAACATGGTTCTCGAATAGTCAATGAAACCAACGCAATTAAGCGTTCATCTAGTTTGTCCTAGATACACGTCTGCTTCAGAAGGTCACTAACAAGGACTTCTACAGTCGTAGTCATCCATCCAAGCGAGGTTTTCGTCTCGTCCGTCGTCCAGGTGGCAATTCTGGATCAGCGGTCTCGTCTGGATTTTCTGAAGGTTCCTCTGGTTCATGTTCTGCATTAGGATCTTGAGCCAGGACTGGCCAGTCTACTGTAGGTAACTCAAGATTTCTGTCCCTCTCCGGTAACCAGGTACTCGGAGGTTTACCGTAAAACGGCTTCAATTTATCCACGTGCACAACCATTAGCGTGGATTTCGGACTCTTCTGAATCCGGTACAGACACGGACTGAGCACTTGAATAACCAAGAATGGGCCGGTGTAATAGCGAGCCCATTTTGTCTTCCTTCCACTTCTTAGCCGAGGGTAGTAATAGTAAACCCAATCTCCTTGAGCGAACTTGCTAGGTCTCACTCTCAAATCGTAGGCTTTTTTCCTTCTTTCTGCTACTCTCTTTAACTGTTCTCGTACAAGCCGATACGATCGTTCCATTTTCTCTTTCTGTTTCTCCACGTACTCTTCCATGTCACTGTAAGACGGTCTCTCGAACTCTGTAACTTGGGCTAGAATCAAGTCTAATGGCGTATGGTTCTCTCTTCCCAGGAACAGGAAATTAGGTGTCCGTTGGGTCGCTTCATGTTCAGTACCTCGATATGCCGCCATTACATATGGTACGTGAACATCCCAATCCTTTTGTCGTTCCGACACTACCTTTCCGATCAACATGTTCAGTGTTCTGTGGAACCTTTCGATCATTCCGTTACCAGAGGGTCGATATGGAGTTGTACGTACTTTGTCAATCTCCATGCGTTTACACAGCTCTTTGAATAACTTCGACTCAAAACACGGTCCCTGATCCGTCAGGATCTGGCGTGGCATACCAAACCTCGAGAACACGTGTACCATAAGCGATTCTGCCACAGTAACGGCCTCTTGGTTTCTGATAGGCAGAGCTTCAGCCCATCTCGAGAAGTAATCTATCGCTGTCAGTATGTATTTGTTGCCTTTACTTGATACAGGATGCGGACCAGTTATATCAATTCCGAATCTCTCCATTGGTTCACCGACCACAGGAGTCTGCATGTAACCCTGTCTTGGAGGTTTCTCCCTTCGATAACGAGCACAGCGATCGCACCTTTGGCAGAACCGTCTAACATCGTCCTTCCAACTCGGCCAATACGCCCGGCGTTGCAACTGAGTTAAACTCTTCCGAATCCCGAAATGTCCTCCGGCAAAGCTTGCGTGTGTTAACTGAAGCATCTCTTGCCGTAGAGATAAGGGCACAACTAACTGAGATCGCTCAGCTTTTCCTGTGTTACCCTGAATCCAGCCTCTGTGTAACACTCCTTGCAGGACTTCCAGCTGATTCCAGTTGCTCACCAACACTTTCACCTCTCCGTTAGCAGGTGATAGTTCTGCCTGTGTTGGATGATGCTTCGACTCCTTCCAATCGAGGACCGTACCAATATTGCAATCGCTCTGCTGTTCTCTTCGAAGAAACTCCTTTGTCCAACGGATTTCCTGGCCTGTATCTTCACTGGTAACCTCGGAGCGCGTTACTTCTCCGATCGGACGTGCCCACATCACGTCTTCATTCGTAACTCTCATGGTAACCACTTTAGGTTGTTCCTCACCCGGACCTCTAGACATCGCGTCTGCGTTACCGTGTTTTGCTCCCGGTCTGTGACATATCTCCATGTCAAACTCCTCTATCATCTCTAACCAACGAGCCTGTTGGCCAATCGGTTCCGGTGTTCTGCGTAACCACTGAAGTGCGGAGTGGTCTGTTCTGAGTAGGAATTTACTACCCAGTAAGTACTGACGAAACTCTTTCAAGAAATACACCACAGCTAACAACTCTCGCCTGGTAACGTTATAGTTCCGTTCCGCCGTCGACAAGAGCCGACTCGCGTAACAAATCACTGTCTCTTCTCCTTCTTGTACTTGCGATAACACCGCTCCAATGGCGTATGCCGAGGCATCCGTATCTAGGATGTACTGGCCCTCGTCGTTCGGTAACCCAAGTATAGGTGCGGAAACCAACTTTCGTTTAAGTTCTTCGAAAGCTCCCTGACATTCGTCAGTCCAATGGAACGGTACATTTTTCCTGGTCAGAAAATGAAGTGGTTGAGCTACCACCGCGAAATCATGTATGAAACGTCGGTAATAGGAGCAAAGACCAACGAAGGATCTGACTTGCCTCAAGTTCCGAGGAGCAGACCATTCTTCTACGGCCTTGATCTTGCTCGGATCCGTCGCGACCCCTTCTTCACTCAAAACGTGACCAAGAAACAATACTCTCTGTTGTAACAGGTAACATTTGGATGGTTTCAGCTTGAGATTATACTCTTGTAATCTCCTGAAAATCATCTCTAGACGTTGCATGTGCGTCTCTACGTCTCTCGAGAACACAATTATGTCATCCAAGTAAACCAGACAGATGTCATAGTTTAGCCCTGTCAAGACTAAGTTCATTAGTCGACAAAACGAGGCCGGACTATTGCACAATCCGAAAGGTAACACTTTGAATTGGAAGCTGCCCCTTCTCGTAACGAACCCGGTCTTGTGTTTGTCTCTTGGGTGCAAGGCCATCTGGTGATAACCTGCTCTCAAATCGAACGTACTGTACCATCTGGCGCCACCCAGGGTATCTAAACTCTCGCGGATAAGGGGTAACGGATGAGCATCTTTCCGTGTCTTCAGGTTCAGTTGCCTGTAATCGATACAGAACCGCATACTGCCATCCTTTTTCTTAACCATTACGACATTGGATGCCCATTCCGATATCGAAGGTTCAATGATTCCTTGTCTCAACATGTCTTCTACCTGACGATCAACTTCCGGTAACATGGAAAGCGGTTGACGTCTCAAAGGTTGCCGAACTGGTTTCTCCTGTCCCGTATCGATCTCGTGTTGGATCACCGAAGTGAATCCGTTATCACTTTCGTTAAGGGAAAACGTTGCGCTGTACGTTAGCACAAGTTTTCGTAACCTGATTCGCTCTTCTTCCGAAATGTCTGCTGGCACTTCTTCCCATAGTCGTTTTAGGGTCTGTTCGGCAAGTGGGTTGAGCGTCTGCTCCGCCACACTGGCCGTTGTACTAATCTTCGATCCAAACCGGTCAATCGTACTTTGCTGCTTTCCTTGGCGTTCCTCCGGATAACCTGGGCCCATAGGCTTCCCCGGATTTTCGCTTCGGTAAGGCTCATCATACGATTCCGTTCTGGCTCGATTAACTGTCACATCGACTACGTTCACTCGCTCCAGCGGACATTCAGTCCGTTTCTTGACTAGCGAATCTCTGTCTCCAACATTCAACATCCTGATCCACACTTCCGTGTCTCTTCCTGTCACCAACGTACGTCCGATTATCAAATCTTTTGATAATTCCATTGGAATGGTCGTCCAATCTTCGTTATCCTTTTGGAAATGCGGGTATACTACCCAAGCTGGAACGTCAACTTCGCTCCTTGGAGGAACTATTATGTCCTCTTGCACAATAACCCTCCGGCACATGGACTCGGTAACGACCTCTTTCAGGGGGATCTTCTCGCTCCCAAGGAAAACGCATCGACTTGCGAAGTCCCATTTTGCCTGATTGGCTTCCAGCCAAGATAACCCCAAGATCACTTCTGTCACTTGGTCTGTAACTAGACAGGGTACAGGGTACACCTGCTTTCCGATCCGAATCTTAAGGTTAGTTTCACCATCCACCTTAATCTGACTTCCATTAGCGGCTAGGAGTCGCTGTTCTGACGGTACTAGCACAGCGTCTAGCACGAAACGTCGTGGCACAAGTGACATTTCACTTCCAGAATCAAGTAGACAGTGTATACGTTTTCCTGCCAGTCTTGCAACCACGTAGGCCACCCTACTGCCTTTGACCAGTCGGTTTTGGGTTTCCTCTTGTATCGGTTCAGCCTTTGTAGGTTCACTGGTACCGGTTGCACCATTCGTCTCAGCGTTTCTCTGAGGACAAAATCGCTTTATGTGTCCTTTTCGTTTGCACAAGTAGCATTCGATATCCGGGTTACGCAACCGTGTGGGCGGATAAATCCGTCGCCATCCCACATTTGGTTCGGTTGTCCTCTGATCTCCCACAGCTAGATCAGAACTGTTCTCCCTTTCATGAGGTTTTCTCGGGACGATGCCCAAATTCTGATTTATTGTCACTCGATCAAGTTCTCTTGAAAGATTTTTAATCTTTCGCTCGAGATCTTCTAGACGACGAGACTGTTGCCCCTCAGTGCTCGAGTCTTTTCGGTCTTCCATGGTAACTTTAACTCTCGCGTGTCTCCGGTCTAAATCACCACCTTGTGTCGAAGATCGACCATAGGCATCCAACCTCACCGCATGTTTATACGCCGCTTCGAGGTTAACTGGTTCTCGCTCGCGCACCTTCTGCCCCAAATCCTGGTTTGCCAGTGCATCAATGAAAGCGTCACAAGCGACCGTCTCGACGATATCACTCGTTGGTCCTGGGTATGCCAAAGCCATTAGCCTCCTTACTTCCTGCACTACACTACTCAGAGTTTCTCCATGAGCCTGCCGGTAAGTGCGAAGTTTCATCCGATATAGGCTAGTTTGGTCATCAGACCCGTACCGGGCCTTAAGCCGCTCAACAAGTTCTCGCCAAGACACGTCCCTCTGTGCACCCATGTCCCACAACAGCTGCGAAGCGGGACCCGTTAGGGCACACATTAACTGGTCTGCTTTTTCCTGATCACTCCACCGGTTGCACCGTGCACAAACTTCGAACTTTGCTAGAAAGGCTGCGATCGCTGACTTGCCGTCGTACTTCTCTAGCTTGATTCGTATACCGCGATCCGATCGGTCGTCGCCTCTTGTCCGCGTAACAAGTGATCTTCCGACACTCTTCTTGGGATTTCCTCTCCGGTTGTCCTCATCGTTACTCCTGGAACCGTTTTCCTCGTCTGTCCTCACCACTGACCGGTGCCGACTCTGTCCCCTCAGAGTACCCAACGTCTTCCCTGTACGCCACTTAGAAGACATCGTAGTCATCTCTCGGTCGCCTGACGTTGCACTGTCTTCATCAGAGATGTACTCAGCCTGTCTCTGACCTTTTCTACGAGGCTCACCACCTTCGTAGTCTTTGGACTCCGATCGTTTATATTTATTGCGAGAACTCTGAGAGTTTCCGTTGACGAACGTAACTCTTCTGTCTTCTTCGCGAATATCTCTTTTCCCTGACTCTGGCGGTCTGTCAGATTCGTCGTACCTAAGACAATTACGACTTCTCGAATCTGGTTTGTGCCCTTTAGAGTACCGCTCGTGGGTCTCATCCCAGGCCAAATGATCTCTGTCTCTTCCCATGTTCGATTCTCTCTCGGTTTCTCTATCAAGTGCCTGTTTTAAACCACGTCTCTCGTACTCTGGTAGACGTTCCTTACCATACGTCTCCCTTTCAGTTTTCTCATAACTCTCGTGTCTTCCTCGTTGGCGGAGGTTTTTCCTGTCAAAAACTCCGGTTCTCATGGCCTCTTCTGGACCAACACTATCGGTGTCTGAATCCGAAGAACTCACTGACGAACGTAATTTCGCCTCAACTCTTCCTCTTGTCAACAGGCGTTGTCGACTCGATTGCCTTGCCGTTTTTCCGTGTGACTCTCTCCCGCTGTCCTCGGGAAGATAGCGGCTACGTAACTTTTCCGAAGTTTCCGAAAGCGAAACTTCCTCGCGTGTCTCTGTGTTACCTCGGCTCCGTGCCGGCTCTTCGATCTGCAGCTTCCCTCGGCGATCCATCTGGTAACCTGGGCCCGTAGGTTTCCCCGATGTCTCGCGTCGGTAAGACTTCGCATGCTGAGCAGCAGGAACAGACAGTTCTTCAAGTTTCGAACTCATCATTGCCACACTCTGTCGCAGGTAAGACATCTCCGCTTGCCAATCTACCTCATCGGTCACAGGTCTTGGGCGACCTTCTTCCATGTTGGTAAACGGTACTCGATTACCTTCGTTTCGCTGATGCGCCACGATGTCACCACTCGTTTTCTGCGCTACCGCGTCACCCCGCGGTTTCAGGCCTGTCTCAATGTCTCTTGGCCTATCACAAGCCTGTCTCAACTGTACAGGTTGCCTGCCCCGTACGATACTAGGTACTTGAACCTGCACAAGGTTCTCCGATCTATTGTCGACGAGTGGTTTGGACCTGTCAAACCTACTCTCACCAACGGTCTCTCGCCAGTGTGTGAATGTCTCGTTATTCACATCGTTCCGTACTACCTCAGTAGTCTTTGGAACGGTTATCAACCATCCGTTATCCTCATGGAAACCTCTTTCACGCCCACTGCGGGTTCCAGCTTCCGTTTCAAATGCACTGGTTTCGTCAGGTGCACCCGTTTCATCAAGCAACCTCCGTTTGCTTTTCCGTTTACGTAACTTTGGACGCGCGCCTCCGTGCTCACTATGGGGCACTTCATCCGACTCGTCCTCGGTATCTTCCTGACCTTGCCTGGTTCTGTGACAAGAAAACGCTAGAACCCCACTTCTGGTACCAGTTTGTGACGTTCGTCGCTCGAGATCAACTAACCCTTCATCAGACGTGGTACCAATTTGTGTCGGTCTTACCCGAGACGCTGCTTCGTCGTCGGGCTGGGTTCGGCTCCAGCCAACTGACCTTCTGGAGTCGCCCGGGTCACTATCCTGTCTACTTCTGCTGTAGACGAGAGGTTCCCTGTCTCCGCTCTCAGTGCCCATTTCTCCAAGAGGAGGTCCCGAGGGTATCGCTTGTTTGCGAACAGTGTCGCTGTCAAGCTCCATCTCACTTTCGGACTCTGCCACTGCCGCGGTCGCCGGGTGGGCAACGTCCTCGTCCTCAGGATGGCCGTCCTTTAGAACAGGGTTCGCTCTCTTGCCGGCAGGAGTCCTCAGCTTCCTGTGAGATCTCTTAGTCAAAGACTTCCTCTTTTTCTCCGCCTTAACCGAACCCTCACGTACCATTCTGCATCTCATGACTCTCGAGTTATCGTCAATCGGGGAAAACTCTGAACGTTCTCTTGTCCGAGAGGACAAGGTGTACATCTGACGAGTCGTCACGTCGTGCCGTCTCAAACACGCGAACATCTTGCGATAATATATACACGTGTAATATTATCGCGGTATACTGGTCTCACGACACTCTCTTCTGATAGGACAGGTTCTAGGTCTAAAACCTCCCTAACCGCACGCAGAACTGGGTTCCGACCGGCGCACGAGGTGGGCCCTACTTCGCACTTCGGTCAGTTCTCGGGACTACGTGTTTCGATCACCAAGTTATTTGCTCTGAATAACGATTGGCTTGAATACAAGATTTTCCTGACTCTATCGTTTTCCTGGTCTTACCGCACTGTAATCAGTTGTCGGGCGGTCTTTTCCCGTACTGCGGTCTTTCGGTAACAGCGGTCTTTCCCAGTAACTATTTTTAGTTACCGGGCGATGGAGCCCCTCCAACGCTCCACCGGCGTGTCAGCCATCCAAGTGTCACAATCCAAATGTAACGCCGACCCCGTAAGGTTACCAGAATGTCCTGAATTTTGTTCCCAAGAATTTCCGAATTTTGGTTCCCTAACGAGGGTCACGCTTACTCTCACAGGTAACCGGACAAGCTCCGATCCTGCCTGTCGCCAAATTTACCCTTATTATCGTTTTTGTACTAAATCGGGTTTTTCAGGTATCCCGACGGTCACTTCACCGAGTGCCGAAGTCGCGTAAAACTCTCCCAGCCGAGGACGCCGAAGTCGCGTAAAATCCTCCCGGCCGAGTACGCCGAAAGTGCGTAAAACTTCCCTTGTGTCGAGTACGCCGAATTCGCGTAAAACTCTTCTCAGTGGGTAAAACCAAACACTGTCGGATCTTGGAGTTCTTCGAACTCCAAGAGGGATTTCCTTGCCCGACGCCAAATTCACCCTTGGTTTCAAGGATTTCAGAATTCCAGAAAATGGCTACCTTAAGAAGGTCACCTCTACTCTCATGGGTTACCGGACAAGCTCCGATCGCGGAGTTCTTCAAAACCCAAGAGGGACTTTCCTGCCCGTCGCCAAATTCACCCTGGTTTTCGATCTCACACTGAATTGGTTTTCCTGTGTATCAACGGTATCCTTCCCCGAGTATTACTCAGCCGTAGATTTCCCACGATCGGGATCTAGACCGCTTCGCGATCAACTGAGGGATCCAACCCGCCGGATCGGCGCTGTCGGCCCGTCTCCCAACAGTGAACTTCCTTAGCTGTACTCGGGATCGCCTGATTATATTATTCGGACGCCCCTTTCGTCCGTAAATATATTTGTACTAACCGGAAACTCGAACTCTGACTCTGTCGTAACCAAAATCACTCGCCTACCACACTGAGTGCAGTATATTTGAATCGGTAACTGAATCGCTAACCAACAACGCTGTTGAACAGTATTGCTATGTATGAAGAGTCGAACCAACTCTTCACGTATAAAGCAGCACACCGTGAGGCAGGCTCTATGCATCCCAAATTAACGCGTCTGCTCGCTATGCGCTGGCTTTACACCGTCGATCGGGCTTCCCTATCACGGTCGTTGCCGGACCGTCGCCTATTGAAATTAAATAAAAATTAAATGATCGATGCTGGGTCTTCGCATGAAAAATTAAGAGAAACGATGCTGTTCCCTTCGCATGTAAACTGAAGGAAAACGATGCTATTCGCATAAAATAAATCTTCCCACTTACGCACTGTGGCCTTGACCGCCACAGTAGTAGTAGTAGTAGTGTGGTAGTAGTAGCGGTAGTAGCAGTAGTAGTAGTAGTAATAGTAGTAGTATGTGGCTACACTTTTAATAACTGTCATATCCGGCGCTGTCCTGGGAACAGGAACGCAACAGCGGAAACTATTGTTTTGCCTTGACCTGGAATTTAAGGAAATAGACCTAAATAAATAAATAAACAAATAAAATAAATAAATAGTTTTACTAATGTTCAGTTTGTTTATAACCGAAACGGTTCTCACTGTCTGCAAAAATATCCAATGTATTAAGAATAGGAGATGTTGTAAATAGATGTAGGCTTTAATCAACGGCACTCGCCATGGCCTCATACTGGCCTCCAAGTCCCTCTCAAGTTGGAGGCCATTCTGGTTGTCCTCATGGCAATGGTCGAGGCTTAGTCAAGTGTTGTTTTTTCAGTAACTCCACATCAACAATATGACCTCGAAGTTGAGATCAAGGCAGGTCTGTATCTTCATTTTTGTCGTAATATCGAAATATTCAGTATCTCCATGCCGATTTCTTGACTTTCTCATCTTCATCCCGACTAATAAGCATCTTTATCTCGACTTTTCATCAGTGTCAATGTTCTCGTTGTTATATGACACTTGTATCTTCATTTCGTCTCTATATGTTCATCAAATCTGTAGATTCATTGTGCTGTAGAAAATACATCGATGACAACGATTCTTCATACAATCGCATATATCTTCATCGTACTTCAGAAACTATGTATTTGATATTGATTGCACTGTGTCTTCATATTTTCGCACTGCCAATCTTATTCAACTAAACTCCGATAAGTAAATTCTCCATATTTGCAGTATCTTCATTTCTGTGTTCGCTTGTTTCCAGATCTTCATACATGCAGCTTCTTCTTGATTTCTCTGTGATCCACTCCAAAGTCGTTTCCAAAATCCAGGTTCATTCGGATTTAACAGATATAATCCGGTGTTATCCAGTTTATAATATGGTGTCAAACGGTAGACTATAATCTGTCATGCGGGGTAGGAAACGACTGACGATATCCCTATCGCAATCCAGATTGTCATCCATCATCTCGTGTCATCTGGCATCTTCCGGTGTCATACGGTGTAATTAGGATAATCCCGAGTCATCCGGTGTAAACTCAGCATAATCCTACGCCATCTAGTGTTAACTCGCGTCATCTGGAGTCATTCGGCGTCATCCAGCACTATCTTGTGTCATTGAGCGTCATCTCGTGTCACATGGTATCATTCGGTGTCACACGACGTCATCTCATGTCATCCGACGTCATCTCATGTCATCCGACGTCGTCTTATGTCATAAGGCGTCATTCGGCTTCTTCCAGGACAAACCGAACCCATCTAATCACGATTGCAATCAAATGACGGACTCGCCAATCAATCAATCAATCAATCAATCAATCAATCAACCAATCGTCGATCGATCGATTCGATCTTAGAACATGGAGTTGAACTTGTTCTTCTGCATCGATATCTTCTCGCCTCGGACTCCGACGCCGTCCACTCCCTGGTTGAATCCCCCAGACGACTTGGAGACCTGTCTCGAAACTCCACCACTGGCTCCCATGCTGCGTGCCAAGTACATGCAGATCGGAAGGATCATCAGAGGCACAGACGGGGTCATCATAAAGACGTGGGTCGAGGACGTTGGGTCGGAGGGCGTTGACCCACTCAGCGCTTCCTCCTTGGCCAACTTCGGAAGGAAAGGTAGCGGTTCCACACCTGTCAAACAAAACCATCATCATCGATGTCGTCGTTATCATCATTATTGTGATAAGCTTAATCATGCGCAGTGTAATCACCGCTGTCATCGTCGTCGTCATCATCATTTTAGTCGTTATTAGGCATTTATCGAGGGCCAATATCTAGTGAACAGGCATCCGTCGATGGCGCTGAGCAATTGTGAGTCAAGGACTTCCTGTCTCAGGGGAGATTTAAACTGCAATTATTATTATTATTATTATTATTATTATTATTATTATTATTATTATTATTATTATTATTATTATTATTATTATTATTATTATTATTACGCATTTATTAAACAAGACTATTTAATGACTAAACATCAGTAGATGGCGCTGTGAGGGTTTCAGCTACATTAGTTACAAATTAAAATTGGTTTGTAATCATCTCGATCATTCATTCATTCATTCATTCATTCATTCATTCAATCGACAATAAATCACGCAGTTAGTCGGACAATTGATCTATCAATTATTCAGCTGTGGTATGTTAGCATTCAGGCAAAGTATATTCTAGGAACCAGAAATTTAATCAATCTATGGATTGTTGTCTAATCGATGACTGAATCGGTTATCGATCTGATACTGACTGTTTGGAATCCAGCTGGGAACCAGGTTTTCGTAGGCGATGCTCGTGACCTTGTTTCGGACCTTGATCTCTCTGGCGAGACGGTGCAGGTCATGTAGGAAGGCCTCTGTTATTCGCCTGGCCTCAGGTTCAACGAAATACACTTCGGAACTCTCACCCAGCGTTTGCTTCAGAAAAAACACCATCACATTAACTGAATGCAATGTAGGCCTAATGAAATGTTGGCTAATCTGACTAACAATAATCT
Organism: Allolobophora icterica; assembly: GCA_963556255.1. NCBI lineage: Eukaryota > Metazoa > Annelida > Clitellata > Crassiclitellata > Lumbricidae > Allolobophora > Allolobophora icterica. The sequence goes on along the minus strand of OY744609.1, from coordinate 13,776,790 downwards.
AACCAAAAATAATCTAAATAAAAATAATCTAACCAAAATACAATCTAACTAAAAATATTCTAACCACAAATAATCTAACGAAAAATAATCTAGCAAGAAACAATCTAACCAAAAATAATCTAGCTCAAAATAATCTAATTAAAAAAATCTAACCCAAAACAATCTAATTCAAAATAATCTACCCAACAATAAATCTAAAAATAATCTAACCCAAGATAATCTAACAAAAAATTGTCTAACAAGAAATAATCCAACAAAAAATCTAACCCAAGATAATCTAGCCAAAAATAAAATAATCCAATAAAAATCAAGCAAAGAATAATCTAATCCAAAATAATCAACCCAAGATAATCTAACCAAAAATAATCTAAACCAAAATAATCTAACCAAAAATGATCCAACCGAAAATAATCTAAAAAAACTGATCTAACGAAAAATAATCTAACCAACAAATAATCTGCACCTACAAACTAACACTTAATAGGCTATTGATAAAACTAACTTTATCCTCTTTAGATCCCACAGGAAAAGCTGTCCCTCTGAGTGCCTCAACCTATAGGCCTACATTAGTGGTGTTCCTGTTATTCAAGTCATCTCTACTAAATTTCTGAGAGTTTATGTTGATCAATGCGTAACGTGGTCAGAACACGTAAGAATATTTCTGCTAAAATTGCAAAGAATATTGGAATTTCATCTCGGATTTCCTACTTACTACCATCTCGCGTTCGTCCTACACTGTATTATTCTCTCATTGACCCCTAGCATTCTTATTGCAACATGGTATATGCCTCTACCTACAAATCCAGGCTCGATAGATTAATTGTTTTGCAAAAATGTGCTGTTCGTTTCTTGGCTCGGATTCTTATGGATCACATAGGCCTGATGGTCACATTTTTCTGATATTGGATTGTAGAGGGTCAAGCAGATAAGGATTGCTCAAATTGGTGAATTTGTGTACCGCTATGATAATGGTTTACTACCGTTGTTATTTAAAGGTTTTTGCCGCACTTATAATATTCACTCTCATGACACGAGAAGCTCAGATTCCTATCATCAAAAATTTTGCTCGCATTAATGCTCGACTATTCTCTATTACACCTGTTGGTACCTTAATATGCAATCATATTCCCCAAGCCATTCGTCACTCTCCTAATCTGACAATCTTTTTAAAAAAACCTGCGCTCCCTATTTATTATTGAAAATAACTTGGCTTAATTTGGTACTGAACAATAGGTTCCGGAAGTTAACAATTATGGAAGCACTAAAATCCAGAGAAAAACGGGATTTGGGGTTGGGAGTGGTCTCAATAAACACTGAAAACGGTTCACAGCACTAAAATTAAATTAAAATAACTAAATTATTGTTTTCATTATTAAGATAAATAAATTATTTTTTAGTAGCTGAAAAGGGTGCCGGAACGCTGTTCCGGCGCGTTCCGGCTGAAAAAAGCACTGATGATTGTGATCATATATTTCATTCCTGTTGTTGGTTGATGAACCACGTTTTCATTATTTTGTTTCCTTTCTTGTTTTCCATTTCCTTTCCTTTGAGCCAGCTGCTGTGGAATTACTTCTAATTAAGAATCGGCTGGCTGCCTTCTTTACATCACGTTGTATTAACTCTACTTAAGATTCCTTTTTAGCGGGATCTTTGATCCATTCTGGGCCCCTCGTGTAGCCATGAGTACTGTTCTTGTTGATTAATTTTTGTTTCCTTTCCTTTGTTCTTGTGATTGCCGAACCAAATATTATCTAACAAAAAATAATCTAACCAAATATAATGTAATTCAAATTAATCTAACTCAAAATAATCTAACTCAAAATAATCTAATTCAAGATAATCTAACTCAAAATAATCTAATTCAAGAAAATCTAACTCAAAATAATCTAATTCAAGATAATCTAACTCAAAATAATCTAATTCAAGATAATCTAACTCAAAATAATCTAATTCAAGATAATCTAACCCAAATTAACTGGTCCGCTTTGCAAGATTAGTTACAGCGTAGGGGGCCTACGTCCCATGCTCCACTGTGCGCGAGGACGCCGATTCGCTTCTCTATGGTGGCTTATTTAAGAGATTTGAATCTCGGGGTAGCACGGTCCGTACACATGGAGTGGTATCCATTCAAACGAGCAGCGGTGGTGAAGGATCTCCCCCTATCAATGGAAAGCGAGCAGGGTCACGACCTTGCAGTTACTATAGCAACACGTTTACATTGACACTCACCTCTTCCGGTCGATGAACCTGCATCAGCGTGGCGAGGGATCCATAGTAGGCGTCCGGAAACTGATCCGGAAGTGTCTTCGCAATGGCATCCTTATTCACCGACTTCCTCCGGGTCATTGGCGGCTGACGCATCATGGCCGGGATGCCTGGAATGAACCCGTAGAGGTCGAGGGCCTCCGTGTGGGTCGCCGAATGCTGGCAGGTCATGGCGAAGATGAGCTTCGTCATAAGTCCAGCCAGTTCGGAGAGGGACGTCAGAGACAGAGACTGGCGCTGGTCGGTGGTCAGGGTCCCGAACCCAACGCTGCTGATCTCGTCGATCCAAGACTGGAGTTCCGTGTCACCCTGGACGTCTTCGTTGCACGAGTAGAACTGCGACACGACTCCGGTGCAGTACTTCGAGAGGCACGACCAGAGGTTCAGGCCGTCGTCGCGGTAGAAGTAGCTGGGAAGGAGTTCCGGATCGTCGACCCCGCGCCCCTCGAGGTCCTTGACGAGGTCGAGCTCGTCGAAGTTGAACTGCTTCAGGTACTTGGACATGAGTTGTCGAAATCCGTCCGACCCGATGGAGGTGTATTTATCGAGGGCACAGCCCTTGCGCAGGATGTGACGACGAAGAAGAGTGTTCGTGACCAGCGTAAATCTTCAAATCAACAGACAAATAAAGTCAACAAACAAATAAACAAACATTTGTAAATTCAATACTAAATTATCGAACTAAATTATCCAAGTTAAAAGGCGAACGCTCTGATCAATCGTGTACCACTTGAGCTATCGTGTATCACAATATTCGACGAATAGTTATCTAAAACAGGGCGCTATATAATTATTGCCATTGAATGAATGAATTAAATTGACAGGACATGAAATTATTTAGCACAAAGAGAGATGATGATATATTGGATTCAAATTAGTTCCGACTGTGACCACAATATTTGTTAAAGTGTTGCCTAAAACTCACAACTTGTAGATCTCGAAATTAAGTGAACGCCCTCGAATAATTCTCTCTCAAAAGGAAAATGATTGCACGACTTTAGGAAAAACGCGAATTGTTGTCTTTATTATGGCAATCTAATTAATTGCCACAGGTGATGTTGATGGTAATGGTGATAATGGCGACGACGACAATTACAATGACAACGACGATGATTACGTTAATGATGTTGTTGATGATGATAATAATAATCATCATAATTGTCATCATAGTCGTCGTTGTTGTTGTCATTACAATCACTTATTGATGATGGTAATGATTCTGATGATAATAATGGTTCTGACGCTGTTACAGCTGATGATGATGATGATGATGATGATGATGATGATGATGATACTAATCATAGTGGTGATGATGCTCATGCTATTGATCACGAAAACGACAACGATGATAATAGAATGAAGCGATGGATTCGCGCTGTCAATCAATTCCCCTAACCGGAAGTGAGGTTTAAGAAGCTTGTAGACCGGATGTGACGACGACAGTTGTCGCATGGTGGAGATGGCGAACGGTTCTACGACGAAGTGTGTCTTGAGCAGGTGCGTAATGGCAAAGTGGTAGTGGAAATCGGCGCATCGAACCCACAGCTTGGCGAGGATCCAGTCCTCTGGGGTGTCCCGCGGGGTCCAGATGGGGTTGTCCGGTCCGGGCGTCTGGCCCAGTTGGATCGCTAGTGGAATGAGGTCGCCGAACTCGCGGACGTAGAAGAGGACGACTGGACCGGCGAGGAACCGGATGTCGGTGTCGCGGTGGATTGTGGGAATGTCTTCCAGAATGGCGTAGTCGGCGATATAGACGTGTCCTTCCTGTTGACGGAAAAAACCAGATAAGGTAAGATAGTGAGAAGAAATCAGAGAATATAAAGCAAGCTAATGTAGAGTAAGGATATGCAATGCGAGGCAAGGTGTGATGTAATGTACTGCATAATGAAATCAGATAAAGTATGGGAACTTGAAATATAAACTGAAAGTGAAATCGAAAGTGAAACCGAAAGTGGAAGTGAAATCGAAAGTGAAAGTGATATCGAAAGTGAAATCGAAAGTGAAACCGAAATGGTAGCGTACCGCAGCTGATTCCTCCAGGGTTTTCCCACGATTGAGATATCCTTCGAACATGCTATCGGTCACCGGAAGTTTGTCGGGAATGCGCGAGATCCGTCTGATGATGACCGGATTGGGTCCCATGAGGAAGAAGCGACCGAAGTCGACGTCATCCTGCACGGACCGACACATGTCACCCTTCGGTCCATCGGGAATCTTCATCTTACTGATGAAAGCGATGGCGAACCGGATCTTCCTCCATCTCCGACGGGCCGCCAGGTTGCTCGGACGGTTGCGCATGTGGGACTGCCTGCGGACGGGTCCCATGGCCGGCAGCATGTCTCCCATGTTGTTCGTCTGGCGGTGGAAGAGTGGAATGCTCGGGAAGAGACCCCTGGCTGCGGCACTGGCCAGCACCGGAAGCAGGGTCTCGATCGTCGTCGGGTCAACGTCCCAGGGCATGCCCGAGTACTTGCCGCCCTCGAGCTGTTCGTTGACCGGAAGCTCGCGAACCGTCTGCGCCTTGATCTGGGCGACCATCAGGTCCTCCATCTGCGTCCACTGGTAGTCAGTCTGGCGATCGCGAAGCTCCAGAAGACGCTCCTGACGCAGCAACTCGTGGCAGTCTTTCTGTGGAAGACTCACTGTAATGCAGAATGATAATGCGTCGTCATCATCGTCGTCATAGTCGTCATCATCATCATCATCGTCGTCGTCGTAGTCGTCGTCGTCATCATCATCGTGGTCATGATCATCATCGTCGTCGGCGTCATCGTTGTTATTATTTGTATATTCATCATGGGAAGCATAGTTATAACCTCTGATTGACAGCCACCTTTTCCCACATTATTCAGTAATTTGCTATAAATATTGATGTTGGTATGTAAGTTAGTATATGCCAATTTCTAAAACGCCTTCTAAAATCCTCACATGAGGGCGCTTAAGATGGCAACAGATCTGAACAGATCTGCGTCTTAAGACGGCTTGAAAATGTCTCTGCAGTTGTATGTGGCCAATAGTTCGAAAGTTTAATGGTAGTCTGCTCCAGGAAGATGGTCCAATGCACGATTTCAAAAATAGCAATTCATTGGACACAGCTAAACAGCTAAGTGAATTAACGTAAACGTAAACGTAAATGTAACTGTAAATTTAAATGTAACTTTAAATGTAAATGTAAATATAAATGTAAATTTAAATATAACTTTAAATGTAAACGTAATTGTAAATATAAATATAAATGTATGACCTTGGATATATGACCACATGCCTAGTGCATAAAACACTTACCTTCTCCGGGTCTGAGCGTGACCTTGGATAGAACTATGCTGTGGCAGGGGAAGTGCTGGACTCGGAGTCTCTCCGGATCGGAAAGAACGACGAAGCGCAGGTACCATTCGTCCGTTATGTGCCTGTGTCGAACAGCCATCTCGACGGCCAGGATCTCACCCACTGGTTCCGTGTTGATGATGAAGTGTTCCATTCCCTCCGTCGTCGGAAGCAGGTCCTCTTCCTCGTCGTCTTCCAGGTGGTAATCCAGGCGCTGTGGAGCCGTCCTTCCACGCGTTCCTGGACAGGTGGAAAAGAACGGAGCCGGTTTAGAAAGGAATTAAGTAAGGAATTAGCGCTTTTTAAGATTCCTGATAGGCGCTTTATAAATCGCAAGGAACAATTAAACTTCTCTACGTCGTTAAGCAATGATTCGTTAATCGTAATTGTAATTACAATGGCCATACGCCTTTTCTGAAGGACGGCGCTATGAGGCACTCAAAGGTTTTTGTGTTTGTCTATGCGCATGTTTTTCTGTCTGTCCAGCTCGGTCTGTCTACTGGATGGCTCTCTGTATGTCTTCGTCTCTCTGTCGGTCTCGTACGGTTCTCTGTGTATATGTAGGTCTATTTTCTGCAGTTGCCATGTTGTTGACTGTCTGTCTGACTCTCCACCCTCTCTCTCCCCCTCTCTCTCCCCGTCTCCCCTCTTTGTCTCTCCTTTCTGTCTCTCTCTGTCTCTCCCTCTCTGTCTTTGTTACTGTTTCTCCCTTCCTCTCTCAGTGGCCTTACTTTCCCTGCCTTAATGCTACTTACTCTGATGAATGAATTCGATATCAATAATTTGTGTATCCGAAAAACAAATTATTATACGGACGAAATAAGTTGCTTTATGAATATATACTTCTGTTGCTTCCCTTGACACTCACAAGGAAAGAAAAAATAAGGTAAGGTAAGGTAAGGTAAGACAGACCAAATTAAGGTAAGTTCGGCCTATATGGGCCGGGTCAGGTCAAGGAAATCAACTCTTGCAACAATGATCCAGAGAAATTGGTTTTGAAACACTGGTCCTCCTCAGGTTCAGGATTCCGTTAGACTAACGCGCAGATATGGATGGACGCAGCAGCAATCTTAGTCATCGAAATAATTATCATAATAATAAATAATAATGATAATAAAATAAATAATAAAATAAATAATAATAACAATAATTCTTATCTGAGGCACCTCGGGGCAAATAATAATAATAATAATAATAATAATAATAATAATAATAATAATAATAATAATAATAATAATAATAATTTCTGCAGTTGTATTGTATATGTAAAAAAATAATAATAAAATAAAGAGTAATAATAAGAATAATAATAATTCTTAATTCCTGAGGGATCTGAGGTACTTCGGGGCAAATAATAAGAATAATAACAACAACAAAAGCAACAACGGTAATAATAGTAATAACAATGATGATAACAATAATAATAGTCATCATCATCATTCTAATTTTTCCACCACATAATCACAAATACTAGAGCTATAGCTGCAGACATCTTTTGCGTCTTCTAGAGGTACCAAAAGGAACTATACAAAGGTCTGATTGCATTACACTACAGTACACACTGCGTACGAGAAGTACTGACAGACGCTCTGCTGTATCAAGGTAATCGAGGGAACCTTTAAGTACCTCATGAGAGCGATGCTGATAAGTAAGCGCTCAGATACAGTCTTACATACTTACATTGTAGAATATCATACATTTATTATATTACCTTACAGTACATTCTTTGGAACCGATCTACCTCTCCAGACAGACGTTACTTTAGTTTCTCCCAGTGGTTGGTCCTCCCTGGGAAAGAGATTCCAGCTTTGACTAAGCCGCAATTGACAACAGCCAGAGGCCGCGATCACAAAATTCGTCGGTCTGTTTCGTATCAAAACATTGCCGGCTTATCTGATCTGAGCTCACGTTACATCCGGTGACCTTGCCTTCACAGCGGGCGCCACATAAATTAACTGAGATTACACGAAAAAGTACTATACTGCAACTGGTACAAGTGCACCAGAGACCCTTGAGAGTGACGACATGGCAAAGGGCAAGACTCAGTGACAGGTGACGTACACGCACAAATAGACGAAGGAAGAGTTATACGAAGACGAATAGAGAGAGGTTCTAAGAAGCATACAGACACGGACAAACACACAGATACAAGGATCGGGAAGAACGACAAGGGAAAAGGAAGAGGGATACAGTACTCTCAGGCGTAAGCAAGAAGAAGGGTATAAAGAGAGAAGAATTCAACAGAGAGGAATGAATTGTAGAGAGAATGAGAGAGAAAGAGAGAGAGAGAGAGAAAGAGAGAGAGAGAGAGACAGAGAGAGACAGACAGACAGACAGACAGACAGACAGACAGACAGACAGACAGACAGACAGACAGACAGACAGAGAGACAGAGAGACAGAGAGACAGAGAGACAGAGAGACAGAGACAGAGACAGAGACAGAGACAGAGACAGAGACAGAGACAGAGACAGACAGACACACACACACACACGGACACAGACATAGAGACACAGACAGAGAAGGAAAGATGGAAACATACAGATACAGAAACTCGAAGGCAAACAAAAAGGTAACGAGGCGGACACTGAGCATGACAAACAAAGACACCCCTAGAAATAGGGTAAAGAGCAACGACGGTCAGACAGTAATTATCTTTACCGATGAGGGTTACGAAGACATCTACCCTGGGTTTGGTATCCTTGACCGGCACCGTACACAGGGTGACGTAGTGCTGGATCTTGCCCCTCCGAGCAACCTCCTTCTTCAGGTACTCGTCGTCCTTCCAGGACGTGCCCTGCAGGTGATCGATCTCAAAGCGCGTGTACATGCCGGAACAGACGTGCTGGAAGCTCCGGTAGTCGTAGACGGACGTGGATGGAATGAAGCGGAGACAGGAAGGTTTGTCGACGATATTGAAGTAGGTTCGGCAGAGAGCGGACAGAGGAATGATTGTCGTCAACTGGATCTTCATCAAGTCGATCCAAGGGTACTTGCGCTCGTCCCAGATCTAGTAATTAATTTAATAATACCTCTTGAAAGTCATCGATCCTTCCACCAGTGGCGCCACTAGAGTTGGTGTCACACAGTGCGGTACTGCATGGTGTCACTCCCCATTAGAAGGTTTGAAAAAGTAACTTAGCATAGAGTTTCAGCTTTAGCTAAGTTGATACTGATACAGTACATGTAAGCTGGGCTTAAGAAAAATGTTTTTGTTGTTATCTGTTATTGCTAATTTAAAAATGATAATTTTCTTCTGAAACTCTGCAAAAATTTGTTAGACAGTCATTTTGTCATTTTGGTGTCATCCCCTCTGAAGGTGTCACCCGGTGCGGCCCACACCCCGCATCACCTAGTGCTTCCATACACCTTTCCATCAACTCTTCATTTCTCATTTTCGCTCCAGACTCGCCTGTGCGCAATTTTGGCATTACCTTTGATCCACAATGTTCAATATTCTTTTTTATTTGATAAATATAGGCTGTCATAGACGCAACTTCTTTACATTGATTACAACTCTCCTTCTCCAATAGCATCTTCAACCTCTTGCACACCTGTCCATGCACAGTTGCATATTCGTGACCTACGCCGCATTCAACCCATGCTTGGCTTTAAGACTGCTTACACTACCGCTATCTCCATTATCCAATCCAAGCTTCATTACTGTAACTTCCTTTTCCTCAACCTCGAATATCCACCCAAAGTAGATGTCTACAATTTGTCTAAAATTCACCCAACCGAGATGTCACCAAAACACCAAGCGTCACCATATCACTCCCCAGGGGCGTCTACACCATAGAAGCCGTGGAGCAAATGCTCCATCCAAGAAATAGGGGGAAGATTTGTCAGTGTGTGTGCCACCATTTTAGGGGTGGGAAGCAAGAGGGAGGGGGAAAAAGAGGGGGAAATGGGAAGTTGCTCCAATGACTTAGGGGGGGGGATAGACGCCCCTGTCATTCCCGTCCTTAAATCACTCCACTAGCTGAAAATTCCTACGCGCATACAATTCAATGTTCTACAACTCATTACAGTACTCCCAGCCCAAGTGACTTCGCGAACTCTTCACCATCCAGCCACCTCGCTCTACCTGGTCATCTTCCTATCTCATTCCCTCCCGTCCCCAGTTACTATTCACCTCAAGTTCCCCAACCGATTCATATGCCACACTGCGCCTCGACTCTAGAAGATCTTCCACTGAATTCCGCAAGTTCTCTCCACTTCCCCCATCAATACCGCCACTCACCCACCGTCATCTGCCGCAGGCTTCTGTACTTATCACCCCGCAGGCTTTCTAATCCAACATAAAGTCCTACTTCTTCCAGAATTCTTACGTTAATCCATCCGATCCTCCGGCTTCCAAGCTTTCTCATCCTCAACGAAACTCACATTAGCAGCTCCTCTTCTCTCTCCCTAGTTTCTCTGGCACCTGACTGAGATCTTCATTTGACATATCGGGCAACCCCTCTGACATAAAGCAGCGCTCGTGAATAAGCTGGTGCCCTATTTTTAGTTTTAGAGTACCGCTTTTACAATTTATGATTAATAATAATAATAATAATAATAATAATAATAATAATAATAATAATAATAATAATAATAATAATAATAATAATAATAATAATAATAATAATAATAATAATAATAATAATAATAATAATGATAATAATAATAGTAATAATGGTTATTATTTCTTATTATTATCATCATCATCATCATCATCGTCGTCATCATCATCATCATCATCATCATCATCATCATCATCATCATCATCATCATCATCATCATCATCATCATCATCATCATCATCATCATCATCATCATCGTCATCATTATAAAGATGGATCCAGAGATACTTGCGCTTATCTAAGCAAACACAGTGCTACTATTTAAAACAGTCAACAAAATCGATAGAGGAGAAGGATAAGAACTAGAACAAGGAAAGCATGTAGAAGAACACGAACAAGATATAGAAGAAGAAGAAGGAGAAATCAACGATGATTATGAGGACGACAGAGTTAATGGGAGTGGCAGTGATGGTGTTTCCGGAACTTCTATCAATAATCACAGAGGACTGACCAGCTGAGGATTCCAGAGTTCGTAGTCGAGGTCGTTACTGATCTGGATCTGGAGTTGGTAGCGGATGGCGTTGAATCCCTCCATCCGCTGCATGAACTCGTTCCTCAGGTAGTACCTTGACCTTGTCTCGTGGGCAACCCTTGTCCTCTGCCACGGATGCTCCTGCTCTTCGTCGTAAATGAGACCGGACTCGTGGCGGCACTGGATGCCCGGAACCAGACGGAACCTGACTAGACGATGGACCTCGTCCTTTGGAATGAACAGGTAGGTGATCTGACTGTGGTAGGTCAGGTCGGCGTAGGAAGCAGGTGCCCGACGCATCGCATCGACGAAGGCAAAGTAGCTTCAACAATACAATACAATACTATACAATAATACATTACACTTCACCTTATTATACAATACTATGCTATACTATGCTATACTATACTACGCAATTCAATACAATATGATACCATAACATACTATACTATACTATACTGTACTGTACTGTACTGTACTGTACTGTACTGTACTGTACTATACTATACTATACTACACTGTACTGTACTATGCTATGCTATACTATACTATACTATACTATACTATACTATACTATACTATACTATACTATACTATACTATACTATACTATACTATACTATACTATACTATACTATACTATACTATACTATACAATTCAACACAATATGATACCATGCAAGCATACATTACAATGCAGCGCGATGCATTGCAATACAATACAATCCCACCTTCACATGCAAACTCCATCCTCACCCATTTAACCTTACTCTCTCTGTCTATGTCTGTCTCTGTCTTTCTCTGTATGTCTGTCTGTTTCTGTTTCTATCTCTGTTTTTCTCTGTGTCTCTGTGTCTCAATCTCTGTTTTTCTCTCTGTGTCTCTGTCTCTCTCTGTGAATCTGCGTCTCTGTGTCTCTGTGTTTCTCGGTCTCTATGAGTCTGTGTGTATGTCTGTCTCTCTGTCTGTCTCTGTCCGACTGTCTCTGTCCGTCTGTCTCTGTCCGTCTGTCTCTGTCCGTCTGTCTCTGTGCGTCTGTCTCTGTTTCTGTCTCTGTCTGTCTGTCTCTCTGTCTCTCTTTCTCTCTCTCACTCTGTGTCTCACTCCTTGGTGGTCCTCTTGTAGTTGGTCTTTCTTCTCAGTTGCCATGGCTGACACTGAAACTCTTCCCATTCCGACGCCTTTGCGCTCCAACATGAAAGCTGAATTATTGCTCAATTCGAGGCCAGCCTTATCTCCTTCGCGGATTTCATATCCGCCGTCGGCCATCTTGTTCCTCTAATCCAGTGGTTCCCAAACTTCTCTGGGTCGCGACCCACTTGTGAATATCTTGGCAGTTTCGGAACCCACAGTGTAAAATTAAGCATCGTGTACTAGAATTTCCTTCGTAAATTGGTGCCGAAATATGCTGATTTTCGCACAGTGCTTAGAAATTTAAAGCATTTAAAGGAAATTTAGGTAAAAACAGTTCACAATTTATTGCAATCCAGCTAGTTATAGCCCAATCATAGCCAAATGTTGTTGCTGCAAAAAATAAATCTTTCTCGAAAAATTTGGCGACCCACTTGCCAGAGCTTCGCGGCCCACTTTTGGGTCGCGACCCACAGTTTGGGAAACTCTGCTCTAATCTGGCAACGGATGGTCACCTTTGCAACTTTATGGTGTCTGCCACCAACTCTGACATACGCAGCAACACCAAATGACGTCATTATGCCTCCTGTAATACGATATTGCGTCTATTTTACGATATGTGTTCACGTAAACCATCTATACATATAATATCCATAGAGCGTGTGTCTGTCGATAAACGCTACGTCACAAACGATTTCTGTTCTATTGTGAAACAAAAACCGTTTGTGACGTCAGTACTGCGGTCTCGACGACGGCGATCAGAGCATTTTAACGCACGATACATATAGACCTATATACACAGCCGTCATAATATGACGGGCAAATACTCTAGTATAGTGATAATCTTCGTTTATTAATTCAATCTGACAAGTACGCAGTAAGATCACATGATATAGTAGTAACTGACGATAAGAAGTTTAACAGGAATCGATTTGAACTGTATGGCAGCCATGCAAGGCGCCCAGCTGTCCTACTGCTCATTTTACAATCGCCACCTAGGGAATGAAGGCTGAGTCAACCTTACGGGGCTATAGCTAGTATCGAACCCGCGTCCTTCTGATCTTCGTGCCAGCGTGTTACCATTCGCTCATGCTGCTCATTTTACAATCGCCACCTAAGGAATGAAGGCTGAGTCAACTTTATGGGGCTAGCGGGTATCGAACCCGCGTCCTGATGATCTTCGTGGCACCGTTTTACCATTCAACCATCTTCCCGCCCCCAAGACGTCACGTTTTAGAAGAGTACCTGTAATAAACCTTTAAGTTTCAAGTTTAGTGAATATATTAAGGCAAATGGAAGTGGTCCTTGTCAGTACGATACGAACAATAGGGTCTGTATTACGCTAAGACCTTATCAATGCCTCGCCTCTACAGTAGTAGATAAAGAGCTAAATTTTCTATAATAGACAGTATAATATACATACATGCACATGTATGTAGGCCTTTGTTTCTGTATGGGTGTGGTTTGAATGTAGTATACGTAATCTTTTATATGTATGCATGTGAGTATAGGCGTATACATGTATGAGTAAATGTATGTACGTATGTATTAATAGCGTATATAAGAAAATATGTGTACGCGCTTAAGCAAGTAAGCATGAAAATTCGTATGCATAGGCCTACCTAGCGATTCTCCTTATATTCACACTTATCTATGTTCATATATGAGCTAGACTGCATAGATTTTTCGGTGCTAGTTATAGACATACGTTTGGCTATAATTCTATAATAGTCACCTTCAATATAAATACCAGCATCATAGCACATAATAAAATTAGGTTGGTCTTTGTGGAAGTCTGTTTTCCGTTTCCTGGATTAACACGGAGAGCAGTGATTCAGCTGAAGAATTTTGAAATAACGGTCGGCGTTTGATCGTTTGGTCCGGAGCAGACGATTTTGGCCAAGCGCGGGAAGTTCGTTAAGAGAAGTCTTCAGTTCTACGTTATTCGTCGAAGCTGTAGGTCGATAGGTGGAATGAGAATTCCTATTCAATTCCAGATCGATTCGTAGAAAAGAAGAAGAATAAGAATAGGAGGAGAACGAGGAGCCTGAGAGGCAGCCATTTCTTTACCTCCGGTGGCTAGTCTTCACCCTCGCCGTCTGATCTTGCCACCGACAGTGTACGGTCAGTGTATTCATTACACTGCATAGGTATTCTTATCGAGTGACTTCAATCTGTATCAACGATTCATCGTGTCACTTGTGTTGTGAGATCGGACGAAAGTGTAAGAAATGTCTAATCGGCGCTAGCGTTGTCGTTGTAGAGTTGTTCGTAATCGAACAGTGAGTGACTGGTGTAACGAGACATATGTCGAATCGAAAGGCGATTTACATCTCGTAAGAAGTTGTTTTACATTGGATCAACAAATGACCTAACGGAACTTTGATCTTTTCAGAGTTGTTGTGTAGTCATCGAGGAGAATTGGTGTTAATGACAAAGGTGTCTAGTGATTCAGTCAGTGCACTAAAGACAACGGTGTCTGGTGATTCAGCACTAAAGACAGAGGTGTCTGGTGATTCAGTCATTGCACTAAAGGCAAAGGTGTCCGGTTATTCAGTCATTGCACTAAAGGCAAAGGTGTCTGGTCATACAGTCATTGCACTAAAGGTTAAGGTTTCTGGTGATTCAGCCATTGCACTAAAGACAAAGGTGTCTGGTGATTCAGTCATTGCACTAAAGACAAAGGTGTCTGGTGATTCAGTCATTGCATTAAATATCAAGGTGTCTAGTGATTCAGTCATTGCACTAAAGGTAAAGGTGTCTGGTGATTCAGTCATTGCATTAAATATCAAGGTGTCTGGTGATTCAGTCATTGCACTAAAGGTAAAGGTGTCTGGTGATTCAGTCATTGCACTAAAGATTAAGGTGTCTGGTGATTCAGTCATTGCACTAAAGATTAAGGTGTCTGGTGATTCAGCCATTGCACTAAAGACAAAGGTGTCTGGTGATTCAGCACTAAAGACAGAGTTGTCTGGCGATTCAGCCATTGCGCGAAAGACAAAGGTGTCTGGTAATTCAGCTATTGCACTAAAGACAAATGTGTCTGGTGATTCAACACTCAAGACAAAGGTGTCTGGTGATTCAGCATTAAAGAAAAAGGTGTCTGGTGATTCAGTTATTGCACTAAAGACAAAGGTGTCTGGTGATTCAGCACTAAAGAAAAAGATGTCTGGTGATTCAGCCATTGCGCGAAAGACAAATGTGTCTGGTGATTCAACACTCAATACAATTGTGTCGGATGATTCCGCACTAAAGACAAAGGTGTCTGGTGATTCAGCTATTACACTAAAGACAAAGGTGTCTGGTGATTCGGCCATGGCACTAAAGACAAAGATGTCTGGTGATTCAGCTATTGCACTAAAGACAAAGGTGTCTGGTGATTCAGCCATGGCACTAATGACAAATGTGTCTGGTGATTCAGCTATTGCACTAAAGACGAAGGGGTCTGGTGATTCATCACTGAAGTCAATAGTGTCTGCTGATTCAACACTAAAGATAAAGATGTCTGGTGATTCAGCTATTGCACTAAGGACAAAGGGGTCTGGTGATTCAGCACTGAAGACAATAGCGTCTGGTGATTCAGCACTAAAGACAAAGGTGTCTGGTGATTCAGCTATTGCATTAAAGACAAAGATGTCTGGTAATTCAGCTATTGCACTAAGGACAAAGGGGTCTGGTGATTCAGTAATTGCACTAAAGGTAACTGTGTCTGGTGATTCAGCTATTGCACTAAAGACAAAGGTGTCTGGTGATTCAGCATTAAAGACAAAGGTGTCAGGTGATTCAGCTGTAAAGACAGAGGTGTCTGGTGATTCAGCCATTGCAGTAAAGACAAAGGTGTCTGGCGATTCAGCTATTTCACTAAAGACAAAGGTGTCTGGCAGGACTACAGTAGACGAGGGTATACACAGGTATACAGCGTGTACTCACCTCTAGAGACCGTGTAATCACCTCTCAAACTTTTTCTACTCACCTCTAATTTGTTTCGGAAAACTAACCGGTAGCGCGTATACTCACCTCTAAGTTTACCACTACAGCCCTGGTGTCTGGTGATTCAGCTACTGCACTAAAAACAAACTCTGGTTTTCGATCTACTGAAGGTCATTCAGAAAGAAATCCTGATCTTTAAGTGAGGAACTTTGACAATCCACCTATACAACATAGATTGGTCCGTACAGAAGGCCCACAAATCAGGTCCTGCCTGTCGTCATGTGGAGGTATAGGATAAATGAAAAATAATGCTAATCAGTTAATTCTGACGCTGGCATTATAAGCAGGGCATATTAAGGAAATATATTATTGACTGGATATAATTATTTATAAACTATCTTGGCGACTGTATGGTTGAATGTACGCTGTAAGACTGTAGGTTCTGGTTTTGGATATTAAATGTTTCATGTATACAATTATAAGAAAATTATTGAGAAGAGCTTATTCGTCGAAAACTAATTGCTCAGCAGTATCTAGGGCAGCGGTTCTTAAACTGTGGTCCACGGACCGGCGCCTGTAAGCAGAGCTCTGGTCGCAGTCCTTAAATTTCATAATGCTTCAGAAATAATGTGAAATTATGAATTACATGTACATCATGATAATGTAAATTGTAAAAAGCGATTCAGTTTAGTTTAGCAACTTTAGCTGCAAAACTCATGAATCCCCCATACTTTATGTACGTATCACCAGGTTGCGATCCCGCAATTGCCATTGGTGGTCCGCGAAAAACAACAAAAATGGTGCCGGTCCCTAGCTTCAAAAAGTTTAAGAACCGCTGATCTAGGGCCTACTTCAATAGTCTGTGAAAGCATTGTGTAATGTCGTATGTATGCTTCACTATCAAATGGTATTGTGCCGGATCAATTAAAACGGCTAAGGTAATACCTATTTTTAAAAAGGGCAATAAACAAAATTGTGAAAATTATCGACCAATATCTGTTTTTAAATTATCGACCAATATCTGTTTTACCATTTTTTGCTAAGTTTTTAGAAAAAATAATGCATCATAGGCTAAGCTCATTTATCACTAAGACTAAAGCTCTTCACCCCTCCCAACATGGGTTCCAGACCGGGCATTCTACATTTATGGCGCTCCTCGACATGGAGGATAAAATCTCTAAGGCACTGGATAACAATGAATATGCAGTAGGGGTGTTCATCGATGTAGCCAAGGCTTTTGATTGTGTAGATCATGCTATACTAATAGATAAGCTAGCCAACTTCGGAATTAGGGGGGTCCAGCTCACTTGGTTTAAAAGCTACTTAGAATCACGTACTCAAGTAGTAAGTTGTAATGGGACACTCTCTTTGCGGGAATTATAACCTCGGGGGTACCTCAAGGATCTAACTTGGGGCCTCTTCTCTTCCTATTGTATATAAATGACCTTGCAAAGATCTCTACGTCTCTTCACTTTGTACTCTTTGCGGATGACACGAATATTTTCCAATCTGGCACCTCTTGGGCAACACTCATGGAGTCTGTTAACAGAGAGCTTACCATAGTCAATGACTGGTTTACTGCAAACAAATTGACACTCAACATAGGAAAAACAAATTACATAATTTTTAAATCTTATAGGAAAATTAGGCCAATAATTGGTAACCTATCCATTAATAGCGATCCTATCGCCAAAGTAGACTCAGCCAAGTTTCTGGGCGTCTTCATAGACCAACATCTTATTTGGAAAACCCATATTAATTACATCTCCTTAAAAATAGCAAAAAAATATTGGAATAATTTCGAGAGTAGCAAAAATCCTTCCTAAAACTATCAGACTGAGTCTTTACAATACCCTGATCCTTCCTTATCTTAGCTATTGTAACTTACTATGGGCCTCAACTTATGAATCTCATCTTACGAAGTTATTTCTGCTGCAGAAAAGAGCAATTCGAATGATAGAGGGGGCAGGTCGAAATGAGCACTCAAAACCTATATTTAAAAATCTTAAGCTTCTGAATCTTAAACAGATTAACACCTTCCAAATTGCCGAACTGCTTTATTCCTATAGTCATAATCTCCTACCAGACTCTTTTGAGGGCTATTTCACTTTAAACTCAGCAGTACATGAACACTACACTAGAGGTGCTGCACTCTACCGACCCATTAAAACAAGAACAAACTTGAGAAAATTCAGCATTAAATCAAATGGTCCACAAATTTGGAACTCGATGCCATTAGAAGTTAGAAATGCTAAAAGTAAGTTTATCTTTAAAAAGAGCCTAAAAAAATATTTAATCAATGAATAATTAACCTGCAGCATATACTCACTGAATCGACTTGAGTAAACTTGGTCTAGGTCACAATGGGGTCAAGTATAAGAGTCTCGTATCGCTCATCGTATACTCCTTGGTAACTTGGTTCAAGTTATTGGTTGTTACTTTAAGCGATTGACTAGAGTCCCAGTAGGGACTTACTGTAGCCTGCTTTGGTAGGCTTCTTTTACTTAGTTCTTTCTTTTTGGGTTCATTTCTGTTTTTTTTTGTTTCTACATTTTTTCCATTTCTTGTTGTTCTTTCATAATTCATAATTAAGTTTAGTTAAGACCTAACTGAGTACTTAATCAAATGCACTTCTTAACAGATGTTGAATCCGTCAATGGATCATCTTAGCTGCCATCATTCTAAAAAGTAAATTAAATAATAGGGCATCCCTGGTTTAGCGGGACTTCCATCCCTTTAGGGTTACCCTTTGGTGTTTAAGACAACAGGATATGCATAATATACCACAAGCCACACACTCTTAATTTTAACAAATGTTCTTACTCTTGATTTTGTCGGACAGAAAAACAATGCTACACTAGACATAATACATTTGGCTGATGTTAATAACTTGGTTAAAGATTGTCATGAGTACCAATAAAGATTTATTGAATTGAATTGAATTGAATTGAATTGAAATATGTAAGCCTGTTTACATATATATGTATGTATACGTATCTTTGCATGCATGCATATAATTATGTAAGCAAGTTTTGTATTCATGTATTCATGGGGAGGAGATAGATGAATGATAACACTCATGGCCAGGAGATCATTAGATCGCGGTTCGATACAGCGAGCGCCTTGCATGGCTGACAATTAAGATCTTGATTGTACCGTCACGTTTCAATATAATCTTACTGCGTACTTGTCAGTTTGAATTAATAAAGAAGATTATTATTATTATTAATTATCATTATTAGTATTATTATTTACACATGTGACATGCAAGTATGTATTATGCATGTATATCTAGGGCTAGGCACTATATATATATATATATATATATATATATATATATATATATATATATATATATATATATATATATATATATATATATATATATATATATATATATATATATATATATATATATATATATATATATATATATATAGTGCCTTTAAATATCCCGCAGAAGTGCTGCACCGGAGTGAACTTGAGACTTGGACGAGACTTACAAGTGAGGGTCTCTGAGGCAGGCGTCCTTGAGCTCGTCCGGCTTGTGAAGGTTCATGATGTCCATGAATCCGTTACAGTTGCGGGCCATGGACGTTCTTCCGGTCAGCAGGATGAGATCCAGGGGACCGTCCTCGTTCTGATCAGCGAATTTGATGGCAGCCTCCCTTTGGCAGGAGGCAGCGTCATCATCGCATCTCAGATTGCTATGCCTACAACAGATGATAAACACATACACACCTCAGTCATCATCATTATCACTATCGTCGTCATCGTTTTCTTCCTCTTTTTATAGCAGATGATAACACACGCCTCAGTATCATCATCATAATCATGATCATGATCATCATTATCATCGTCATAATCATTAGTATCATCATAATCATATCGTCATAATCTTCATCAACATCATCATTTTCTTCTTCGACCTCTTATTCTTCATCAATCTCTCCTACTTTATTCTTTGGCTGATTTCTACGTGTGATTGGTGATTCTTTAGTTATCTCAGCAACAGTGTAACGACCAGCATCTTAGGACATAAGAATATTGTCTGTCTTCCGATGACCATTTTGTTCTTAACGACTTAGCATCACTAATAAAAAGTGGGTGGCCCTTTTTCATGAATCTAATGGCGTTATGTTAAATATCAAGATAACTGACCTGACTAAATGATCAGCAACATCATTATGATAGTAATCAGTATCATCACCATAATCGTTATCATCATCATTGTCATCATAGTCGTCGTCATAATCATCACCACCATAGTTGCTATCATCATCGTCGTCGTCTTTATCATCATCGTCATCATTATCACCACCATAGTTGCGATCATCATTACTATCATCATCATCATCATCATCATCATCATCATCATCATCATCATCATCATCATCATCATCATCATCATCATCATCATCATCATCATCATCATCACCACCACCACCACCACCACCACCATAGTTGTGATCATCATCGCCATCATCATCATTATCATCATCGTCATCATCATCATGACCACCATAGTTACTATCATCATCGTCGTCGTCATCATCATCATCATCATAGTCGTCTCCTTCTCAAATGCCATATCCGTGAGCCTGTAAGCAAATGTGACTTGATATAAGACTTAGGAATCATCGTCGTACCGTAATCGAATCCTAAACCGGATATCGGGTCGAAAGAAGTCGTTATCCGGTACTCGTGAGTCTCTGACGACGACCGCGTAGCCAACAGCTCCAACGCTATTACAACGACGGATGAAGGAATTCGACGAAGCAACCGTCTTCTTCGCTTTGCTCACCTGCAGAGCCAGACGGGCCTTGCTGCCAAACCCAGGAGCAGGAATCTGGAGAACAGGAAGAGAAATAGACAGATATATCAACACAAACACATACATACATTCGTGTAAGTACACGTAGGCCTACATAGATACATACATATACATACGTACATACATACAAACATACATACATAGGCCTACATCAATCAATCAATCAATCAATCAATCAATCAATATATCTTTATTGCAACCAATAACAGTCCTTTACAATTCGTTTACAGATCAATATATAATAAAAGTACTCATAGTGAACATAATGATTTTTCAGAACTAGTCATTGGTGGCAATGGGTGGCCCCAAAGGGAGGAAGGTCCCGCTAGGGGGATACCCAAATAAATCAATTACAAGACTGACTGAATGGCTGATCGAAGAGTCATCCTCGTAGAATCTCGGCAATCAAGAAATTAAATGCGGTAATTTAACCTGTTCAGGTGGGAGAATAAAACTAGAAATAACCTTAATTACCCTTAACTAAAAAATCTTAACTAAGCCCTTCCATGACCGGGCCGCGGCGTGTCACAGCTCTGGCAAAACAAGGGTTGATAAAGGCCTAAATGTGACTAATGGTGGTAAGTCCGGATTCTATAAGAAACGTACGTATTCGTTTTTTAAAGTCAAACCGATTTTTTGCGAGTCTAATTTCTAAGGGAATGGAGTTCCATATTAATGGTCCTGTAGATCTGATACAAAATAATCTTACATTAGTGCGCACTTTAACAGGTCGGTACGAAGTGGCCCCTCGTGTGTTATGCTCATGCAACAGGGAGCCAATTGAGAAGTATTGAGAGAAGGAAGATGGCAACTGGTTTCGTTCGTAACGATAAAGGAATTCCCCAACTTGTAAGATCCTAATTTGCTTTATGTTTAATAATTTTATATCTTTTAAAATAGGTTCCGAGTGGTCGCTTCTTCTGGCTCCCACAATCATTCTAATAGCCTTCTTTTGCAGGGTAACTAGTTTCTGCAATCGGGAGTCATAATTTGAGGCCCAAAGTAGATTGCAGTAGTTAAGGTATGGGAGAATTAGTGAGGAATACAGGTTTAATCTAACATCTTTAGGGAGCAAGTGCGCTACTCTAGAAATTATACCTATATTCTTTGCTACTTTTAACGATATATAGTTGATGTGTGGCTTCCAGGTAAGGTGCTCATCAACGAATACCCCCAGAAAATTAACGGAAGCAGCCTGGGTGATAGGAGCTCCATCCAATGTGAAGGACCAGCTTATTGGCTTAATTTTTCTATGTGATTTAAAAATAATAAAATTAGTTTTATCAATATTAAGCGTGAGTTTATTGGCAGTGAACCATCTACCAACTTGCAATAATTCGAGGTTTTACATGATTAGATACATACGTATACATACAAACATACATACATACATACATGATTAGATACATACATAGAGATATGCATACATAATATGCATACATGAATACACGAATTCATACGATTGTGCTGCCATTTATACCTGCATTATGATAACATGTTAACTAGGTGGCCCTGCTAAACGGGATCATGACCCTTTTGAGTCTTCTCTTGTTGCCAATGTACAAACTATTATGTTGTATATCTTTGTGATTGATTGATTGATTGATTGATGGATACATACATAAATGCATACATACATACATGAATAGATACATATATACAAACATACGTACATATATGCATACATACATACACGAATTCATACATACATAAATGCATGCATACATACATGAATAGATACATATATACAAACAAACATATATTTGAATACATGTATACATAAATGCATGCATATATACATAAATACGTACAGACAAACATATTAAGTTACCGTAGTGGATAAATACGGAAACTGAAATAGTAAGAAACAAATATAAGAAAGTTTACAACAGGAAGGAAAGTAGTTTTGGTGTCTTTCAGTG
>OY744609.1:13741789-13751789 GCA_963556255.1 Allolobophora icterica | reverse complement strand
GAATGAGGCAGCGGAAGAGGCAGAGAGAGAGAGAAGGAGAGAGAGAGAGAGAGAGAGAGAGAGAGAGAGAGAGAGAGAGAGAGAGAGAGAGAGAGAGAGAGAGGCAATAAGGCAGAGAGGAGGTAAGGACGCTCAGAGGCAGGAAGGGAGATAAGGAGACAGAGAGAGATGGATGCAATGGGGCAGAAAGGGAGGCATACATAAGGAGGCTGAGAGGCAGGGAGGGAGATAAGGGGAGAGAGAGAGAGAGAGAGAGAGAGAGAGAGAGAGAGATGGATGGATGCAAGGAGGCAGAAAGGGACGTATACATAAGGAGGCAGGGAGGGAGATAAGGAGACAGAGAAGGAGGTAAGGAGAGAGACAGAGGCATGGAGGGAGGCAAGAAGGCAGAGAGGAACGGAGGCAAAGAGATAGAAAGAGGGGGCGGGAGGTTGAAAATGTGGATCCGCCAACGATTGCATGAATGTATATAATATTATATACATAAATATGATATATATGGATATATATTTATTATATATATATATGCGCATGAATGCTTATATATGTTAGGTATACAGTTTGCGTCGACTGTGCGGTTCGCAAATGTTAATAAATGACAGCTTTCCTGAACCAGTTTATAACCAGCTCATCAGCTCATCATGAGGTGCACGAACTACGTATACTGCAGTCTGCAACTTATAATCGTTTTTATGTGGGCTGGTTGTGTCGATAGTTAGTTTGTTATCTAGACATTTAATGCAACATCTTCAACGTACCTAACAAAAGCGCAGCCTAGACTAACATAAACAATGTCATATATAACTAAGAACAGAAACAGAATAATAGTTATACCTGTGTATCTTGTCATATATATATCTATATATATATATATACATTATAAATGTCTGTTTGTATATATTTAAATATAAAGTGACACCATATGTGTGTAAAAGTGCAACCACGTGAATAATTTGCAAACCTACTTTCATATATACTGTATATGCATATATATGTATATATATATACGTGTATATATATATATACACACGTGGAGCATTCTAATATGTCGCGTAGGCGTGGATGTATGTGCATATATTTCTGGGTATGTCTGCGCGGATGTGCCCGTGTGTGTGCGCGTAGTGTTTTGGTGGATGTCTTACTGCAGCTGATGCTGTCTTGTTAAGTCTGATATGGAACTTGGTGATGATGTGAAGGAATGGCAACTGATGCGCCCAGCCTCCCTCAGACAGACGGATAGCGATAATGATGCCCTGGTGCCAAGATGACGATGATGAATATAAGGATGGACAGGAAATGAGAAAACAGGCGAATTCCCAGACATACAACGATGCCGAAGATCATTGTTTCTCTTAAGTATTACTTATTTATTTTTGTTTATTATGGATTTTTAGGCGCCACTATCTATCAGTTGATTGCGATAAGCAATTGTGACTGAAGGACTTGGTCAAGGTCCCTATAGTAATCGTTTCATAGGAAGCTCGAACCCGTATACTTTCCGTGGTATACAAGGCGAGCGCTTATAACGGTTACCAATCGGCTACATCAGCGCTTCCCAAACTTCTCAGAGTGACGGACCGGCAGGAATTTTCCCATTGCAGCAGGACCAGTGCCCAATTTATTATTATATCTATAATTTGGGTCAAAAAAGAAATTATTCTTTAATAGTAGCGCTGGTATATAATTCAGTACTAAATATCAGCTGAATAGGCTACTTTGTACTGATCTGATATGAATCAAAAAGTTGCACGTTTGTCAAAAAAATGATAAATACGCATGCTATGGCTGTTTATTAAAATATTTATTTTATTTTTTTAACGCCCGAGGGACGAAAATTCTACATGCTCTAAGAAACTATATAACAGAGGTGTGTTTAAACTTGGAGAACGCCGTCCTCGTCTCCGGGGTGTGGTGTGGTATTTAAAAAAATTTCTAGTAAAGGCCAACAACAACTTCTATTTGACCTGTCAGCTCTTCGTCGAATAATTATTTCTTCGGCAGTTTTCGTTTGCAATAGCTGAAATACATTTACTCCCAGAACAGATCTTTTACATTTATATGAAAAATATGATTTTGATTGCGAGACAATCGTGTTTTTAAGATAGTTCTAAGCGAGACCCAATCGAGAAACGTCTATCGTCTTTTTTGTCCAGTTTCTTGACTCACTTTTTAGGACCGGCAACTGAGGGCTCGCGGACCACAGTTTGGGAGTCACTGGGCTACATGGATAATGATGGTGATAATGATGATGACGACGACGACGATAAGGATGAGTAGCATAATGATGATACTAATGATAGTTATGATAATGAACACACTGATGACGATTAAGACGATGGTGTGCAAATGCATACTTCAGGATATTATACAGTATAAGCGTTACTGTAGCCGGCCCAACTGTGTTTTATAAGCTGTGTAAGTGTAAGTGTAATTGTAATCTATGATTTATATAGCGCCACTTAAAGAGAAACAGATCGGAAGTGCTCTGAACCTGACAAAACAAAACCACGATCGAACAGAATGGTCTTCAAGCGCTTATAAATACGGAAATGAGGCCAAGCAGCTCAAGTCGCAGGTTGCAAGGCAGCTTATAAAACACAGTTGGGTCGACAACAGAAACGCTCTTACTGTATAATACAAAGAATGTATAATGATCAGGGGCGTCTACGCCATAGAAACTTTGGAGAAAATGCTCCATCCAAGAAATAGGGGGCAAGATCTGTCAGTGTGTGTGCCACCATTTTAGGGGGGAAAGGAACGAGGAGGGGGAAAAGAGGGGAAAAGGGACGTTGCTCCAATGACTTAGGGGGAGATAGACGCCCCTGATAATGATGTATAATAAGGCAAAGACGACAATGACGATGATGATGATGACGACGATTTCGGCGATGAATGGGACGAAGTTTAGTTAGGCTTGCTCAAGAGCAGTGCGAATTAAGACTTGGTGAGGCCCTAAGCTATAAAGCTTGACGAACGGTACTTAAAATAAAATACTATCTAAAAAATTTAATGTGAATCCTTTGAAAATAGAGCCTGTGCGCATAATAAACTTCGATTACGTTCGTCATTTTCCTTTCAGGTAATCTGTCAAATTTTCATCATCAGATTTCAGGGATTTTGTCAAGTATCTGAGTGAATCAGGGATTTTACAAATTGCCTAAAAATGTCAGGCAGTTTACAAAATCCCTGATTTTACAATTTGCCTGTAACATATATACATGTATACAATACACATAAATTTTTTTTAAAGCGCTCCAAAAATTCAGATATTTTTAGGCTTCTGCAGATTGTGAGGCCTTAAGCTTTAGCTTTTTTAGCTTATACGTAAATCCTGCACTGCTCAAGAGTATGGAACTTGGAAGGATGGATATATATAATGTAGACGGCATTAGGCACCTGAATATTATCTTCGGCATAAGGAAAACAGAAACACCCAGAGCATCAGTTGGCCAACCAGTCCATCAGTCGGTAGCTAGAGTCGTTAGCTTGCATACATTCTAGCAAAACAACAGTGTTGGTCAGGGTCAAGGCTCAGACACAACCACAGAGCTGAAATGAAACTGCAGGTATACAGTACGAAGCAAAGCCAGCAAGCCATAATATCAAGAATGATAGACCCAAAAGCAAAAAATCCCTCTGAATAACATACCAACGAAAATAAACACCAAGTATAACAACAAAAGCAATAGCATAACGTCGAAAAAACACAAAGACATGGAAAAGCGAAAACAACAACATTTATCTCGGCGAAAATTACAAATACTTCACAGGGAAAATAATAACAAACGTAGCAAAGAAAACAGCAAGATATGTAACAGAAAAAGAGCAGCAAAGACAGAAGCATTAACTGCTGAAGTTAACGATGGTAGCACTTTTAAAAAAGTGTGAAATATTAGGACTGGAGTTGAAAGATATTCGATTATGACGACCGTTGCATATAATGATTATTATCGACTTGAAGATCGGAAATGAAGGATATCAGTACAGTGTAGTAGTACAGCTCAGTCGCTTGTGTCATTTCGTTCTCAAGTTAAAACTTACTGTTTTTAAAATTGCTTATCCACCATAGGCTCCCTCTTTGTCTTACGGACTGATCTTCTGGATATATAGGCCCTACCTGATTACGGCTTGGTTTTGGTGTGCCATCGGTTGATGCCTTGTGCATTAGTCTGTTGGAGAAGCATAGTCGATATTCCATAGGTCAGGGAAACCAGAAATCAGACTAGTATATAACCACTATTATTTATAATTATTACTATTTGCCCCGAGGTAAACAGGATTCCACATTATTTACAGTGTAGAATTGTCTGGAATGGGCCATATTCGTCTAGGTCTAAGATGGTTAAGGTACCCCTAAAGGCCACCGCGTTGAAACGTGGGCTCGTAAGCGCAAGGCGATTGTTATATTGTTATTATTATTTTTTACCCGAGGTATATATGATCCCTCAGGTGCAAGATATTATTATTATTATTATTATTATTATTATTATTATTATTATTATTATTATTATTATTATTATTATTATTATTATTATTATTATTATTATTATTATTATTATTATTATTATTATTATTATTATTATAATTAATCGATTTATTTATTAAGCACCACTATCGAATGATCAAGCATCAATCGATGGCGCTGAGCAACTGTGAACGAAGGACTTTCTCAGGGTCCTTACAAAGAGACCGTCTAAGTAATAGGAGTGTTGAACCCGTTCTCTCCGTATTACTAGCCAATTGGCTATCGGTTCCTATAAACGGCGAGCAAGCAATCCAGACGCACGAACCGACTGACTGTCAGACAGACAGCCAGACAGTCATACAGGCAGATATGCAGTTATACACAGACAGTCATACAGGCAGACATACGTAGACAGTTACATCTGTGCGTCTGTGTGAGATAATGACGAATAAAATTCGTACTGCGAAGGACAGTATACTTATTCTGATACTGAAGGTACTAAATACTGAGAGACAGAGGAAGTATATATACCGGAAGGATGCAAATCTCCGTCCTAATCTAATCTAATGACTTCAATTATAGGGTCATTACCATATACCACAGTCTATCTATTCCTGATTAACATCAAAGCCTGCAGTCTCTTGAAGTTTCCAGAGAAAACGCAGATCCTCCTTCCATGCGGTTGTACGTTCGTATCTGGACATTCATCTGGTATCTGTCGAGGACTTCTGAAAGACTCTGTGGTTCAGCGACAGTGTACAGATGGCCAAGCTCTGCTTTATTTGCTAACGGGGTCAAACACGTGCAAATCTCTGAAGGCAAACTGTTGCAATTAGGCTACACGGTTCAACAGCAGCACCAAATGTGCTACAAACTTTACGATATTAGCTATTATTACTGACACGGTATCTCTGGCAACCCTGCCGACTTGACTAAGCTGTTGCCCTACGCTTAGTTATAACGCAGCGCTTGAGAAAGTTGCAGTTTACGATTACAATTACGACGGTATGTTCTACTTTTATGGTACAGCGTACATGTATATGAATGTAGGGGGTCATACCTATTTAGATATTTATCGGCACCTTTAAGGCCTTTTAATCGAGCAGAAGCATTCAGCAATGTTACAGATCTGAAGAGGCGCGGCTGAAGATAAAGCTACATAGAGCGTACAGAGGGAGCCACTGTTCCTTGCGATGGCAATTAGATGGATCGCGCAAGCCAGGTGCGCGTTCGACGCGCTCTTAAGTTCTGATGAGTGTAGTAGCACTTCCATGTACTTTGTTAACTGTTCGTCTGCGGTTGAGAAATCTCAGTTCAACCTCTTCCTTGTCTGATCGGTTAACAGAGACGGATGAATATCAAAGTAGACGGAAGTGGAATTCCATTCCATTCAGTGGATATTCGCTGTTTAAGGACGGTGTATACATGATGGAGCGTTGATGGCCGCTGAAACGTCGCACTGTTCGTACTTGTGGGTGTTTAGAGCTCCACTTCATTATTAATTGCTTTCTTCGACGCGGTGTAGAAGTGCTTCGTTAACGCGTAAACATTCTTAGGAGAATAAAAAATTTAATTTTTATTATAACCACTACCATCATCGTTATCATCATCGTCATCATCATCATCACTAATATTATTAGTATTATTTTATTTGCCCCGGGATATCAAGGATCCACCAGGTAGGTATAAAAATTTTCCCGAGACTTTAAATTTTGTACAAATAAAAAGATTTTTCCTGGAACGGCCGAGCGAATTTTTCCTGCGATGTTATTTTATTATTATTATTATTATTATTATTTTTTTTTTTACCCGAGGTATCAAGGATCCCTCAGGATTTGGAAAAATTATTGTTATTTAGGAGCAGAGATAGTGTCTGGAGGGTCAGGCCTCGTCTTATTATTATTATTATTATTATTATTATTATTATTATTATTATTATTATTATTATTATTATTATTATTATTATTATTATTATTATTATTATTATTATTATTTTATTTATTTATTATTATTATTATCATCATCATCATCATCATCATCATCGTCGTCGTCGTCGTCGTCATCATTTACCTGAGGTATGCTTGTATTCTCTCAGGAACAAAAAAAGATGCTAGCAACTGTAAATGGGCATCGGGAGATTAAGCATGGCCTTCGCAACATGAGTAAACGGCGTCGAAGTGCTATGGCATTATAGACGACGTATGTACACACAGACACAAGCGAGGTCATGTGACACGGTGGCCGAATAGATACAGCGCTCGGCCTGTAACGCGGAGAGTACGGGTTGGACTCAGCTGGTCATCGTGTAAAGGACCTGGAGCAAGTCAATCACGCACAGTTGCTCAGCGCTATCGTATGGTCGTGTCTGCACTTCTGAACGTTAGCAGAAGGGCAATATCAAAGACAGTTGTAATGCACTGTAAGTAAGTGTATGGTAGCCATCAGGGTCAACAACATTCCCGGACCGAAATTCTTGAGGGCTGCAAAGACAATGGAAAGCCAACTGCAATCCGCACCACCTCACTGCTCAGACATAGGCTACACGATGAGATAGGAGGAAGAGCGGTCAGTCAATCGCCTGATTGGGGACAGCTGAGTACAGTGAACCGTCCTCCATCAGTCGGTTATCCCGTGCCTTCCCAAACCACCGACCTATGCCCTTCAATAAATGGCCCATCCGAGGTCGGGTGGTGCCAGTCCCAAGCCAGAAGAAGGGTGAGGTCAACGATCTTGCAGCCATAAGGTGTCGTTTAACACCCGAAACTATTAAGGGCCCTAGTACTGCTTTGTACAGTTGGCAACGGGTCAACACAAAATAGAAGTGATCAGGATTATTTTATGTGTGTCCCAACCTGTATAGTCGGAAGCTAAGCCTATGCGTTTCTAAGCTTTCGGTTCTGCAACAAAATATTCAGTGAAGATTCATGAAGTAAAAAATCCTCTGTTCGGACAATCTATTGTCTACAGGAAATATATACAACAGGAACTGAATATTCGTCACTCTTCGCTCCGTTTAGAAATCCAGTAAGTCGTTGGTTCTGTTCTCTGTACATCGACAGCAGAAAGCCGAACCTGCATAACTTCGCCCTAATGTAAACAATGGCTAACTCCCTATACCAGTCTCAGACCACGAAAGTGCAAATACATTAATCTACCGGTCGGCCAGGTACATCGGTCAGTTAATCAATGTTCATATCCAACAGTAAAGCCAGAGTAGATCGTAAGCCATGTAAACCCATTTTAACTTGTAGACAAATTAAACCATAGAAGCACGTAGGCGTGAGCTCTGAAGCGCCAAAAACAAAGTCCATGTAAACAGCTGCATCTATTCGTCACCGAGATCTATTCCTGCGAGCTATCAACAAATCACCCAGGAGGGTATCAGTCACCCAGGGCCAAGAAGACAGAAAGTGGTGGTCTGGAATTCCGTGATTGTCGCAGCTGAAACCAATGAGGCAGAAGAAGCTAGCAAACAAACGCTCCTCATACCAACCGCTCAGTGGTTGGCAATGGCAATGGTAATTGCAAATTTATATAGCACCACTTCAGAGAGACTCATCATAGGTTTCCCGACCTAATACAATGAAACCATGATCGAGCAATTGGTCTTCAAACGTTCGCGGAATAGAGGCAAAGAGAGGCTGAGAAGCTCATGTCGCAGTGTGTTAGGAAGTTTGTTCCAGGAGGATAAGGATGACTTTTTCATCATGAGGTTGCAGGCCGCACTCCCCGTAAGATGTGGATCTTATGGGTAGCCTGGCCTCAACCACTGGGTGCAGTGGTGTTATCCAGCAGCTCCGGTTTTGGTGATCATAGCAAGGAGAATGGCAAAGCAGATGCGGCTGATCATAGTTCCACCAAAAGACGAACTTAGTAAACAGAAGGCGCTTTGAGAATTGTAATAGCCTAATTGTAATTACGACAATTTCTAGAGCATAGTCAGTAGCAAGCTACTTCTAGGGTTCTTTACAATGTCAACTGTCTGCGCAAATGTAAGTACATTGTAACTGTTGCTTAAACCAAGAAGGTTTTTGACTTCTGAATCGGAGCATGAAGACTGTTCCAAGCACGCTGGCAGACGGTGGAGGTTCTGATGACATGTCTCAGAGACCCACAGTGGTGCATGGTCAAGAGCCCCGTAAAATACTCGTCCTTGAACGAATGGTGCATAATAAAAGTATGATGATATCTTAGACACCTTTAAATCTGTCTCTCCATTGCTATATATTCCTCAATTGGACGGTCTCGTTAATTTTCTTCAAAAGTTTATAAATCATTAGCTGTAGGCTATAATATGCCAAATGAATGGCGAGAACAGTTAAAATAATTTCTGCCGATATCAAAAGATGTCGTCTAACGGTGGATCCGGCATGGATGTTCCTATATTCTCCAAAATCGAGTTAATGGCTGCAATAAAGGCAACTGCGTTGTGCGATAAAATGGCCGATTCCCAAAAGACTCTGCTCACACCTTGGTACTCAGACCATGTCTTAATTCGGCCCTGAATGACATTGGCCAAATTCTGTTTACGAGACGGCTGATCAGGAAAACCAGGAGCGAACTGCAGCAACGCCTTCGAAGTTTTTAGAGTTCTGGAACCACTCCATATGCAGGGTCGTCTACACCATAGAAACCTTGGAGCAAATGCTCCATCCAAGAAATAGGGGTGGAGATCTGTCAGTGTGTGTGCCACCATTTTACGGGGAGAAAGGAACGGGGACGGGGGAAGAAGAGGGGGAAGAGGAAGTTGCTCCAATGACTTAGGGGGGGCGGAGGATAGACGCCCCTGTGCATATGTCCTGTCGAATCCAGGTCGGGTCAGGACAGGTCAAACTCAGATACATAACTGTGCCCTATTAGCATTGTGTAAGAAGGTGGCCTTCAATCTTCGGGTGCTCCACAAACTCCGTATGGAAAATCAGAGCTTGAAGCTGAGGCGCCTATGCATAATTATTATTGCTTAGGCCTACATAATAAGGCTGCATCATCATCATCATCATCATCATCATCATCATCATCATCATCATCATCATCATCATCATCATCATCATCATCATCATCATCATCATCATCATCATCATCATCATCATCATCATCATCATCATCATCACCATCATCATCATCATCATCATCATCATCATCATCATCATCATCATCATCATCACCATCATCATCATCATCGTCATCATCATCATCATCATCATCATCATCATCATCATCATCATCATCATCATCATCATCATCATCATCATCATCATCATCATCATCGTCATCGTCGTCGTCGTCGTCGTCGTCGTCATCATCATCATCATCATCATCATCATCATCATAATCATCATCATCGTCGTCGTCATCATCATCATCATCATCGTCATCATCATCGTCATCATCGTCATCATCATCATCGTTTGCTTCATGAATCCAAACAAACATACAAACAACAGATTAAATTAACCGTTTGGCTTCAGTCAGCAAGACTTACAGTCGTCACGTAGGCTATAGGGACACCATTGGTCTTCTGATTACCAATCTGAG
>OY744609.1:13734289-13736789 GCA_963556255.1 Allolobophora icterica | reverse complement strand
TACTGTCTGATATAGGTTTAATGTAATCAACCATTTATGTTGCGCTTTTAACACCTTATCGAGAGCGATCTGTTCACACTGCCAAGCTAGGTTGAGCTTATTTTATTTATATTTTATTTATATAGCGCCAGAACTTGACTGGCTTCAGGCCTCGGCCGGATGGACAGCTGAAAGGAGGTTTAAATCCGCACACTCTGCGTCACAATGCGATCTCTCTGAACCAATTAGCTACTACATGCCACACGCACGCACATACAAAGCATGCATGTGTATGTACACAGCATGCATGTGTACACATTCCACGCGTGTTCGTATTTTTTAGCACAGGTAGATGCAGTTTAAATTATATGGCACACGAAGTTAATTCATATTTCTGCCTATGCATTACAGTCTATGTATAACGGAGGTAAGTCTCACTATTGTACAATGTACATGTGTATTGCAGGTAAGTCCCACCTGTGCATTATAGTACATGATAGTGCAAGTATTGTCTCTCCTGGGCATTGTAGTGTAATGTGTATTGCAGCCAAATCTCATTTGTGCATTATAGTACAAGCGTATTGCAGATATACAGTCTTACCTGTGCTTTGTAGTACATTACCTATATATATCTTGCATACAGTCGCACCTGTGCATTATAGTTCACGTATATTGCAGGTGAATCCTTACCTGAGTTTGTTTTTCGAGACGTTTCCTGAAGTTTTCACCGAGAATTCGTTGGCATATTTCAAGTGCTCTGTTATTCCATTCTCTTTGTTCCTCTTCTCCAGTATCTGGAAAATGTTACCGTTCATCGTCTTAAGCTCATCCATCGGAGTATATAAGCAGGTCATAAGGTCAACAGAGGTCAATGGAGGTCATATGTATGTCTCTTTGATAAGCAGTATCGTTAATCAGGCATGTACGGCAAGGCAGGGTAAGATAAGATAGGGGAAGGTTAGGTGATACGAAGTAAGGTAAAGTGAGCTGAGGTAAGTAAGGTAAAGCTGAATAAAGTAAGGTGAGGTATGTGTATAGGTAAGATATAAGACAAGAAAAAGGTAAAACAATGCAAAGAGGGACAATGCCAATGGAATGGTAAGATGTAGAGATATCTTTGCTATAAGCCTCTATCAGGAAGAGCCGTTCTCGAGGAAGAGTTTGTTCTGGGTTGGAGCAATCTGTCGGCTTAAGTGCAAACACGATGACACCGTCTAACCATGGCAGAGATAAAACTTCATTCCATGATCTCTCTCTTTGATATCTCTCTCTGGCTCTCTGGCTACCTCTCTCTCTCTCTCTCTCTCTCTCTCTCTCTCTCTCTCTCTCTCTCTCTCTCTCTCTCCCCCACTATGTTTATCTCTGTCTATCTCTTCTTTTCTCTCTCCTTCTCTGGTTTGGCTTAATCTCTCTCATTCTCCCCTCTCTCCCTCTGTCTTTCTGCCTCTCTGTCTCTGTCTCTGTCTCTTTCTCTCTCTTTCCACTTCGTGTCTATCTGCCTATGTATGACTCTTGCCCTCTTCTACTCTCTCTGTCTCCCTCTATCTCTTCTCTTTGGTCTTTCTCTTTTCCTTGTCTGTGTCTTTCCTTTCCTGTAACTGTCCCTATTGTCCCTATTTCACTCTTCCTCTCTCGTTCTCTCTCGCTCTCTCTGTCTCACCGTGTCTGTCTCTGTCTCTCTCTCTTGGTCTCTCTCTCTATCACAGCAATAAGCTACATCACTATATGTAAGCTTTGCGTAGTCGTGTTATCTATGCTGATAATCGACAGCAAGGAGCTCCCTTCATTTCGGTCCATATCTCACATCTGTGATGTAATCGACGGAATTGGAAGACGTCAATCAACATCGTCTGATATCTTGGGAGTTATGTTAACAGCGATATAAAAGTCATCAGATATGATTAGATCATCCTCGAAGATCGCTACACGCACGCATTCACATCGATATAAATTATGTTAAAACCGAAGTCCGTAAATCATTAGTTCGCGATCTGGGTGTTAAACATTGGATCCAGTTCTCTCATTTACAGACGATGTCAATCGTATCTCTCAACAAGTCTTAATCTACATTTCAACTCCGCACCATCCGTCACTCGCTCTACCCTCACGCGCTCAATACTCTTGTACATGTGCTGATCTGTACTAGGGTAGACTTTGCAACACCATCTACTCTAAAGCTTTCCAAGCTTCAGCCCGCCTTATTGGTGGTCTCCATAGACGGCGATCCCCTGGGGGTCGAGGAGGACAAGACCCCACCTTTGACAGTGGGGGATACAGCATAGAGTAGTCCCCCTTAAATTTTGAAAAAAGGTCAAATTGTTTTCGCGCATGAACACCTCTTTCTTGACCAGATCAGTTCAAAAGTGTCCCTTGTCTCCTCACCTGTCAAAAAAGATCGCCGCCAGTGGTGGTCTCCCGAGATTTGCCCATAAAATATTGCCATTTTTCGAAACACTCTCACTGGCTTCATGTGCCGTAGCGCATCCAGTTCAAAGTTTTAAATCTTCTGCGCAAACTGTTT
>OY744609.1:13694289-13729289 GCA_963556255.1 Allolobophora icterica | reverse complement strand
GTTCGGATCTGACACAGATGATTTGTTACACGTTCTTATACATATACCGGTATTCTGTATGTATGTATGTATGTATGTATGTATGTATGTATGTATGTATGTATGTATGTATGTATGTATGTATGTATGTATGTATGTATGTATGTATGTATGTATGTATGTATGTATGTATGTATGTATGTATGTATGTATGTATGTATGTATGTATGTGTATAATATATATGCATGCTCCTGAGTACAGATTCAATATATATACATAATATATCATGTATGTAAGTGCCTCCTTAACAAGTAGCCTACACGTGCGTGGGAGCGTGCACGCACGCGTGCAAATCGTAAGACATGTCTGCACTGATATACATGGACCCACAATCGCATTGATTTTCAGCCTAGTATGTCTTGTACGATAGACGGAGACACTGAGGCACCGTCTAATCGCTGTAAGAAGTTTATGAGGTCAAATATTTCCAATATATCTATCATTCAAGTACATATACAAAAGTAAATAAACATGTATATTATATATATATATATATATATATTTATGCATGAAGAATTGAGCATACAGACGTCTATACACGATCTGCAGTTTATCAAGTGTTGTATGCGGTTTTTGATGTTGCTGCTGTATCACTTACTTCCATTCACTCACACAGATTACCTCACTTTACTTTGCCTTATACCCTAGTTTACCTCACCTTAACTTACCATACTTTTTGGTAGAGTTGAACTCACCTAACCTTATCCTATCTGACATACTTCGCCTAACCCTGCCAAATACTTTTTGGGTTAGCTGATCTTAACCCTACCTTACTCCGAAGGTACCGGTACCTTACCTTACGGACTGAAATATTCATTATCCAATCTTGAAATATCTTAGTCTCTTTGCGAGATTTCGAACCCCAGATCATAAAGCAAACCACTCACTAACTGACTGTTGCGGATGTACCACTGAGTTTTATTTATTTATTTATTTTATTGCGGATATTTCTATAGCGTCTCTCGAAGTCTACTACTACTCAGAGGCGCTTCCGACTACAGCATTGATACTGTGCCGGAATTTTCACGCCGAAGCGCCACGAGCAATTGCGAGTGAAAGACTTGCCCAAGGTCCGTACGCAGCGGCTAGAGTGGGATTCGAACCTGCAACCCTTCGGTCACAAGGCGCCGAACTTACCACTGAGCCACCACGCCCCACTGTTAAACTGCTTATAGATCCGTCATTTCACAATACACACGCATACGCATGCATACATACATACCATACCGAACATGTACCATACCATGCTATGCCAAACATACCAACTATATTTATAAATACATTCATACATACATACATACATGCATACATACATACATGCATACACATATACACGCATACATTCACACACACATACACACATATAATATATATATATATATATATATACTAAATATGCTATATATATGTTCATGTTGTTGGTAACTCCTTAAGTGGGAACTGCGGATCGTAAACCGGTTTCTATCCATTGCAGATTCCTTCTCCTTCTCTGCTCCAGTGCATGCGTGACCTCGGTGACTGGACGCTGGAACGGGAATTGACGCCTTCTCTGGCCACGTGAAGACAGTATGTTGAACTTGTTTTATCACTCTCTTCATGTCGTTTACTATACGCCACTCAATCTGTGCCGAAGCTCCATCTACCCTGATGCAAGAATTCGTAAGCACTAGACAAAGGTGTTGACTATTCGTAATGCCATTTACCTGTGGACCTGCCTCTTTTTCAGATTAATCAACCTCAGTCCGTCGTAAACATCGCAGCGCCGAGGCTAATAGATGGGATTCCAAGGCTTGGTCATATATCTAACTCCACGCGGGACGATCTGCAATGGATGCCCATACGACAACTCACTGAGTTAAAGATCCTTATATGCTGACGTGCAACTACTTTCCCATGGCAGTTGCGCTCTTTTCGCCTTAGAGAGCCAGGCATTCCAGCGTCATCCCTACTTCAACGCTGATCTTTTCGCTCAACAATATAGGGTGATAAGGTTTGTTTTCTGTCCCATACTGCCACAGTGCAACTCGGAAACTTGCCGGGGTCCGCTACCCATTCTGGAGAAGGCTTCCATGGAATAATATTCCATATTATTATTGTTATGGTGTGAAGCAATGGTTGCCCATACATATTATGCGACATGGGTCTATTCTTTCTTTGCCTCTATCACGAAGCGGCTGAAGACCAATCTATTTTTGTACCATCAGGTCTGGTGCTCATCGAATGATATTTTGAAGAGGCGCTATATAAATATGAGCTCCGAAATGACAAATCACAAATCTTCTCCGCCGTCTGCTATTCTTCCTTGGCCTTAGAAACATCTGGTACTTTGAATCAAGTAACCTTCTAGATCAAATCGGTGGTCGTGACTTCATCGTCAGCTATCCTGATCGTCATTCAGGGGGGAAATGGTAGATCGATTTCGTTTTTGGCTTCTCAAATAAGACTGCAGATCCTGCAGATATGTTTAATTGCTTACGACACAGTTATATACAAAGGTTCCAAATTAATAGTCAACATAGCATAACGCGACATAATAACACATAAGATGATATGACATAAGAAAAGATGATATGACATAACATAAGATAACATGACATAACATAGGATGATATGGCACAAGATGATATGGCATAACATGTGGACACGACTACCAATAATAGATAGAGCGCTTGCTTCTAACGCGGAGACGCCGGAGAGTACAGGTTCAAGCAAGCCTCCCGTGAGACGGTTACTGTGTTACCTTGGGCAGGTTCTTCACTCGCAACTGCTCAGCTTAATCCACTGATGCTTGGTCATTATACAGCGGCGCTTATTAATGCATAATCTTGGTTTTAGCTGATTCATAAGACATTCGTAAGACATTAAATCTATGACACATAAGACATTCCTACAATCCTACTGACCAAGCCTAACCACTCGACCTCAAAAGTCAACTTAAATACACACTGAAGCCTAATCCTGTCGATATTCCCCTTCGGTCCTTCTAGAAGTTATAACGTTTACACAGTAATCAAGAAAACTTGGAACTACCGAATGATTGCAAGTCATCCGAGATCTGATTCTGCAAATATTTCTTATATAAAAATAATAAAAGCATGGGCGTCCGCAGGAATTTTTCTGGGGGAGAAAAATTTTTCTTGGACGGCAAAGTGACGTTTTTGCATAGCTATTCATGAACACAGAAAACGAGACAATTTTCGGAATTCATGGGGCAAATGCCCCCTTGCCCTCCCTCCGGACGCCCATGTATAAAAGCCATGACCTGATCTGCAAGGGACCTTGAATAAACTCCGCGAAAGAGGAGCAGGAATCCAAAATGATCCCCAATTTACTTAATGACAAGGCGCGAATGAAAGCGATACAACAATGTGGACGGAAGTAAGGCCTGTAGACCAATATGCAGCTGCTGGGCTTGGGCTAGAAAGGAATTCGGTGTTTGACAGATTCAAAACAAGCTTACTGATTACCATCGAAGCCTGCACATCTTCAAAACAGCTTAGAGTGGCTGAAGAGAGCAACAGACGTGGAACTGTCAAAAGAAACAAGAAGCCGAGTTTCTTCAGCATCCACATGGTTATTCAGTGTTCGGTTAGCAGGCAGGTCATATGCCCAGATAACCAGAGAAGTCATCTGATGCAAATGCTTATAGGTTTGCTTCACACCATAACAAAAATAGCGTCCGAATAACCAGAGAGCGTTGAACCTGTTTGTTATCAGCTAGAGGCATTGACGCCTATTTACATATAGCAATCTTTTATTTCACCAAACGATGGTACAGAGTATGTTTAACAATGTATGCCAATCATAGCCAATGTATTGTAATATGAAGGAAAAGAAGAGCTGGTCCTGAGGCAGTCAGGGATATGAACTATGAAGTGTTAGCTACTTCATTTTCGTAGCCTCGGCATATGAGGGTGGGTGGCCAGTCTTCTCCCTCGCCGTCTCATCCTTCCACCGACAAGGTACGATCGGTGAAATCAAAATAGCTGAGTTGGCTAGGGGACGCAGGTGAAGAAGAAATCTGGAACCAAATTTCTGCCCTGGTGGGGATTTGAACCCCAGACCACTCGATTGACAGTCCAGCACGCTAACGACTACACTATCGAGCACCCCCGTAATGTAATAAAATTACACCTCTATGCAGGAACTCCGACTATGGAGGACGAAAGATTTAAAATGTTGTATTTGGTAGTGGTAAGAAGAGCAGTTGTTACACTCCCGTAGATGTTGCAGAGGTAAAACTTTGTAGTGGTTGAAGCAACATAGTGCGGTATTAGTTCCAGATAATCCGCCGGCTTCCCCGTCGACTTAGTTTTCGCATCTCCCTTGGGTACCATTTGCCCCGCGGACCAATAACACCAACAGCAAACACAATAACACCAGACAAGTGATAAGTGAATTGCACCATGTGTCTTCGATATTATATTCGTCGTTTTCTTCGTCCGATGATGCAAAACAAGAATTATTGGAAGAGGCAAGAACATCGATTGTGCGTTTATGTTCGTCGTTCCAGAAAAAGACTCGCTGTAGGTGAAAACTACTCTGGCAGTATCGTAGCTGGCCTGCAGAAAGCGCTCATAACACGGCGAACTGTATCATTTTCGTGTTTCTGTCAAAGGTTACATATACCGGAGTACATACATACAAAATACACATACAAACATACATACACACATACATACAAAATACATAAATACATACATACTTACATATATACTTACATACATACTTACATACATAGCCTCTATTCACGCA
This sequence comes from Allolobophora icterica, assembly GCA_963556255.1. Lineage (NCBI taxonomy): Eukaryota > Metazoa > Annelida > Clitellata > Crassiclitellata > Lumbricidae > Allolobophora > Allolobophora icterica. The sequence continues at coordinate 13,724,494 of OY744609.1, read as the reverse complement.
GATACTTACATTCACACATTCGCATTTTTAAGAATGGTGTATAACTGTATACTTACATATATACATACATACATACATACAAACATACATACATACATACATATATACATATATACATATATATATATATATATATACAAACTTAAGTGCATGCACATATGACACATTTTGGCCACACAAAATGAGCAGCATAACGCAAAATGTACTCAGTTGCAATCTATTATCTAAAAATGGATATAATAATAAAGACTGTCTAGCTAAAATTGCAAATGTTATTTATGAATTCCACTAATCGTTAATCATTTCTTCGTCTATTTCGATCGAAAGAGGATGAAAAGAGGAATGGATCGATTGTAGGAGATGTAGAGAGAGGCTCTGCTCTCCGAGCAGTTGAAAGTAGTCAGTGAAAAATACCTAACTTACAAATATTTTTTATATAACTATTGAATTACAATACTTTGTGTTCATTTGTATACACTGTATGAGTGTATGTATGCATGTTTTGCATGTATGTATGTGTGTACCTATGAATGTAGGTATGCTTGTATGTTTGTATGTATGTTCTGACGTATGTGTATGTATACATTTATTTGTTTATGCATACATGTATGGGGACATCAATATCAATATCAATCAATATCAATATCGATCAATATATGTTTTATTGAAACCAAAACAAAACAACAGAAACAATAGAAACAAAAACCAGTTAACAGGCGAGGTTATAATTCATTTACAATTGTTTCTTTGCTAACAATTTCCGCGCTGTTATACTCAGGAATGAGGACAAATGTCGCTGGAAGCAAAGGGCGTCCCCGAAGGGATAGAAACCCCCCGCTGTTAGGGGCACCCGTACAAATCAATTACCAGCATTAACAATGGCTACTCGAATACTGCTCCCTCCTGTGATTCCAAATCGGGTCTGGCCTGAACTGGATCTATTGTAAACAATCAGGAGGGAGAATCTAACATATTGTTCTGACTTAACTATCCTTAACTAAGAAATCTTAACTAAGTAGCTCTGGGCCCGGGCCCCGGTGTGGTCCTCATGTCACAAATGCTACAGGTAGGGGTGTTGACTTCATTCTAAGCAATAGCGGGATATCCAGATTCTGTCAGGAATGTCCGTATTCGTTTTTTGAAGTCTAGTCGATTCCTAGCAAGTCTTATGTCTAAGGGTATGGATTTCCAGATTTGGGGCCTCGATGATTTAATACGGAACAGTCTTGTATTGGTGCGTGCTTTAGCAGTTCGATATAGTGTAGCTCCCTCGTGTTATGTTTATTTACTAGTGAGCCGCGGGTGAAGTAGCCAGCGAAGGACCTAGGTAATCCAGTTTACAATAGATCCAGTTCAGGCCAGACCCGAATGTATGTTTGCATGCATGCATGCCTGCATGTATGTATGTATGTATGTACGCATGTATGTGCACATTCATGGAAGGAATAATCAGATATACAGACAAATGAATGTATGAATGTATTCACATACGAGTGTACATCTTAGGCTTATCTGAATATTTATGCACCGCCTTTACACTTCTAAAAGTAGCTCAGCCATAAACACGTTGCACCACCGTCATATAGTCACGCATGAAGTAAGCACTGGCACCTGTTCTCTAATGTCAATAAATACTCCGACTCAAGCTGATGAAGATGCGAGCAGGCGGTTGGGGGTCGGCCCAGAGGAACTGAGGCCCCACAGAGGCTGATCGCCATCTTCCTCGTATCCGTGACTCACTTCTTTATAATAGCGCCTACCACTAGACACTTGTCTGCCAATGAGCAGTTTATTTTTGCCCTGATTGTATTCAAGAGACCGTGGGGAGGGAGCGCTGAGGAATCTGTCGGCGAGATGGCAGATCTAGTGACTCAGGCGATTCTTAATTCTTGCAGTTAAATTAGTCATCCTTGCCCACGTAAAGCAAGAACAGAAAACGACTAATGATCAATGATCGCAATAAAGTCTAGACGATATTATAGCCGAGACTGCACTAGTTAACAGATTAAGAACAGAAGAAGAGAGGCAGTAAATCCGCCACTGCTCGTACTCTGGTAGTGTCAGTCCCAAGCCCGGAAGAAGGAGGAGGGCGACGTTAATGATCTTTGTTATCACACAGTGTCGTTAAACTGAAACTACAACAAGAGAGGCAGTCCCTTAAGGTAGCCCTGAGACGCAGCCATGGGTATGAAGTGTTAGCGACTTCATTTTCTCCGCCTAGGCATATGAGGGCGGGTGACCAGTCCTCTCCCTCGCCGTCTTATCTTGCCTCCGACAGTGTACGGTCAGTGCACTCATCATAGCGGAGTTGACTAGGGGGCTCAGGTGGAGCAGAAATCTTGAAATAAATTTCTGCATTGATAGGGATTTGAACTCCGACCTCTCGATTGATAGTCCAACCGCTAACCACCAGATTAAACATAATTCAAATGTAGGCCATAACAGTATACAGTGCCCTTGAGAGTTCCTTTTAAATGTGCTCTATAAAAGCACAGATACATACATACATACACACACATACATACATACATACATACATACATACATACATACATACATACATACATACATACATACATACATACATACATACATACATACATACATACATACATACATACATACATACATACATACATACACACAATGTCCACATACATACATACATACATACATACATACATACATACATACATACATACATACATACATACATACATACATACATACATACATACATACATACATACATACATACATACAGACATACATACATACAGACAGACAGACAGACAGACAGAAAGACAGAAAGACAGACAGACAGATGAGAATACATTAGACCAGAAAGGACCAGATGAGACGAGAAGAGACCCGATGATAAGACCGGAAAGGACCAATGTTTCCAAATCTGCCAGACTGGAGATGGAAAACTATTTATCGGTCGGGTGCGTCGAGTGTCTGGACGATCTGATGCAGATGACGTTAAAAGGAAACGATGCAAGACTCTTCCATCAATCCCCAGTATGCAATCTCCACTTCTTCTCTCTGTCTCTCTATCTATCTCTCTGTCTCTCTGTCTCTCTGTCTTACTTTCTCTTTCTCTCTCTGCATGTCTGTTCTGTCTGTCTGTCTGTCTGTCTGTCTGTCTGTCTGTCTGTGTGTCTGTCTGTCTGTCTGTCTGTCTGTCTGTCTGTCTGTCTGTCTGTCTGTCTACTTTTTCTTTATCTGCCGGGGTCTCTGTCTCTCACACCAGTATGCCTACTAGCAAGCTGCCTGCATACTTAGCAGACGACTTGTCCGTATGTTTTCTGTCGGTGTGTTCGTCCATTTGTCTGTCTGTGTCTGTGTGTATGTCTTGCTGTTTGTCTGTCCGTCAGTTTGTCTGCTTATCTGTCTGCCTGTCTGTCTGTCTGCATGCCTGTTTGTCTGTCTATATATCTGCCTGCCTGTCTGCCTGCCTGTCTGTCTGTCTGTCTGCCTATCTGTCTGTCTATATATCTGTCTGCCTGTCTGCCTGCCTGTTTGTCTGTGTGCCTGCCTGCCTGTTTATCTGTCTGCCTGCCTGCATGTCTGTCTGTCTGACTGTTTGTTTGTCTGTTTGCCTGCCTGTTTGTTTGTCTATATATCTGTCTGACCGCCTGTCTGCCTGTCTGTCTGTCTGTCTGTCTGTCTGTCTATATATCTGTCTGTCTGTCTGCCTGTCCGTCCGTCCGTCTGTCCGTCCGTCTGTCCGTCCGTCTGTCTGTCTGCCTGTCTGTCTGCCTATCCGTCCGTCTGTCTGTCTGCCCGCCTGTCTGTCTGTCTGCCAATCGGGCGTTGACTGAAACGACTGTGGGCATGTACAACGGGATATGATATAAGCCTCGCTCATATAGAAGCTCATCTAGAAGGGCCAAATCTTATTCAACAAAGCAAGGACAAACGAAACTAACGGGGATAGAGCGATAGGCGAAGCTGCCAGCACCTGACAGGAGGGGGCTGCCAGCCAGGCAGGACGGAAGGAAGGAAGGAAGGCGGCCGGGCGGGCAGGCAGGAATTGGAGCAGGATGCTATCGCGGCTGCTGAGCCAAGGAATTTCTTCTGTCTTCGCCGGCTGAACCTTGCCACCCGACGGATGGACGGAGTGAAGAGGAGGATTTGTTGGCACGTTGGCAGCAAATGGATTTGTTTTCGTTGGACGCCGAGAAATCTTCCAAGAAAGCTTTCTATGGGACAGCAAGCAACGATTAAAGAATACTTACCTTGCAGCCTCTAATTCAGACCATAAATATCCAAGTATATCTATGTGCAATGTACATATATAATGTACGTACGTAGGCTACGTACGTACGTATGCATGTACATTCTTTATTAAGCAGCGCTAGCAAACGCACAGCGCTGTACAAGAAAGATATTACGACATATTACTTCGTATAACATTACAATCAAACAATGTAACCAATTAAGAGAAAAGTTATTACGAATGTAATATGTATGTACATACGGACGTGTGTATGTACGTACGGATATATGTATGTATGTATGTATGTATGTATGTATGTATGTATGTATGTATGTATGTATGTATGTATGTATGTATGTATGTATGTATGTATGTATGTATGTATGTATGTATGTATGTATGTATGTATGTATGTATGTATGCATGTATGTATTTATGTATGTATGTATGTATGTATGTATGTATGTATTTTTATATTGTATTGTATTTAAAAACTTATAAAGCTCCTCTACCCAGTGCCCACCAATCAGAGACGCTCCCAGTGCGAAAGTCATCGGGAATAATCGCCCGTCTCCCATGCTTCTCCCATATTTCCACTTTCATGTTTGAACATCTTCACTGGCTTCCTCTTACTGCCCGCCATCCAACTAAAGGTATTTATCCTTATTTGTCGATCTTACCTGGAACTTGCTCCTAAATACCTCTGTGACTCGACACGTCTTCCAACCTCAGCTGTCTCTCTTCGCCCGCTTCGGTCCTCTGATCGACTTGACTTATTTGTTCCCCGAGTGAGAACGGCCATGGCCCAGTCTCGTTCCTTCGTTGGTATTGGCCCTTCATTGTGGAGTCAGTTTCCTCTATCTGGTGGTCCTGCCACAGCTTTTCGTTGTCTTAAATGTATGTATATATGTTTGTATACGTATGTGTATAATGTATATGTAGGCCTATATCCAAGTATGCGGTGAAAACATAAGTCGACGTCATATCGGACACCCTACTTGATCGTATATAATTATCTCAGTGTATATTGGTAATATATCATTGTATTGACAGATATATAACTTTGTGTTCTGATGCTCATAAATATTTACGTTTATCCATCGACGTTTCCACCTGGACATTTAAGAAGCACCTATCTTGATTTATTGCTGTTATTTATGGTTTATGTTCTCCGTTGGAAGATTTATGGATGAAAAATAGACTATAAATACTTACTGTTGATTAGTAGCTTCTACAGCGCACAAGTGTCTAATGTCACAAGGCATTAACCTTCTGCGTTTTTAAACCAAGCCGTAAACAGGTCGAAACCACAGAGTCAGAGTGGATTGATTGATTGACTAATTGATTGACTAACTGATTGTCTGACTGATTGTCTGACTGACAGACTTACTGAATGATTGACTGAATTACTGGCTTACTGACTGATTGACTAATTGTCCGACTGACTGACTGATTGATTGACTGACTGACTGACTGACTGACTGACTGACTGACTGATCGATTGATTGATTGATTGATGATATGATGATGGTGCGAATGACGTGGGCGTATGTTACACCTCTACTTTTGGTACCAAAAGTCCGCCCTTAACTATTCAGACAAACGCCATTCATTAAGGTTCATGACTCACGGCGTTGAGTGCATAAGTGTGTCTCGTTGATATTTTTACTTATTTATTTATAAATGAAATTTATATGGCGCCTCAGGGGGTAACTAATCAGAGGCGCTCTCCGTGCTAACAAAAATGATATAAAATGTTACTAAATACAGAACATTCATCTTTTACCAAGCGTTGCTCGCATAGTTAGACGAGGTTAATCAGGTTATTGTGTATGCCTTTGTATGTGTGAATGAGTGGGTAAGTGCTTGTGCATATTTGTGTTTCTTAATGTCAGTGTCCTTGGGCGTGTAAGTCTGTGTGTATGTGTGCGCGTTGTGCTCACGTGTATGTGTTTGGGTTCACAGACAAGCAATGTGCTTCTGTGCAGAAGTTATGTCTTAAATGTAAACAACTTGTTTGGTAGAATCTAAACAGTTGATTGAAACACCTGCATGGTTTCAATCTCGACAAGATGCCTTCGTTCTAATAACTAGTTTCCATGTAATTAATAACTGGCTTTAACTCTAAACAACTGGGTTCATTTTTAGCAAATAGTTTCAAATCAATTGGTCACAATCTCAGCGTCTGGTTTCGAGGAGAAGTAGGAGAAGGAGGAAGAGAAGGAACAGGAGGAGGAGAAAAGGAGAAGGAGGAGGAGGCGAAGGAGGAGGAGGAGAGGAGGATTGCGAAGAAGAAGAATGAAGTAGAAGAGCAGTCCCTTGAGCTAACCCCTACAAGGCAGCCATGGGTATGAAGAGTAGGCGACTTCAATTTCTCGGCATCGACATATGAAGTCGGGTGGCTGGTTCTCTCTCCAGTCGGCTGATCTTCCGACTGAGAGTGTCTATCAGTGTGCCCATTTTCTGAAGCCGAAATCTAGAAACCAGTTTCTGTTCTGGCGGAGATTTGAACCCCCAACTGCTAGACTATGACGCACCCTAGACCACTGAGAAAGCCCGGTCGAAATCCAGACAATTCTTTGCCTTGATTGTTCAGTTCAGTTAGGAAGTATTCTCATCGGACGTGCCTTTCTAGAATCCACCCTCCTGTTGTGTAACAAGTTTTAGTAACTAAGCAGGGGCGTCTATACCCCTAAGTCATTGGAGCAACTTCCCCTTCCCCTCTTTTCCCCTCCTCCTTCCCCCCAAATGGTGGCAAACACACTGACAGATCCCCCCTATTTCTTGGATGGAGCATTTGCTCCACGGTTTCTATGGTGTAGACGCCCCTGTAACTAAGTAAGTATATTCTTTACTATACCAGTTGCGTATACCCTCCCTCTAGTGTTACACATACATAAGACATAATTATGGAAAGAAACTAAGCCAATATGTTTCTGTTTATAAGAGTGCCTTTCAGCCGAAATGCTCCTCTAAGAATATGTTGCGGTTCTTCGCTGTACAGCTGCCTTATCGGTTTACTATACACAGGCAGCTCATGTTGGTGTCTCTGCTAAGTGGTTGTGCTGTAGTTAGTCTGCTTAATTTCTTATGTGAAGGTCGTGTATTCTCCACCAGTTGTGAACAATTGTATACAAAGAGCCTCAGATGTATGGTATGCGGTTCATCTAGTACATCTACAAAGGCGACATGTGACGTCGCCGCCATCTCGCTAATACTATGAGGAAAAATAGGTTGTAGCTAACAGGGAGTAACTGGAGATTTCCCCCTCCCGAAAAGAGCATTTTACTGAACTAGCGCCGAGATCTACGATCTTAACGGGCGAGGGAGCCAAGTAGTTTAGAACTACGTTCACTTACGACCTTTAGAGATGTTTTTCAATCTTAGTCCACAAACGAATAGGGCCAAGCTCCCTGTGCTAGGTCGGCAGCGCCTCTGACAAATCTGTCTTGAAGTAGAGCTATATAGAAGAATAAGAGCAGTCCCTTAGGCTAGCCCTGAGGCAGCTATGGATATGAAGTGTTAGCCACTTCATTTTCTTAGCCTCGGCATACGAGAGCGGGTGGCCAATCCTCTCCCTCGCCGTCTCATCTTCCCACCGACAGTGTACAGTCAGTGTAGCCTACTCATTATAGCTGAGTTGACTAGGAGGCGCAGGCGGAGCAGAAGCCTTGAACCAAATTTCTGCCCTGGACGGGATTTGAACCCCGATCTGTCGATTGACAGTCCAGCACGCTAAACCGTTTGACTATCTCCCACCCAATAATAACGAAATTAAAATGACGAAGATAAAACGGTGACGGAGAGGAAAATTAAATCCCTCGAAATTAAACATTAAACCACCGAGATGCGAATTTCTATCGTTTTTCCATCATCAATTCCTGACGCCATTCATTTAGCGGTGATGTGTGGAAATAAAAATATGATCTCCATTGTCCTTGGACATTTGTTAAGTAGGGGCCAGCCGGAAATCGCCTTGGACATTAATTTTGCCTCGGCCGAATATCCCGTTTTTCGGCACTATTCGGAATTATTCGCCTCGGCAAATACTGTACACGCAAATAGTTGCTTGTCTGCCTCACATGCCGGAATTTGTAGGCTCATAACATCAGCTTTGAGCTTCATCTAGCATATTCATTTTGAAAAAGAAAAGTACAAAAAACGCCGACACCGGAAGTCCACAACGGACGTCAAGTCCATTTCATTGATTATTTATATATAAAATTCAAAATGTATTAGTCAGTTATTACGAGTACAAAAATTTATTTAGATAATTTTTCATTACATGAAAATGTGAAGCTTCGCTTATGGAACAAATGGTATACCGGTACTCGGTTCGTACCCGGATCCGGCAAATAGTACATCAAAATACTCGGATTCGGTACTCGGTGGAAAATGTCTATCCGGCTGACCCCTGTTGTTAAGCCCACTGCTCTCCTTAGTGTTAGTCCAAGTGATGTTATGTCCTCATTTATAGGCCTAGGCCTACTATCTAGCCAGCGTAGTCTTGGCCTGCCTGTGTTTCTTTTTTCTACGAATCTGCATGTAGTTTGGACACAGTGTCGTTAAACAGTAACTAAAAACCACTCGCTGACTGAAAACGAACGAAAAGGAGAAAAAAATAGCTGAAATACGATATTATAGCCATCACAAACGGATCAAAAGCCATAACAAAGATATCGTTAGCCATCGGAGCCATCATTAATCGCCAACGCTTATCGACGCTGAGGTGAAAACTGTACACAATTTTTCCACATCGACGTCAAAGGCCTTTGATGCTATAAGCTGTTGTTAAACTATAATATTGGAACACTTCGAATCGACAACAGAACATCACCCCTGCCTTTTTTCGAGTGGTGCCGGTCTCAAGCCTCGGTCAATGGAGGAGGCCTGGCGCGGCAATTCATCTTCGCTGTGACAGAGAGTCGTAGAACAGAAACTATACCTGTTGCCAGCAACATAGGGGCCTACCAATGTTTTAAGGCAAGTTAGGTTTAATGTACAGAGGACCTTGTTAAACACTGTATGCTATTGTATAATTTGTATTGTATTCGGATATTTATAAAGCGCTTCTAGCGGGAGGGCCATTCAGAAGCGCTCCCAGTGCGAGAGACCCCGAGAGAAAAAGCAAGTTTTAAGAAAGGTAAAGAGGAAGAGACGTTACCTGGGAGAATAGAAGAGCGAACGAACGAACGAACGGAGGAAGCTCATTCCAAAGAGCAGGGCCAATGGAGGCAAAAGACCTAGATTGAGACAGAGAAGTCCTGACACAGGGAACGAGGAGGTCCAAACGGTCAGAGGAACGAAGAGGACGAAGAGAAGCAGCAGAGTGAGGGCGATGAATTGAGTCACATAAATATTTCGGAGCGAAACCAAGTTGAGCCTTAGAGGCTCAGAGACAAGGATGAGGACCTTGAATTGGATGCGGGCAGAAAGCGGGAGCCAGTGGAGCTCTTCTGCCATAAAGGTGGTGATATGAGAGAATCGAAGGAGACGGGCAATTTTTCTAGCAGCAGCATTGAGAACTAATACTCGTTTTGTGTGAACCCATGTTGAACTTGAAGAGAATGCCCGATTTAGTCATGAGCTACAAAAAGCTTCAGCTTAGGACCTCACAATCCGCAGAGGCCTCAAGAGAAGTCAGAATTTTGGGGAGGACTTTTTAAAATTTGTACGTGTATAGTGTATATATACCTATATATTATGTAGAACCTGTTGAAACGGCTTGTGCAGCAAATTCCATATCGCCTGAGTTGGCGCCAACTAAGCAGAGCGGATACAAAAAGTGTAAGTGGTAAAATTCTTTTGGACACTGAACTGTCTTGCAATACATTAAACGTGGCACCAGTTCATACCACTAAATAATTAAAAGGCATATATGTTTTCAAGTTTTGTGAGACCTTTTGCTGTAATTTTTAACAAGGGGCCTCCAAGCTTTATACAGCTTATAGGGCCTCACAAAGTCTAAATCTGGTACTGACTGAAGATTAATGGCAGAATGGTAAAGGCGTTGAACTTAAGATCTAATGGATTTGTGCCCCCTTGGGTTCGAACTCTACTTCAGGTATGCAATTTCAACATCACTATTAAAAGGATAATGTAAAAAGCAGCGCTCCCCTTGATGCCGAAAGGGTTATCCTAAAAATCTAAACACGGGCTTCACCGTGTTTCGCCGACTACTTTATCACCCTAAGTGATGTGGAAGCCACAACGTATATATATCTATGCTCACACAAGCAACCAATCAGTCGTTAAGGCTGTTGACTTATGAACCACTGGTTCTAAATCTTCTTCTGATAGACTTTTCTTTACACTTAAATGTGAAGCTTACTAAACGAATGCTTTTAGAGAGGTCAAGTGCAAAGCACGTTGCTTTACGCTGATGATTTTGGCTCATAAGGCATAACGGCAAACCAATTGGTTCATTGGAAAAACCAAGACTGCCAGATAAACGGCTTCTGTCAGGCAATGTTCTGGTGACTTAAGCAATGCACCCCTGAAGGAAAGCTTTCTCACCGAATGTTTCTAAAAGTCCATTTGCCAAGCCTTGCTGTTTACGATAGTCAGAAAGGCGAAACTGTTCTGTCTGCTTCTGCGTAACCAGGATGGCCGAGTGGTTAAAGCGTTGGACTTAAGATCCAATGGATATATGTCCGCGTGGGTTCGAACCCCACTTCTGGTAAGCTGTTTTTACACGGCATTACAAAACCCAGCCAAAAGTAAATAATTACAAACTCCACTGGAATCATTATCACACGCAAAGTCAGGTTGAAATCAACGGCTGCGTTAAGAGTACGGTAGGCTTACTTCGTAACTGCCGTGCAATGGTGGTGTCAGCACCGACCCTGGATAAAGGAGAGCGATGCTAAACATCTTCCAAACAATTGAGGTTGTCTCTGGTGAAAGTGTTGGACTTATGGATGGCCGAATGGTTAAGGTTTTGGACTTACGGATGTGAAGAAAGATAAATTTGTAGACAAAGCTTTCTTTCAGGACACAGTTTAAGGAGTGTATTGTCAGACATCTCATCAGAAGCTGGGTACGAACCCACTTAGAATCACATCCATAAGTCCAACACATTGTGGTTTCGTATTGCCAGCCTCAGACGAGTTTTTCTTCGAATGCTGCTACATAAATTCCTAATAAAAATTATGATTACGATACTTTTGTTTGGCGCTGAGAAACTTACAGTTACATTTACATTTACACTTACACTTACATTTACACTTACATTTACACTTACACTTACATTTACACTAACATTACACGGACGCTCTGGTGGTCAGTTTAAGCCCATCTGGAAATCGGAAGATGTTCTATTTTGTTAAGAACCGAACCGTTTGATTGGCAGACGATCTCGCAACAGACGATGGTTTTATTAGCTGCCGTTTGAGGCAGGAAAGTCAGTTTTCTCATGGTTTACGAAGACATCAAGACATAAATAGTCCGCGCGTCGGCGGGTATTTGTTCGTGCTATCACGAAGACTTTCAGCTCAATTGTTAAGGTTCTGTTAGCGCCATTAAGGCAAAACAGATACAGACACATGTACAGACATAAGCAGACAGATACAGACAGATAGATAGAAAGAAATGCAAAGAGAGAAAGTAACTAAGGCATAGAGAGAAAGAGCGGGAAAGGGACATCGGCTTAGAGACACAGATAGACTGAGAGGCAGATAGACCGAGACATATAGATAGATAGACAGCCTGAGATAAAGACACAGAAAGAGCGAGAAAGAGAGAACATTATTAAGACTTGGTGAAAGAGAGAAAACAAATCGAGACGACAATGAGACCAAAACAGATAGACAGAGACAAAGAAAGAGAGACAGACAGACAGACAGAGACAGAGTACTACTACGAACGTGAATTAGAGAGAGACAGACAGACAGACAGACAGACAGAGACAGACAGACAGACAGACAGAGACATAGAGTGCGAGCGAACTAGAGAGACAGACAGACAGAGAGAGACGGACAGACAGAGACAGAGACAGAGACCTGCTCCTGTAATACGATTTCATACAGTGTACGTTGCGATGCTATTTAAAGCGTTCCTGAATATTTTTTACAGCACCTTTAGGAGGACATTCATAGTCATCAATGGAAAAACACCGATTACAGTTGCAAATGCTTTAGCAAATGAGATACAAGCAGTGTACATGTCCGCTGGTCCAGATGTTCAAATAAACAGAGAATGGGAATAGCATCAATTCCAGATCCACTCACCGTCGTTCGCATCGGACGCCGGTCCCGCCGGAACTTCACCATCGGCCCCTTCCGCCTCGTCCACTTCCTCGATGATGTCATCGTCACTGTACGCCACTCCGTTGCAGTGCGACGTCAGCGGTTTGTTGATCCCGTTTCCGACTGAATTTCCGAGGGCGTCCTTGAGCGGTCGAAGGGTAGAGGGATCGAGCGTCGGCGGGACCTCGAGATGGCGAGACGACTCTCCGGATTTCGGGCTTGACAGGGTGGAGGGGGACAGGGTGGAGGAGCCGCAGGTACACTGCGGGTTCTTGTTGCCCATCATCGTACGGCGAAGGGACGGGGGACAACGCCCCCAACGGGTGCATCAGAACCCCTTGAAGAATAATCGCAACCTACCCCAGAAGCGGCGACGATCGTTCAGTGGGGGAGGGCAGAACGTCTTTGTCGGCGAGAGGGGTAATCCCTGAAGCGGGGAGATGCTCGGTCGGGTTGCTGAAGAGAGGAATCCTGCTACGGGGATGCGGTAGCAACCACCACCATCTTAATAACACAGAAAAGACCGCATCGTTTGTAAAGGTATTCACCGACTCCGAAGCCTATACATCTATCCATCCTCCCAGGTAGCGGCCCGTGGCCAGGCTATATTCATCAGCGCCAGGTACGGAGGCTGGTGAGGTGCGCGCTCAGGTTCAGGCGTAAAATGCATCGCGATCCCATCCTGCTTCAGTGGCTGTGGTGGCGGCAAAGGCAGACGCTACCAGACAGACGGGGAGTTGGTACAACAGCAGAGCCCTGGGCGCCCGCGGGCAATCCGAAATGGCCGACTATAATGGGAAATGGGACAGCTACACTGGGTGCAGTCACATTTCAGTCTCGTCAACTGTGATGCACTAAGTTACTTTACACCGCAGTGCGATAGGATGTAGTGCACAATTAAAGAAAAAATAAGGGAACTTTGGTAATGTCTCTAACAGAATTTGATATATTGGGAATCTACGGGGATCAATCGGGTCATTTATCCGACCGCCAGTTATCGGCGCCTACTAATCCGGGAAAGTAGAGATCGTAAATAAACAGTGGACACTTAAAAAACTGATGATCAGCGAGAAACTAGATAAAAGGTCGTTCAGAGATAAATGGAAAGTAAAACAAGGTTGTCAGATATCCAGGAAATTGGAAGCAGGTCATTAGAGATAGGAAGATATATAAGGTCATTAATAAATTATTTCAAAACAGGAAGGGAGAAAGGTCATTTAAAAGCTAGAAGGGTCTTTTAAAATCCATTCAAAACAGGAAGCTAGAAATTACATTTTAATATTTCATTCAAAACAGGAAGCTGGAAAGGTTATTTTAAAACTGATCAATAATAGGAAGCTAGGTAGGTCATTTTAAAATTCATTCAAAATAGGAAGGCAGAAAGGTCATTTTAAAATTAATTCAAAATAGGAAGCTAGAAAGGTTTTAAAATTCATTCAAAATAGGAAGTTAGAAAGGTCATTTTAAAACTCATCAATAATAAAAAGTTAGACAGGTCATTTTAAAATTCATTCAAAATACGAAGCTAGAAAGGTCATTTTAAAACTCATCAATAATAGAAAGTTAGACAGGTCATTTTAAAATTCATTCAAAATAGGAAGCTAGAAAGGTCATTTTGAAACTCATCAATAATAGAAAGCTAGACAGGTCATTTTAAAATTCAATCAAAATAGGAAGTTAGAAAGGTCATTTTAAAACTCATCAATAATAGAAAGCTAGACAGATCGACAAAAGGCTACGAGTCATCAGAAGTCGTAAAACACTGGGAAACTAGAAAAGAGAATAAAACTTGGAAATGAAAAGAAGTTCTTGGAATTTACCAGCTAAATCTGGTAGGCCTAATAAAATGAACTAAAGCCAGTTAAAGCGGTTAAGTGTGGATTTTCTTACTTGTTCTGCCTATTCTTAAGTTCATGATTCGTTATTGAGATCAGAAATGCACATTTTCGGTTACGTTTGCTATGCCAACATTTAAACTTAAACAAAGCCAATTTAACCCGCATTTAACCGTAGCATTTAACTCACTTCGGAGTTAACTTATTGTCTACCTCTAACTTAAAACCAACCCTACATCCGCTCGTAATCCTTAATCAGACCCTAAAATGTTGTAGTACTATATCCAAATCATAACACCATTAAATTGAATAACGAATCTTTGAAGTGTACATTGAAATCGAATTCGATATTGAAGATTTTCTCCCGGATATCGCATTGATCAAGCGAATGTGTGTACAAAGGCCCCTATGTGCGCATGCGCGTGTATGTATGCATGTGCTCATGCATTTATGCATGTACGTATGTATGTATGTATGTACATACGTAATTACGTATGCATGCATGTATGTACTTGTGTATCTATGTATTCATGTAAATATGCATAAATTTGTGCATGTTTATATGTAGGTATGAATGTTTGTATGTATGTTTGTATACAATGTGCATGTACATACAATCTTCACAATGCCTTTTCTTACCATACCGAGTGCGTTTTACCATAGCCCCCTAGCAGGCTGTGAAGGCAGAGTGTGGCGGGAGGTGAGCGTAGGGGAAAGGTACGTAAACAACGCGCTACCATGTAGCTGTTGAAAGCTGGAATAACGCAAAAGATGTGGAGCGCTGCCAGCGGCGCTCAGTGATAAACGTCGGCGTGTTTCACCCCGTGTCTGTAGCCACCTCGGTCTACCCCATCGCCATCTCATGCCCCGCAAGTGGATTTGACTGGGAGGAGGAGGACGAGGAGGAAGAGGAGAAAGAGTAGGAGGAGGAGGAGGAGGAGGAGGAAAGGGAAAGGACGCGTTGGTGGGAAGAGGATGTCGGAGAGAAGTGGTGCATGCGACATGCTACATACTCATAGATGACTGGACAGATGAATGGATGGACGAATATGCGTTCATCTATCCATCCGTCCATGGGTGGATGCATGGGTGGATGCATGGATGGATGAATGCATGGATGAAAGAAGAGAGGGAGGAATTTTGTGGGAGGGAAAAGGAAGAGAGGGAGGGAGGAAAGGATGGACGGATGAAAAGACGGACAGATGGACAGACTGGAGGACGGACACGTGGACCGACGTGGGGCGGACGGAGGAAGGAACGGAAGGACGGTTGGTTGATTGGTGGATGGATGGAAAGAGGGATGGGTGGGTGGAGGGATTGAGGAATGGAAGTGTGAATCGGTGCCTAGTGCGGCCTCTGATCGTCGGCGTGTTCGCATTACATAAGACAGCTCATCATTACCCGTCGTCGCTGCAAGGATGCCAAGGGGCAGCAGAGAGAGTAACGGAAGCTATCTTCATCCTCTACCATCTGCATCAGTCATCACTTTCTACCCCTCTTCAGCAATCTTCATTCTCGACTACTCTTGAGCAATCTTTATATCTATCCATCTGCAGGAATCTGTATTCCCTACCCCTCTGCAGCAATCTTTATCCCCACTCATCTTCACAATTTTCACCCCTTCCCATCTGCAGCAATCGTCTTCTCCTCTACCCATCTACAGAAATCTTCATCCTCTACTCCTCTGCTCCTCTCCTGCTGCTCCATTGGTTTCTAAAAAGGCGGATCCAGATTTTAAATTGTGGCGAAGTTAAATAGGGGAAACTGGGGCGTGTTGAGCACACGTCCAAGTTGACGTGATTTATGCCCACTCTCTGCTTTGTTCTTCACTATTTTCTGCTCCAACGTTCGTTCCTGTTCATCGTCATCAACTGTGTTCGTGATTCCCACAGATGCACTTATGTCTGAAAGTAAGGCACAATGAATGTGGCCTTACTTACGATCGTTTTCTTAGCATAACATGTGTCATAGAATGGCTGGCTCTATCCCGACAATCTAGAGTTTGTCACTTTGCAGCATGTATGCATCTGTGCATGTATGTAGGTATGAGGTATGCACACAATGTATGTGCGTATGTACTATGTATGTACATATGTGTGTTGTATGTATGTGTATGTATGCATGTATGTAGGTATACAGTATGCACACAATGTATGTGCGTAAGTACTATGTATGTATGTATGTATGTTTGTATGTATATGTGTATGTCTGTATGTATGTCTATATGCAGGGGCGTAACTTTGGTCTAAAAAGTGGGGGTACCAATTTATTAATACACGAAGCAAAGCGGAGACTGCTATCTCTGGGAAGGCACAATAATAAAATATTGATTGGCATTTGTAGTGACAGTCATGGACTCTGATCTTGACTCTACATATTTCATTAGTGTTCTTATGCCTACATCAAATACTAAGCAACACATAATACTAATGTTACATAATAATACTAATATAATCGTCCATGACTGTCACTACAGCATTCTTCAAAAAGTGGAGTGGGGGTACGGTACCCAAAGTCCAAAAATGGGAGTATGGATACCCCTTGTACCCCCCACAAATTACGCCTGTGTCTGTATGTATGTCTGTATATATGTATGTATGTATGTATGTATGTATGGGAGTACGGATTTTTGGACTTTGGGTACTCGGTTCACGTTAGAGATTAATAAAAGCAAGGATAAGCAGTATAAGGAAACTACAATAGTCAATGAAACGGGCCTAAATCTGTTTAAAGTCCAACTTGAACAAGTTAATTGGGACCCAATCTCGAGGGCATGTGACCAAGACTGTCCAAATGAGGCGTACGATTTATTTATCGATAAATACACCCAGATCTATAATGAGGTCTTCCCGGTGAAAATGGAATCAAAAAATTCTAAGGTAAAATTCAAAAAGCCCTGGATGACCTCTGGGATCTTAAAGTCATGTAAGAGAAAAAATCTACTTTATGTAAGATTTTTAAAAACACCGAACCAACTAAATAAGAGGAAATTTATTGAATACAGAAACAAATTTAAAGGAATCAGAAGGAATGCTGAGCGTAATTATTATACGTCTGAGTTCTTTAAACATCAAAATGACCTAAAAGCAACCTGGAAGCTAATCAGATCCGCCTTGCAAACTGATGACAGGACAACAAAGGTAGTCACCCTGAAAATAAATGGAGTCTTAGTGGAAGATCCAGCAACGATTGCCAACAACTTTAACAGCTATTTCACTAGTATAGCCAGTGAGCTTGCATCTAAAATTCTTGAGTCCCCTACTTCCTTTGAAGAATACCTACCGCCATCTCGGTTGAAATCAATGGGGCTGACTCTAACCTCGCCGGAAGAACTTCTAAAAATAAGTAGTATCTTGAAAAAAACCCATACTAAAGGTATAGATAATATAGATCCCTACATTGCCACCCCAACTCTAGCATGGATAGTTAAACCGTTAACGACTATTATTAACTGCTCACTAATTAATGGAATTGTTCCCAATAAGATCAAAATAGCTAAAGTAGTGCCAATATTTAAAAAAGGTGAAAAAGATAATCTAACTAATTACAGACCAATATCGGTACTTCCCTACTTTGCCAAATATTTTGAAAAAATCGTTTACGATAGGCTTAGTAGTTATATAAACACTAATAATTTAATCCATCACGCTCAACACGGTTTCCAAACAGGACACTCTACTTATATGGCCCTATTAGACATGGAGGACCGTATCTCAAAAGCAATTGATGAAAATGAATTTTCCGTTGGTATATTCATCGATCTAGCCAAGGCCTTCGATACGGTCGACCACTCCATTCTTCTAAAAAAATTAGAGCACTATGGTATTAGAGGCCCAATATTAAAATGGTTTATTAGTTATTTTCATAATAGAACTCAACAGGTAATGTGTAATGGAGTATTATCAGAGAGTCGCCGTATCATGTATGGGGTCCCTCAGGGCTCCAACCTTGGCCCCTTACTATTTTTACTATATATAAACGACCTGGCAAAAATATCTAATACACTTTACTTCATTTTATTTGCTGACGACACCAACATTTTTGTGGCGAACAAGTCCTGGCAAGCACTCATGGAAATTATTAACAGCGAGTTAAAACTCGTCAACAACTGGTTTACAGTAAACAAGCTAACTCTCAACATAGATAAGACGAACTTTATACTATTCAAATCCCACAGAAAAATTACAGCAACGGATCTGTCTCTGGAAATTGCAGGAGTCCCCATAGCACAAGTTGAATCTACAAAATTTCTGGGGGTATTTGTAGACAGACACCTGACATGGAAAGAGCACATTAACTACGTAGCTAAAAAAACCGCGAAAAATATAGGAATAATTAACAGGATTTCGTATCTACTTCCTGAACCCATCAAGCTAAATCTATATTATGCATTAGTTTTCCCGTACCTTAACTATTGTAATATGGTCTGGGCCTCCAACTACGACTCCAGACTAACCAAATTGATTACCCTACAAAAGAAGGCGTTAAGAGTGATTGCAGGAGTACCGTTTGGCTCCCACACCAACCCAATCTTTAAAAGACTCAATATATTAGACATTAAACAAATCCGGACGGCCCAAATAGGTGAATTCCTCTTTCGATTTGAGCATAATCTTTTACCAGCAACATTTAAAGACTACTTCATAGCGGGGACTCAGATTCATACACATCGTACAAGGAATGCTGCTGCACTTCGACCCATTAAAGCACGCACAAATACCCGGGTATATAGCATAAAATTCTTTGGACCGAACCTTTGGAATGGGATACCTCCCATTGTGCGTCATTCTGCTAACGTTCATTTATTCAAAGCCCGACTGAGAGAGTTTTTGTTGAAGGATGATTGAACCACCCCATTCATTAGGACTACGACGGGTTTGGGGGGCACACGTCCGCATCTGGGCCCTAACTTAACCTACTTACTTTTTGTTTGTGAGTGGGATAGTTAAGTTTAGTTAAGCTTTTTCATATGCCTTATTTTTTATGAATAACTCGCCTCCCTCCTAGGCTTCTCCTGCTATTGGAATACTGGGATGTTACCTGTAACCTAGGAGGAAGCAACTCTAACCTCGACAGTCTCTTGGACATCGTAACGGAACCAAGTAGGTGTCCCCACTCAGCGGGATTTTCCTTCCCTTAGGGGTCACCTTTTGCGACCAGAGACGTGAATTCTTTGTGCTCTACCATTGCTTGTTGTTTGTACAAACGTTATTTGGAAGCAATAAAAATCTTTGAATTGAATTGAATTGAATTGAATTGAATTGAATGTATGTATGTATGTATGTATGTATGTATGTATGTATGTATGTATGTATGTATGTATGTATGTATGTATGTATGTATGTATGTATGTATGTATGTAGGTATGTATGCAGGTATGTAGGTAGGTAGGTATGTATGTAGGTATGTATGTATGTGCATGTATGAATCCATGCGTCTATATGTGTGCATGTATACAATTGTCTGCATTTGGCGCACATTGCTTTACGGAAGCGTTCGGCGTTTGAAGTCAGGAAGTGATAATGTAGGGTGTATCCACACCTGTCTCAGCGGATTTACGACCGCTGCAATTCCAGGCACTTAGCGGCTTTGTCGTTAGGCTATTGAGTTAGATCGATGATTTTCGAATTGATGCTTCGTCTCATCGATCAGTGGCGTCTACCAATGGGGGTGGGGGGAACGATCTCCCACGGTTGCCGGAAGTGGGGGTTAACATTCTGGATATTAACTGGGGGCTATTAATTTTCAAGAATGTATTTCATTTATGTATCATGTATGTTGTCGAAAGCACAAGTTATCTCGGAGTAATTTACAGTTCTTTGTAACTTCTGAGCACCTGTTATATAAGTCGGCCAGAGGTGGTTTTTTTTCTCTCATTCCAAGAGTGGTGTTAGACGCCACTGCCTTCGATGAAGGTGAAGTTTAAAGAATAGAGATGGAGGAAATGAGAGCAGGAATATTAAGAGAAATAGAGCATAAACGCCAAGGCAAAGAGAAAATAAATCAGGGACAAGACATACTTAGGCCTATGTATAGCGCTTTTATGAGACGCAAAATAGGCGCTATATTAAGATGACCTTGAGCCACGAGTTGTTTTGGGATTCGAAGCGTGGAAATGCAGAAGTCGTGGTAATACTACACTACCGTGGCTGAATACATTAACAGCCAACTCCGCCCTTGCACGCCCGTGCCTTAGTGCTAGGTAGTGCCAGTTCCAAGCCTTGATGAATGGGGAGGGCGACGATAATGATCTTTGTTATCACACTGTGTCGTTAAACTGAAACTGCCACTACTACATCAACAGCCACAACTTGGACGACTTGATCGCCGTAGAGACGTGGTAACAGAAAAAAGCCGGAATTCATCTAATTAGATTAATTCCGGCCTTTTTTCTGTTACACTAGTTAATATTTAAGTCATACTGTTTAATAATAATAATAACAATAACAATAACAATAATAATAATAATAATAATAATAATAATAATAATAATAATAATAATAATGATAATAATAATAATAATAATAATAATAATAATAATAATAATAATAATAATAATAATAATAATAGCAATAACATAACAATAACAAAAACAATGGCATAACAATAACATAACAATAACAATAACAACGCTCGGTCGTTCCAGGAATATATTTTTCTTTTATATGTCTCCGGACAATTTTTTATATACCTGGGAGATCCTTGATACCCCGGGGCAAACAAAAACAATAACAATAATAATAATAATAATAATAATAATAATAATAATAATAATAATAATAATAATAATAATAATAATAATAATAATAATAATAATAATAATAATAATAATAATAATAATAATAATAATAATAATAATAATAATAATAATAATAATTTCTCAAAGCAACATCAGCAGTAAGTTCCATCTGGATTTAGTATAGTCGATTATTCATCGCTCATCTGTGACTTCGGCCACAAATAAAAATCAGACAGGTCATATGACGTCTGATCTGAACACCTCCACATCCATGAGCGATCACCACATGGACCCAGAGGGGAACAGGTGATGCAATTCATCAACGGCTTCGGCTTTCTCTTCAACACGTCAGTCCATCATCTACCTATAGTCCTCCTCTACTCAAGTTGGCTGTCTAGACCCATTCATCATATGGGACGATGGAAGATCAATGGCAGTCACCTCGGAGCTTCCATCCATCTCCGATCGCGGCCTCTTCACCTACAACATATCGCTCATATACTACACTCCGCTAGTCGTAGATAACGTTCAGACAGTGACATAGGTGTCGACTTTTGCTTTTTTCTCTGGGTGCATGTGTCCTCCCTCCCTTCCCTTACCCTTCCCCTCCCCCTCTCGTCCCATTCCCCATTCCATTAGGTAGGTGAATCTTAGCGGATTTTCTTAGAAAGAAAAATGTTTTCTTGTCAAGGGTTACGAGGTTAGAAAAAAATATTGGAAAACGATGACGTTCGGACGTTCTAGTGTGATTATTTATTTATTATTTTAAATAATAAATAAATAAAGTATTTATGTACGGGCTGTGACTGTGAGATCATGCAATGTTGGGTATTTGTGTTGTAGTTGTACTTCTCAAGTTGTGAGATTACTTAGGAGTAAAACATTTGAATTTAAGTTCCGAATTCTTCTGGGTGCGACGCACTGTCGCACCCACTGAGCTTTCTCTCAAGGCACCCAAAGATCCGGCGCCTATGGACAGTGGAAATCTCAGGACAGAGAAGTTTACCTAATTAGCCTAAGTTCCATAGGCGTAGACTCGGGGGAGCCGGGACACGCCCCCCCCCCGATAACTGAGATAGACTGTACACCCAATGCAATAAGTGTATAATGAATAACCAAATCCCTCCTCCCTCAAAATTGTGGACAAGTTTACGCCAGTGAGCTAACCAACAGCCGGCTGTGCCACGCCTCTGCAGAACCTGATTTCAACACCGATCTTCATGAAACGATCCTTCATTTCTTAGTTGAACACGACACCCTCCAGTTACGGATGCCATGCACCTCTACGTGTAAACGCTCCTCTGCGACTCTTTTCAAATAAAACGCCTGCAAACAGTCCAGAATGCCTTCGCCCGCGCAGTCACCAAAACTATTCACCATCCAACGGTCCGGTCTACTCGCTCATCATCATATCTTTCTCTATCTCGGCGTCCAGTCTCCTCCTCTCTGAAATTCTGCAACCGCTCCTTAGTCTATGCTGCACCGGCTCTTTGGAACAATCTCCCAAAAGATCTCCGCCAGTTTGCTCGTCCTCCTATTTCGACTGTCGACATCACCCTTCCACTTGCACTGCCTCCGCTGCTTTCCACTCACGACTGAAAACCGATCTCTTCAAGCTATCCTATCCTGATTTCACTTCTGCGCCACCACACAATCACCATCATCACCAAATCCCACCGATTACCACCGTAGCACCATGCTGTTCCCTCGGCTTGACCTCCCCGGACTCTGGCCTGGCACCGGAACGGACAAGGCGGACATGGCTATTGCGGACTTAATTTGATATAGCGCCGGTGAATGAAACGTGGCTTTTGTGTGGCGCTGAGCAGTTTCGGAGATTTACATTTACATTTACATTTACATTTACATTTACATTTACATTTACATTTACATTTACATTTACATTTACATTTACATTTACATTTACATTTACATTTACATTTACATTTACATTTACATTTACATTTACATTTACATTTACATTTACATTTACATTTACATTTACATTTACATTTACATTTACATTTACATTTACATTGCATGTACTTGCTGTTGCACTCGACCCTGTGCAGTAAGAATTCTCAATCTGTCTTAAAACGCACTTGTTCAGATCAGTCGGATGGCCATTTGTGAAGCGCCTTTGGGAGGTACATAAAAGGCGCTATATTAAGTATCTTGATACATACATACATACATACATACATACATACATACATACATACATACATACATACATACATGCATGCATGCATACATACATGCATGCATGCATACATACATACATACATACATACATACATACATACATACATACATACATACATACATACATGCATGCATGCATACATACATACATACATACATACATACATACATACATACATACATACATACATACATACATGCACACCACATACATACATACATACATACATACATACATACATCCATGCATACATACATACATACATACATACATACATACATACATACATACATACATACATACATGCATGCATACATACATGTATACATACATGTATACATGATTTGCATCTCCTATTTCTCATGCAGCTCTGAAGTGCCTCCTTGGCTGAGAGTAACCTGACGGAGAGTCAGATACCTTCCATACGTCTATCATCCAAGAAGCCCGGAATAGATACAGATGATATCAAAAGCCATCTGGAACTTTAACTTCCTGTCTCAGATGCACAAATCCTTTATCTTATCGGGAAAGGAGTCGTGCAGCACCTGGTGCGATATCTGTAATCTTGGAGCCAAATGCTAAGTTAAATCTATCTTCATTAACGGCCTCTGAAACAGATCTTCTTAGACTCATCTCCGACGGCTGCAACGCCTTCAACATCCGACATGTCACGCAGCTCGGACTCCTCCTGCTGAGTTGACTAAGCACAGTGTGAGAATTGTAGAAAAAAGACTGGGGGCTGAACATTTTATCCGTAGTTTCCAAACTGATGTCAACGAAATTTGAAAGCAGCTGATTTCAACGCGAACAGGTTTGCAAGTCAGACTCGAATAAAAAGTCAATTCCCTTTTTGAGAAAATTCAAAAATGCATCCATGATATATACACCATAGAAATATTTTCTCTTTGTCAAAGACTCAGAGTCAAATAATGCTTAATCACACCAGCACAACTGATGGGGTTGGAAACGACCCCCTGGGGTGTGAAATGAAGACTTAACTGGGGGTCCTAAGAAAGACTAGGGGCTGAACCCTCCCAACCCCCGACAATTCCCACCATGACTAAGCACATCGTAAGGATGGAGTTGTGGGCCATTCGACGGAGTGGCTTCGTTCTTTCTTCAGTGGGCGGACAATCATGGTGACCATTGGGTTGGAAAAATCAGCTGGAACCTTGTTTTTTTTCTCGGGAATGCAATCAACTGACGGCGTGCTAGCCTCTTTACTACCTTGGACAAAAAGATAGGACTGAGATAGATCAGTAGCGTTCATTGTCAGATGACTTTGCTTAGTCTCTGTGTATATGACGTTGGCGTTTCACTGGCTTTCTCTTGGCGCCACATAAATCGCGCGACGAAAGGTAAAATGCCCGCGAGGATGGCTTAAGCATCCCGAAGCCACCATGATGCATGGTGCTAGGTTAACATGATTCTGATGGTGCATATCAACCGCTGGCCTTCTGCTACACATCGGCTGGTGAGTATGGTTGGAATTCTTGAAAGATTGGGAACCTCAGTGGCTGATATGATTGGACTGTTACACTTTCCGATGAGTCCTTATCTTGTCTCCTTCTCAGCAGAGACGCTCATCAATCAGTCTGTCCAATTTTTATCTGACTTTTTGGTGTCAATGACCTAACGAACGAAAGGTCTTCTCTCATGGCTTCTTAGGTCGTTTGGTTCTCTGTGTGTCAGCTGTGTGCTCCAATATTCAGACTCCTTCGGACGGCAGATGGAATCTAGCTTTCGCTCGCGTAGAACCGATGCCTGGCAACAAATGATATGGCAGGTAGAGTATGGTATGGTAGGGTGGGGTAGGATATGGTAGGGTAGGTTAGGATATGATAGGGCACAGTAGGATAGGGTAGGCTATGGTAGGGTAGGTTAGGGTATGTAGTGCATAGTAGGGTATGGTAGGGTATGGTAGGGTAGGGTAGTGTATAGGGTATGGGCATAGGGTATGGTATGGGGCATAGTAGGGTAGGGTAGGGTAGAGTAGGTATGGTAGGGGAGGATATGGTAGGGTAGGGTGGGGTAGGATATGGTAGGGTAGGTTAGGGTATGTAAGGGCATAGCAGGGTAGGGTATGGTAGGGTAGTCTAGGGTATGGTGGGGTATCGTAGGGTAGGGTCGGGTATGGTAGGTAGGATAGGGCATAGTAGGGTAAGTTAGCGTATCGAAGGGTATAGTAGGGTAGTTTATACATGGTAGGGTACGGTACAGTAGGATATAGTAGAGCATGGTACGATATCGTAGGGTAGGGTAGAGTATGGGAGGGTAGGGTGAGAGGAGGTTAGGTGAGGTGAGCTACTGTATGCTTTGTATTTTTGAATCTTAGAAGCATGGATGCCTGGAATGTTGGAGATCATTTACAATCATTTGAATCATCTTATCGTCAACCTAATGTGTAAGGGGTCGTGCAAGCAATATAGAGGCGCTATACAACGATTATGGCGCTTAAGCCGAAGTATTCGTTAAAGCTTCAACCACAACTTGGAGGACTAGGCTAATGTTGATGGAGGTCTACGTAAAAGTGAGCGTTCAGACCTACCTAACGCAGCAGATCTCATTTTTTTATCAGTCAATCAATCAATCAATCAATCAATCAATCAATCCTTTTATTGAAGCCAATTGAAGTACAAGGAAAATACAACATAAAGTTTGACCTGTATACTTTATCTCATATCTTACATTGTCTTACCTTTACCTGCACGTACCTTGCCTTATCTTATCTTAACTTGTCTTACTCTTACCGTTACCTCCATTGTCCACTCCAAGCTTAAGATTACTGTCAATCCCTTTTCCTCAACCTCTAATGATCTAATCCTCATATCTCAACCTCTTCCATCCCCCAATCACTATTCGCCTCAAGCTCTCTAACCGATTCAATATCCCACACTGCATTTCACTTCCTCCACCAATACCGCCACTCACCCACCGACTTTTGCTCAGGCTTCTCTACTTATCAACCCCCACCCCCACAGGCTTTCCACTCCAAACTGCAGTCTCACCCCTTCAAGAATTCCTGCCCTAATCCATTCGATCCTCTGCCGTCCTCAACGTAACCAACCATAGCAGCTGCACTGCCACTCCTCTCTGTGTCTCTGGCAACCAGTCTAGGACCTCCACTGGACATCTCTCTATGGACAACCCCTCTGATACCACGCAGCGCTCGTGAATAAGCTGATGCCCCGCGCTTAGCTTTAGAGTAGCGCTTTATAAATTCAGAGTTTACGATTCGTAATCGTAATCATAATCTCCAAACTTCTAAAGCGCCAACCGAAGGCCATGCGCACCATTACCTTACCTAATCTTACCTACCCTATATTATCTATCCTTAACCTGCCTTACCTTTTCTTACGTACCTACTTCACTAACCTTACCTTACTTTAGGGCCTAAGTTATAGTACCCGGAGTCAGTAGCTAAGGAGTTAGCGACTGACTTGATGAGTTAGCGACTGACTTAGAGACTCAGTCGACTAAGTCGCATGCTTATCGACTGACTAAGCCGCTTAGACTTATCGACTGACTTAGCGACTTGCTATCGACTTCTCATGTAATTTGATATGTCCATTGGACATACTTGATTATCTAACAATAAAATGCATTTTTACCGCATACTGTACTGACCGTGCCATCATTTCCGTGGACATTAGATGAACTCTATACGGGTTAGGTATGGGAATATTGGTCCTACATGGGCTCCGCTTCATGAGCCCGATGACTGTGAAAATTAATGCTAATGTGAATTTTTAACGCATTTGAGTGTTTATAAAAGGAAGAAAGCATAGCCTACCACTAAGTCAAAGCCAGTGATATTTCAGTTTTGCAAATAATTACAGTTTCAGCTTTAATTCAGTTTTGGTTCGTAATTTTTATTTCAGTTCAAGTTTCAGTTGTGAAATAATTTCAATTTTTTTGTTAGAGTTTCAATTCTGAAATAATTCCCGTGTTCGTTTCAGTTACTGGAAAATTTCAGTTTCAGTTTCTACATTATTTGCATTGTTAGACAACATGGACGTACAATAATTGATTATAATATGTTATCAACTGTTAACCAGTAGAAGCGCTGTTCTGTCATTGTTTACTTGAAAACCGCGATTAAAATAACAAGCAAAATATTAAGTGAACGAAGTCGATAGCAGTCGATAGCTTAGCGACTGGTTTCGACTTGAGGGCTTAACGGCGGCGGCGGCGGATGGCGGCGGCGCCGGGGACTACTAAGTTACCTTACTTACCTTAACTTATCTTTCCGTATACCTTATCTTACTTTATAACCTGACTTTAGCTTATCAGCACAACTGGCGTAACTTTAAATTTCTGGTCCTCTCGGAGGAGAGTACTTAATGGGGTTCACTGGGGCCTGTTCGTAGACCTACTTCATTAGACTCCGAGCATCTACTAGCCAGGGCTCACCCAGGGCTGTAGTCGAGGGTATACGCGTAACGCGGGTATACAGCGTATACTGACCTCTAGAGAAATTTGAGAGCATATACTCAGGGCTTTAGACGAGGGTATACGCGGGTAGGCCTATACAGCGTATACTTACCTCTGAGCAATAAATTTTGAGAAAAAAAGAGAGGTTTTGAAAGGTTTTAGGGCGAATGACTAAAAAAAGGTCATCAACTTTTTCAGAGACGAAATCGTAAACAGTCAGAAAATTTTCAGAGTATTGGTAAAAAGTCTGAAATTTTTCTTAGACGAACTCCTAAAAAAAGGTCTTCACATTTTTTTTAAGGTCACACCAGCCCTAGTGACGCCGCTGCTCACCGGTAGCGTATAGGCCTACTCACCTCAAATTTTACCACTACAGCCCTGGGCTCACCGTCAGCTGCGGACCTGCGATTCTACAAACCACATATCTTATATAATTATACTCTTAGCGGAAAATAACATTGAACGAAAGCGCGCGAAAAAGAAGTTAATAGATGCTTATAATTCAGGTACATCGTCTCCCAAAGTGCGTTCCGTGGAACCATAGACAGTGGTTCCGTGAGGAAATTGGATAAAAGGTTAGTTGCTGTTTAACAACGCGCGCTGTGTCATGGCAAAGATGATTAGCGTCGCACTCCTCCTTTGTCCAGGATTTCGTAAAAAGTAATTTATAATCTAATTTTAATGGATTAAAACTGTATAAGTTCTTAAGTCCTATAGGCCTATGCCTACCCGATGACGGTTTAAAACATACCAAAATGTGTTTCTTAGGTCGATATTCCGTCAAAAATCCAGATCAAAAGGGTTCCGTAGGTACAAAGGATTGGGCAAAGTGTGACCGTACGTTACTTACCGGAATAACGTACGCGTGCCGTACGTACGCGTACGTTAAAATGTAATTGCAGTGAAAGTGTGAAACTAAGTCCGATACGGAACAGATGAGTGATGTACACGAGTGAATAAATTTATTACTGCTTGACTATGCGACTGGCTGAAATGAAAGCCTAGCTATAATAGCAATTAAGAGCCTAGAAGTAGAGCTATGTAGCCTACTACTATAATAGCCTAGGCTATAGGTTTGTTGGAATTTGTTGACTTTTTGTGCAGAATGCTATGTCGGGGGCCTACTTTATTTTCGTCATGAACGTAATGTCAACGGACGCCAACGTACGGCATAATAACGTACGCGTACCATACGTACGTTATAGAAAGAAATAACGTACGTTCCGTACGTACGGTTGAACACTGGGATTGGGAAGTAAAGCATTCCCGTTAACTAGATCTATTTTTATAAGCTGCTTCAAACGCAGTAAATTTGTTCTCTGTCACTCGATAGATGGCGAAAGCAGTGCGGACTTTGTGGTTGGCTCTGCGCTCACAGATCTACGCTGCGAGTAAAAGCAACGCCAGGCGAATGATTTTAACAGCATTACTCGACTAAGTTAAATATCGAGAAATGTATAAATTTTGAAACAACAAATCTAAAAATACCAGCCATTAAAGTGTTTAGAGATATCAGCAACGGTCACAACTATCTAAAGCAACTGCAAGCGTAGGTTTCGGCGTAACCAGGATGGCCGAGTGGTTAAGGCGTTGGACTTAAGATCCAATGGACATATGTCCGCGTGGGTTCGAACCCCACTTCTGGTAGACTCGTTTTTTCACTTCGCTACAAAAGTCCTGGTATAGCAGGGCGCTATAAATACGAATGTTTCCATACGTCAAAGTGTAAAATGCGTTGATTCCTTACGAGGTCTTTACTTCATAAAATGTGACAATGACTTTGACGTTTTGTACAAACCGGATGACTGTGTCGTTTAAATGGTTCGCTTTTAAATCTATGGGCAAATGAATTTTAACGTTTTTAACCCAATTGCGATCAGAGCCGTAGCAACAAAGAACGTGGCCCCCTCCGAACATACGTCCGGGGCCCCTTACAATGCGGAAACTGGAATGCGGTAATATACAATATACAGGGTTCATATTATGTATGTATACATAGGCCTACGCCCTACAGTGTACACGTATTCCATTTCCATTTCCGTATTTACGCAAAGCACTTCTTTCGAGCTTTGTTCTCCGCAAATTGGTTAATCAATGCGTCATTATGTGATGTATCAAAACAGTATCATAATGACTTAACGCCGTTCACGGTTATTTTTTGCCACTTTTAGGGGCCCTTCCTTGCGGGGCCCCCTCCGGTCGGAGGGTCCGGAGGGGGCCTCTGATTGCGATATTTGTATTACATCACAAAAGTACGTAATGGGAAAGTTTATTCAGTCAAATCAAACCACTGCTTTAAATAGCTGGTCGTCAGCCAAGCGAAGAATGGTTATGAAGTCCTGATGTAAAGCGGTTAACCAGAAAGGGCCGAACTGTGGCTGCAGTAATCATAACCAGGATGGCCGAGTGGTTAAGGCGTTGGACTTAAGATCCAATGGACATATGTCCGCGTGGGTTCAAACCCCACTTCTGGTATTCTGTTTTAATTGTCATTGTAATTGTAACCGAACATTTATAATGTAG
>OY744609.1:13624289-13689289 GCA_963556255.1 Allolobophora icterica | reverse complement strand
AACTCGAGAAGACGAACATCGGGGAAAGAAATCCGTCCACGCAAAGAAGTGGAATTCTTCGTTTATGACGCAGTTGCGACCAAGGACTCTGAAAACTAGTCAACTGTCAACCGTCGATAAGAGTTCGTTGGCTGATCTGTATACGTGTCCGAGTGAGACTCTCAGTGGAGGCCCTCTCCATCTATTCAGAACTCCAACACATCAGCTGGGCTAGGGAGAAACGCTTTTCTAAGGTACTTATCACTTGAAAGGTGTTAGAAGCCAAGAAGGGCTTTTAACGCCCAACAGGAAGTTAGGCTTAAGTAGCGTCCGTTCACGTATGTAAGTCTTGAGTCCAAACTGTTTATGGGACGGACAGTTGTATACATTGGATAAACGGTTGTATATGCCACATAACTGTTTACTGCGCTATTTGCTCAGTTCTATCAATAGATGGTTTATCGTTGAGTGGGCTATTCCACTTCCCAGAGACAACTGCACCGAGTAAACTAACAATAGGAGTTGGTCCGCTGAGTCAGTGCCGCAGAGCTGCTACTTCTCCTCGAGTCTTATAGAGTGAGCGAGAGGGGGAGAGACAGACAGACAGACAGACAGACAGACAGACAGACAGACAGACAGACAGACAGACAGACAGACAGACAGACAGACAGACAGACAGACAGACAGACAGACAGACAGAATGACAGACAGACAGACAAACAGACAGACAGACAGAGACATAATGTATGTATGCATTTACATTCATACATACATACATGCATATATACATACATTTATGCACATATACAAATATACATATATACAAAAATATATATTTGTATATATGTCGAGAGAGAGAGACAGACAGACAGACATATGTATGTGTGTGTGTGTACATTCATACATACATGCTCTGCAGCTTCCCGATTCTTACCCGATCCAATGAGCTTTTCCGGTGCTTGGGACGCACCGTAGCACCGGGAGCGGGCGGACGATTGCGCCTGGCTTCTTGACTCCTAGTTCCCGGATGTTTGGCCCGTTTACGACACCGTATAAACGAAGAGCGCGGACGTCGGACCAGCGACTGAGCAGATAAGTGCGGGCGAAATGCGTGCGCACTCCGGAAGAGAACCATTTCCGCCGCCACAACTCTAGAAGTGACGTCGTGTAGTCGGCAGACGACACGGATTCGGTGAGTCAGCACAATATAATTATACAATCGGAAGGACCTGGGGCTTTTTGGAGATGGTGCGAGGTGTCGTAGGTGCTATATAAATGTCCAGTTGCAAACAGAAACTAAAGCGTCACCAGAGATCTTGCGTGGAGATAAGATACGACTGCCTTGGCGCTATATAAATGTTTAGATGCAGACGTGATTGGTAGAGGAGACCAGACGGCTCGCGATGAGGTAAGATAACAAAGTAAAAGTAGGGAGATCATAGCCTGAGATCTTCTTTTCAATTTATAAAGTTACAAACAGGGTCGATTATGATCAGAAACATCGCGTGGACATAGAAGAAGAAGAAGATAATAATAATCTTTTCTTTATTTAAGCGCCTGCTAACCGCTCTGCGCTGTACAGTGAACATACATATAGTAGAAACGGCAGCCACGCAGGACGCCTTACATACATGTATACAGTAGAAGCACATGATAACAGTTTTACAGGAGTCGAATATAAAAAATAACTGTTTATACGGCAGCCAACAGGGCACCAATCACGGCCTACTATTCATTTAACCACCGCCGCCACCTAGCGAGTGGAAGGCTGAATAAACCATACGGGGTTTACGTGATTCGATCTTGGTAGCTACTGCGCTTCACGCCAGTGTGTTATCAATTACTCTACGGGTAGGAAGAAGAAGTAGAGCAGTCCCTTAAGCTATAGGTCTGAGGCAGCCATCAAGAGTTTTAAGTGTAAGCGACTTCAGTTTTATAGCCTCGGCATATGAGGGCGGGTGGCCAGTCCTCTCCCTCGCCGTCTCATCTTCCCACCGACGGTGGTCATTGTACTAATTATAGCTGAGTTGACTAGGGGGTGCAGGTGGAGCAGAAATCTCGAACCAAAAATCTGCACGTGGACATAAAAGGTTCGTAACCGCGGCATATCAGTACATCAGAGCGTTCTCCTGGTTAGCATTTGGCTTGGTGATATATCAAACTAGGCCTACATTCGATTTGAACTGCATTGGTTGCCCATGCGAAGAAGAAACACTGAGTTTCAGCTTGTTTTGCTGATGGGTAACTGCCTGGTCGGCGCTTATGCTCCATCCTATCTTAGATCAGTGCCATTCCCACCTGGTTGCACATAAATCATCGCTCTACAGCACTAATTGATGCGGCTGTTCTCCCCGTCTCTGTGTACTGCCACAATGGAATCTGGAAGCATAGCCGTGGTCGGCTCCTTCTCTCTCTCTCTGGCTCAGGCAAACTGCGAATTGACCTTCTTCTCGCTCTGTCAATTATACTCTTGTTTGATCGTGGTCTTCTGTTGCCAGGTCGGAGGTAACTTGCTCTGATGAGTTTTCAGAAGAGGCGCTATATGAATGTGTAATTATTACGATTACGATGACGATATATACACATGCGTATGTTGCTATCATATGACTGTCATTGATTGTTGAACTCATGTACGGCTTCCTTTTCATCGGTCTCGACCTAAGGCGCTATAAAAAAAATTTTTTCCCTTCTTCTGCATCTTCTTCTTCTTTTTCTTCTCTTTTTGCTTTTCTCTTCTGCTTCTTCTTCTGTTTCTTTATCTTCATCTTCATCTCCATCGTCATCGTCGTCGTCATCTTCATCATCATCATCATCATCATCATCATCATCATCTTCTTCTTCTTCTTCTTTTTCTTCATGTTATTATTATTTTTACCCCAGGTATTTATGATCCCTCAGGCGATCAAAACTATGTACGGAGACAGAAATTATTAATATTATTAGCACCACAAAGCAGTTATAAAGGTAATTGATTATAGAGCAGAAAACGGTTTAGTAATGAAGAACTGCAACAGATTAATGGATGTTAATATAAAGAATACATGTAAGAACAGTATCAGTGGATAAAATTTAATAAATGTTTTATAGAGCATTCGGGAGGTAAAGTTTTTCATGACCGTGGGCGGGTCAGATAATCTTGTACTAGGGATCCCGTACGCTGAAACCACAGGGGTCCATGTGCTTAACTCCCGAGCTTAAGTAGGCACAGATAACTATAAATTATATGTAACTGAGCAAACACATAGGAATACTAAGTAGGCCTACAACTTAAACAAAAACTACGCTCATGAAAACGTTGATTTTATTTCGGATGTAACTCGATGTCAGAGTTGCCAGGCAGCTGCAAGATGTCGTTGAACAATTGAGAATGCTATTATTACATAAGCACCTTTAAAACCTTTTCAACTAACGCTATGTTACTGAACCGCGTGTAAACAGTTCATTACGATAAACTCAGGAAGTAGGCCTACTCAACAGCGGAGAGGAAAAATTAACTTTAAAAGTTGCTAAGACGCCAATCAATGGCCATAGCAGCCACAATATGTCGTTAAACTTTGAAAACATCATTAAACGCTGTTTGCTTTCAACACCATATTTCCTACCTGCTACGGTGAAAACTGTAGTGAAATTTTTATATTGACGTCTATTGGCCTTATGCATGTATGCCTCGCCGGCCTGGTGGGAATATACCAGAGCAGCCGAACGCGACAGGATCGAGCAGCTCATCGGGAGAATGAAGCGTTGTGGCCTTTTACATCATTCGATTCCTGCCGCTGCAGAAATGGCTAACGAAGTTGACGCTCGCCTTTTTCGGACAATTCTTACCAACAAAAGACATGTATTACGCCAACTCCCCCACCCCAAGCCGACCCAGTGGCCGTGTCCTCCGACCGCGTCCTTCTGACTTTTTACTCCCTTGCAAGGATGACTGTAACTTTATACCTAGAGTTTTATATAAAGATATATATTGATTACTTATATCAGCTACCTTTATACAACTCATCTAATCCTTTTATAACTCGTGCTGCATCCATTTAGGCCTGTATTCAAGTTGCGTTCTGACAGCTTGTATTAGTAATAAACGAAAACTGATTGATTGATTGTCAAAGGCCTTTGATGCCGCGAGATATCGTTAAACGATTGAATCCTGTCCGATCAATCATCGTTCGCTGACGGTCAGTGGCGTCTATCCCTCCCCAAGTCATTGGAGCAACTTCCCTTCCCCCTCTTCTTCCCCTTCCCCTTCCTTCCCCCTAAAATGGTGGCACACACACTGACAGATCCCCCCTATTTTTTTGATGGAGCATTTGGTCCAAGGTTTCTATGGTGTAGAAGCCCCTGCGGACAGTGAATAGGGAGGGTAGGATAAGGCGTTAACACCCATCAGATGTTGTACACGTGAAAACTGCTACTTAGCTCTTGTTGGCCCTGCTTCACTCTGGTAGGTCCTGCTTCGCTCTGTGTAGGCCCTGCTTCGCTCTGATAGGCCCCGCTTAGCTCTGGGTAGGCCCTGCTTCGCTCTACATTGATGAATTAACAAACCGACTGTCTATGATCACTAAAGAGAGTCTAATGAATAAGTGATTACCTAAACCCAAGTGTAATGATAAGTTTAGATTAGGTCAAAAAGGTCAATCCAGCCTCAGTGGGTCCATATGACCCTTTTGGATTGACCTTTTGACTTTTGCATCATTTACTGGAAATTTTTTAGTTGTGCTGACTGCTGTTGTGGTGATAAAAAAGTTAAAAATTATACCTAAGATCATGCTAAAACGACGTGGAAGATCGCACCGTGCCAAAATACAGAACCAGGATGGCCGAGTAGTTAAGGCGTTGGACTTAAGAACCAAAGGCAGGCCCGGTTCGTCCGTTTGGGAAACTGGGCAGCCGCCCAGGACCGCCGATTTTTAGGGGCCGCCAATTTTCCATTTTTCAAAAATGATTTAATTATTATTCGTAAAAAGAGGTGAATGAATAAAAAAAGGTCATCAACTTTTTTGTGCTTAGGGCCGCCGGTTTGCCTAGGGCCGCCGATTTGCCCAGGGCCGCCAAATGTCTTGAGCCAGGACTGACCAAAGGACATATACATGTACGCGTGGGTTCGAACCTTAAAAATTGAAGCTGTAGGCCTACTGAGTTATATTATAAATTTCATTTCATTATGCAGAGATTTGTTTGGAACTTTGCTTTTTTATCTTACAATCTGCATGCTTCGCAGATATTCAAAAACAGAATCAATTTAAAGCAAATGTAAAATTTGAAACGGTTATATTGTCCAGTAAATGTAGTGGGGTTCGAACTCACGCCGAAGCATATCCATTAGATCTTGAGTCCATCGCCTTAACCATGCACTGGACCATCCAGGTAGGCCTTTACGAATGCCACGATACAGTCCACAACGGCTAGTTAGGAATTTAACAACCTCATATACTTTGGAGCTAATCTTGCATTACAGCAGGCCTATATTTAAAGGCGATCGCCCCAAATGGGACCATAAAGCGAATCCTATTTCGGTGAATACAACAGAGTGCATCAACTGAGGGATCTTTCGATTACCATCAGCTTTGAAAAACGTCTCTAAAAACAAGTATATAGCCTACAATTTTTTGATTATAGCTGAATACGTGGATTAAGGCGACTGACCAAATGGACAAAGCTTTGTCCAGTAGATCGAATGACCGATTATACAATACATTAGCCTACGAAAGCGTTCTTAAAGCAAAAACCTGTATGATTGTGCGCGGATCGTAAAGTGAGGTCGACTTCAATGGTCTTTGCACCCATAGGAGTCATTCAACACTGTATGCAACAAATCCTTGTCATCAAATTATTAAAGTTCTTGGATTCGTTTGCGTAATCAGAATGGCAGAGTGGTTAAAAGCCGTACTTCTGTACCTGTAGGCTGCGCCTAATAAAAGCCGTAATTTTGTACCTGTGGTCCAAATAGGCATACAACTATTACCAAAACATCAGATTGGATACGAAACCGTAGTCTGCTGACAGAAGTTAGAATTCCACCTGAAAACTTATGTAAAAATAACGTGAAAGCAAAAAACTTGGACTGTTCTTGTGTCGCTGATGTTTAACAAAGCTCATGACACTGGATGGCTTAAATTAGCCTCAAGAGACCCTGGTTCCAGTTTGCCCAGACACCAACTGTTTTTGTTCTGCATACAAACCATCCGTGGGCAAATTGAAATCCAGTCATTAAGGTTATTGTTCCCAGAGGAACGTGTGTTCGATACTCCACCGAGAGATCAAACATCGAGTAAATGTAAATGCAATGCTAATCTTTGCGCCACACAAGACCCGCATCGGAGAACTGCTCTTCCACTGGCGCTCTGTGAAACCAAGTAATTGTAATTTTAATTAGTAGCTTTCGGTGCCTAATGAACAGGGCATCAACCGATGGCACACCAAAAACCAAGCCGTAATCGGGTCAATTACCTGGAAGATCAAGTCCGCATACGAACCAAGTTGTTCGTTCCAGTGATGGGCAATAGTTAACTAAAAAGTAGCTTTTAGTTTAACTACATTTTTTTAGTTAAGGATGACGTCATCGCTAAAGAAATAGTTTAGTTAAAACCATAGTTTAACTAAAAAAAATTAGTTGCTAAGAAAAAATGCTAACTAAAACGTTTAACTAAAAAAATCAGTAATATATATGCAACCATTTTTCCACAATGAACATTGAACACTGTCAACAAAAAACATTTTAACACTGCATGGTTTTAGCATTAACAGCCTGTGTTTTC
This sequence comes from Allolobophora icterica, assembly GCA_963556255.1. Classification (NCBI taxonomy): domain Eukaryota; kingdom Metazoa; phylum Annelida; class Clitellata; order Crassiclitellata; family Lumbricidae; genus Allolobophora; species Allolobophora icterica. Next base: position 13,682,555 of record OY744609.1, on the reverse strand, counting down.
AAATTCATACACTACTTACAGTACGCCTGTAACTGTATGCCAGAACAGTACACATTGCATAGTTTGAAGGTGAAGTTGTCATTGACGCTCTGCATTATTACAGCTCACTTAACCTCTGTAATTATGAAAATGTTTGTCGTAATAAGTTGGAAAACAGTTGGAAAAAGTTTACTTTTTTAGTTTAGTTAACTAATTTCCAAAATCAGTTGCCAACTTTAGTTTAACTATTTTTTTAGTTGGAAAATAGTTTTAGTTTAACAAAAAAATAGTTTAGTGCCCATCGCTGGTTCGTTCATGGTCATTGCCAAAGTCATCTGTTGTGTCCCATCTCCGATACCGCAGGACAGTTATTTCTAATAACATAATAATTAGTAATTAGTAACTTCTATAGTGCCAATATCTAATGCACAAGGCATCAAATGATGGCGTACCAAAATCAGTTCGCAACAATCCCGTTTAATGGCTGAGCTTACTAATCACACAAAACGCAGACACGCAAGAAGCTGAATTTAATGCAAGGAGCAGAAATATATATAAAGCAATATTTGCCCAACGTTCGTTTGTTGAGCGCCGACTTTTATTGCACACCTCTGAAGTTGCCCACAGACACAAGCAACGCAGATATGTTTGCCAGTCATGAATAACAATGCTCGCTCATCTCGAATTTACGACACAACGGACCACTCAGCAGCATCGCGGACATGAATACTGTCGCCATGACAGCCCGCACTGCTAGTCATACATGGAAGATTGGTTATACAACGTCCTTGAGCTTTGAGAATCCTTCCTTCGAATGCGTACGCGCTAATAAATGTCTTTTTATGTCAATAAAACGAAGGCGTTTATCCGTGAGATAGGAAGAAAATTGGTGAAAACGAAAAGGAAAATTGCGCCTCCATAAACGACGATTTACGGATCGGTTCGACCCTGTTGAAGATTCGTCGATCTAGAAGAGACATCTATGGCCTATACACTGTTTACATGCGCGGATGACGCTTGTAGTCCTACTGTTGCGACACCTATCGTCTCGTGATTTCCACGTAGGCGTAATGACCACCGTCGATAACAATGACTGCATTGGTTCGATACGCCTGCGATTGTTTTCGTGGAAACAGTGAGGGCTTTCCAGTTGGAAATCAAACAACGGAAAGCGAGTAGTCTATTCGGGAGAATGTGCACGGACGTTTTCCGGGATGAATAGACGAGTCATATCGTACTGAGTTCTGTGTTACTGATCCGACGTTTAATCACTTAAAGTTTATGGCATTTACGTGCTAGCCGTTTGATTAAGTGCACGTCACTCGTTGTCGAATAGGGGACCCATGCGGCGGCTTTGATAAATAATCCCCATCGGGGGTAGCTGATGAATTGTTAGCATCCTCGATAGATCACTGCTTCTCTTCACACGGCTCAGGAGACCGAATTCCTCTCTCGCTGTCCAATCCATTTGCCCACGCGTAAACGTTATACCAGCGAAAGCACAACACTATTCCATCCGTCTATGGGGATCCGATGAGCTTAGGCAATGGATAAATATTCATTTCTTAAATTTTACGCCTCGTCTCCTGAATAAAGAGTTTATATACGCTTAATCGTTCTTCGGGGGATGGGCAGATATAGCGATCGCGGAGTTAAAAACTGAAAGTCTGATTGGTCTGGCTCGTAGATATATTCTTATTGTGAGCGGTCAGATGCACGAAGAATTAGATGATATTGATGAGATAATTTTTATAGAAAAAAGAAAATACAGTTGGAAATACAGTTACGAAACAGGTAAAACACAGGTACAAGTATAGATACAGCCACAGACAGAGTTATGAAAGCACAGAGACCTATACAAATTGTAGATATACACAGCGACAAATGTGGTTACACAAACAAAGACCTAGATGGACTATATTGTATACAGCTTACAAAATATACATGTATTTGCACATACCAGAATCTGATGTAGACACAAAACATATTCAACATCCTAATGACATAGGAGGAGGATCGGGTGGAGCGGGTTGCCTGGATGATGAAGAGATCATGGAGATACTTCGGCTGGGAATATTGTAGGGAGTTGTAGGTTAGTGATAGGACTTTGAAGTGGATTCGCTCTGTGATTTTTAACCAATGGAGCGATCTGAGGATGGGAGTAAGTAAGTAAGTAATCTTTTATTAGTATAAGACAAACGCTCATACTTTACAACAATACATACAAAAGGATCACAATATCAGTAATACTGTAAGACAGTTTAAACACAAGCAATTCTATATAATGTCTTATTTACATACATATACATTATACAGTATTATAAACAATAAACGATAGTGTCTTATTTACATACATAGGCCTATCTATAACTAAAGTTATGATCTAAGCCTTACATTCTAAGGAACATAAGCATTACTATGGTCTACAAAAAGAGCCAGTTTAGATATCAGAACAGGTACTAGAACCAGCATTAACCCAGTTTTTATACTTGTACAGTGAGCGATATATGATGATGTGTGGGCGTTCTAGTTACAGTGCTGGCTAGAGAGTTTTGGATAATTATAAGTTGCAGACGCTTGATTTGGATGGATTCAAGGTTGAGGAAGAGGGAATTGCAGTAATCAAGCTTTGAATGAGCAATGGAGGTAGCAATGGCGGAGGCATTTTTAAGATCGAGCATGGGTCGGATACGTCGGAGGTCATCACAATCGTGATTACTACCATCTTCATTGTTGTTACTATTATTATTAATATTTATTATTGTTATTAGTATTATTTTCTTATCATCATCATCATCATCATCATCATCATCATCATCATCATCATCATCATCATCATCATCATCATCATCATCATCATCATCATCATCATCATCATCATCATCATCATCATCATCATCATCATCACTATCATCATCATCATCATCATCATCATCATCATCATCATCATCATCATCATCATCATCATCATCATCATCATCATCATCATCATCATCATCATCATCATCATCATCACCACCACCACCACCACCACCACCACCACCACCACCATCACCACCACCACCATCATCATCATCATCATCATCATCATCATCATCATCATCACCACCACCACCACCACCACCACCACCACCACCACCACCATCACCACCACCACCATCATCATCATCATCATCATCATCATCAGGTATGGCGCATAAACGGCGCCATTATAATTATTTAACAGTCGCGAAGACAAAACACTGCGAAATTGGTACCCCCACTTTGTAGACCAGAGTTACGCCTCTGTATGTGTGGCTTTAATAATAGATGAGACAAATTTGTATTCGGAAAGCGCCAGTCACCACCTGTCAAATAGCAAAGCCATATATATAAGAAACATATGAGGCCATCAGCGGTAGAACAAAAAAGTTGCATTTTCAGGTCCAGTAGATTTAGTAGGCTTTTAGTAGAGTTTTTCAACTAAATGTAGAGACCGTTGGATGATTGTCTTGTTAAAATAGCCCCATAATTCTCTCTTTTCCCTCTCTTAGAGGCCTTAACTAGGCCTCTAAAGGAGGGAAACAATTACTCAACAATAGGTCCATACAACTTGAAAACCAACTAAATCCATTAACCTTGTGGAATGGACTTAATTGATGGCCTCATGTGATATCTCGTCTAGTAATTAAGCAAAATCTCAACCAATATGTTACTGCGACACACGCCATTTCATGACTCCGAGCGTTTTAGCCACAACTACAGCTACTGTTTGGTGTGTTATTCAAGTTAAAAACCTTTACAATTTCCTAATAAATGTTAACGATAACACCAACCAAATTGCTACTGCTCATCTGCTTCTTTAGTAAGGTTTGGAAATTATAAAAAATATTTCAAAGCAACTGGTTCAGTTGATATAGATTTACTAGGGCCAAAATATAATTTCCTGTACTTGTAAAAAACTTTGGAAGCTGCAGGCTCCCTTCTATAGCGGAGCATTATTGTTCCTTCACGGATCACCCTTTGATACCTGTTCATCGTTGTGTCTCGCAGCTTGGGATCAATAAAAGGGTTTGAATTTGAATTATTAAATTTTAATGATCAACACATTTCGCCGTGAAGACACTGTAGCTGCTCTATTGTTGTAGCCTGGAATAGTGAATATAACCCTCAAGAGTTTTTTCACTGTATAGACACGTTTCTAATATTCTGTTATCTTTTTACGAATGAAAACAACGATCTTTTACCGAGAACTATAACACACTGTTTACGCGAATACGCTGCTCGCCCAGATGGCTTCCGATATACCCGTTTCGTTGGTGATTTACTGTCCATGGGTGTGACACCCTCCCATGGATGGGACGAATCAACGACATATGGGGTAATGCATGCATGAGTCGTGGGGCAAGCTGCTCACCATACGCGTCTCAGATCCATGCGGCGATCACATTAAGTCATCATTACAAGGATAAAGACGAATATATATATATACATATTATATGTATATACATATTATATGTATATACATATTATATGTATATATATATACACATATCTATGTAGTTTTATAAGACGACTATATATACACAAAAACATATTTATAAGTCGAATGTGTATATATATCTATATGTATGGATAGATATCAATATATAAAACGAATGTAAGTAAGTAAATATATATATATATATATCGAAGTCTTTGTATACTATAAGAAGTTGGATGGAGATAATTCCCTGCTAAACGATGTATATAAATTCGCCTATAATGGCCGGGAAGCGTGACAGAACTGGCGATAAGGAATAATGCATGAAGAATTTACACCACCTTAGCAACACCATCACCACCATCCGTATCTCCATCTGGACCATCGGTTGCAGCAGCTGGCTTTAAGAGGAGGAGGAGGAAGAAGATCCGTGGCTGCTGTCAGCTTCTTTTTCTGGCTCTCTGCGGAACGGGCATCGTGGGACGGGCGGAAGACACACGAGAATCCAGTTATGCTCCGATAAATATTGTCTTGAAGCAGAACGATGCGCCCGGATGCATCGGGTCGCGTAAGATTAAGCGATAACCATCGACGATAAACCCACTGGTGCATCCGAAAGTTTCCAAAAAGGTAGTAGCGGTAGAAGTTCTATTGTTAAACGACATCTTATGTTTGCAATGGCCGCTTACGTTGCCCCCTCCTTTCCCCAGGCTTGGGACTGGCATTACCTGGCAGTGCCAGCCTGATATTTCGGTCCCTGCGCAGAGGATATACTGTACGGGTCACCAATGATACAAGTCAAATTGTTTTTCATTGTTATTATTATTAAGGTTTCTTGTTCATGTTAAGTTTCTGTAACATTTTCGGGGACTCCCAAGTTGCAGGTCCTGTGCGACCGCACAGTTCGCACACCTCTAAGGCCGGTGCTGTTACCTTGCATTTAGCGGCACTAAGGGTAGTGACGGAATACCCAAAAGGGTATGAGGATTTATCCTGATGAACGAACTAGCATTTGTACCTGGTTAAATTTAAAATTATCCTTTTGATTTTAGCTTCATATATTTTTTATCATCTTCTCGAGGTTTTAGAGCTGTTTCAGTTTCCACATTTTAATGATCTTTCTAATTTAGTCGATGACCGGGTATTTACTCCCAGTTTCATCATGACCTTATTTGCTTTCTTTTACCCTAATCGGTTGGATGGAACTCGGTGGTGTGGCCCTATTCCATAAAGAACCACACAGGGCGTGGTCTGATTTGCCCCTTCTGCATCCGCCATTGCCAAAATCCCATCGTTAAGACCGTAACAATATTGATGCAACGTTTCCGTTTATCGTGCGATATTCCTTTTCTAACTTGAAATCGGACGTCCAATCGCGTTAGTGCTCAACCAAGCGTCTTCCAGAGGTAATAAATGCACGGCCGTACGAATGAAATGCTGGTTAAATGACCGTACGACACGTAAGCAACACTGTTAGGCTCGTCCAAGTTAAGCCGACTGATGAAGACATCGTACGACACTAAAACCTCGAAAGGCATATTTTGTTAGGCTGTTAAACCGAACGTCAGTCATGCAATCGACAGTATTACGCAATCAAGACATGGACTTAAGGAGAAGATAAAGAATGAGGAGGAGGAGGAGGAGGAGAAGGAGGAGGAGGAGGAGAAGGAGGAGGAGGAGGAGGAGGAGGAGGAGGAGGAGGAGGAGGAGGAGGAGGAGGAGGAGGAGAGAAATGACGATAATGATGAGAAAGGAGAAGAAAAGAAAAAGCAGAAAACGATGATGACAGGAAGATGATGAAGAAAAATGGCGATTAAGATTTTGAAGAAGATGCTAATGATGATGATGATAATGGTGGTGACGACGACGACGATGATGACGATAACGATGATGACGATGATGATGACGATGACGACGACGACGATGATGACGACGACGACGACGATGATGATGATAATGATGACGATAAAAAAGAAAAAAAAGATGACGTTGATGATTTTACTGAAGAAGAAGAAGATATATAACAGCATTCCTCGATTTGCTCCGAAAGGCGAAACCATTTTTCATACCTCTCGACTCCTTCATGAGAACGGTGGTCCTGCTGTGGATAGACCTAGGCTAATCGGTGGAAAGTTCTCACCAATGTTGCAACCACCTGCATGCTTCTCCTCTCGCAAAGGGGAGGAAGTGCTTTCGTAACCTGTTGGTGCTCTGGATTCAGCGGCCAGTGCCATCGAGACAAACAATACTGCACACTGAATGCACAATTAACTTAATAGAACAGACTACACATATATAAGATATATATATATTCCCATACTACCCCGATACATGTACATATATATATATATATATATATATATATATACAATGTTTCACACACACACACACACATACACACACACATATGCGTACATATATATATATATATATATATATATGCATAATGCATGGACATAGAAGAGCTGTCCCTTGAGTTAAACCCGACAGGTTGCCAAGGGAATGAAGTGCTACTGACATCATTTCCATCGCCTCGGCCAACGAGGAAGAGTTGTCAGCCCTCTCCTTACTGCCGTATCTCCCACCAACAGTTTATGAAACGTAAATGTACTAATTATGCATGTATGTATATACAAATGTATGTAAAAGAGACCGCTCGATATCATAACTCAGACAGCCGCGTTCATAGGAACCATATCTGGTTTCCAAGTCCCAACTACAGGGGCATGCCCCTAACCACCCCTCTGACCTTACGCGGAAACCTCTCTCTGCAACTTCTGGTCGTCCTTTGCGCTCTACTGGCCGTCTTGATCTCTTTGTCCCTCGTACTATTAGACCACTCTGGCCCAACGTCGAGCTTTTGCTGTGACCCTCTGCCTGGAATGGTCTTCCCCCTCCACTACGAACTACACTCATGATGGGAATCTCCCCAGCATCTACTTACTCACTGAAGACGTTTCTGTTTACACGGGGCTCCTGCACTGGGGGCGTTTTTGAGTAGTTTATACTGCGAGAGGTGCCTTATAAATTACTAGATACGATACGATATCTGACACGCCTAGTAGTGCCAGTCCCAAGCCTGGATGAAAGAGGAGGGCAACGCTCTCCCTTGTATGTAATGAGTTGCGATATGACAACTCACAATTATTCTCAATAAACGAGTCAGCTTTGTAGTGACACAGCGATGTCAAACAGTAACTATCCATGCACTTACGGCAACTGATGTCACGCATTGGGCCCAATGTGACCCAGCGTACGAGGCTGTCAGGTATACGTATAATCGGATAAAAACAAATCGATTACTTCATTATTCGTTCCTGTTCTCTGTTCTTGATCTTCTCTCCTCCACTTCCGGTTTCAATCGACCATCACGTACGTCGGTGGATGTAATCAGAGCTCGAACTGTCAGCAGCGACTAATTATGACGATGCGGTGCATGTATCACCGCTTGACGACCGGTGACATTTCGACCAATCAGCACTAACGAACCGGTGATATTCAGATGCGGTTAACTGGAGCCAGGTATTAGATAACTAACCGCGTGACTGGACAATCGCATCTGGTCCTGTACGGTTACCGTGTGTGGATAATCGCATCAAGTCTAGTACAGTTACACGGCGTCTGTTTGTATGCTATGAAAATAATTATTATACTTTCCCAGATGAAGTCTTCTGCAGTCGATGAGATCATACAATTTGCATTTTCATAGCGAACTCGGCAGAGGACAGGACTGACAGACAGACCGAAATAAAGGGACAGGAAGACTGGCAGACATGCGGTCGGCAGACAGGTGCAAATGTGTATACATGTACATGTACGTATATAATTATATGAATATATATATATATATGTATATGTACATGTGTATGTATATGTATATGTATGTCTGTATGTATGTAAACTATGTATGCATGTATGTATGTATGTGCGTATGTATGTATGTATGTATGTATGTATGTATGTATGTATGTATGTATGTATGTATGTATGTATGTATGTATGTATGTATGTGTGTGCGTATGTATGTATGTATGTATGTATGTATGTATGTATATATGCAGTGCCAGCCTTAGGATATTTTGGGCCCCCCATGACACAAGTCAAATTGTTTTTCATTACTGATCATTCTATTTCAGTCGATTGTTAATAAGTACAAGTCAAATTAACTAAACACGAGAATTATGTAGGGATGTAGAGGAAGTTGCCTTTTATTTTATTGACAAAAGAGAAGATTTCATCTAAACCATAATAATATTAGGCCTAATAGGATGTTTTTCATGTTCATTATCTGTGACATTTTCGGGCCCCCCTAAGTCGCGGGCCCTGTGCGACCGCACGGTTGGCACGCCCCTAAGGTAGGCACTGCTGTATGTATATATGAATATGTATGTATAGATAAATGTATGTATGCATTATGTATGTATATATGCATGTATGTACATGTATATATGTATGTATGTATATATGGATGTATGACATTGTATGTATGTATATATGTATGTATATATGTGCATGTATTATGTGTGTATGTATGTAAATGAATGTATGTATCAGTGCCAGCCTTATATTTCGGGTCCTGTGCAGAGTATATTGTACGGGTCCCCACGACACGTCAAACTGTTTCTTTTTGTTATAATTATTAGGGTATCTTGTTCATGTTAACTTTCTGTGACTTTTCGGGCCCCCTAAGTTGCAGGCCTCTGCTATCGCACGGTTCACAAAACCCTGAGGCCGGTGCTGTATGTATGTATATGTATGTATGTATATATGGATGTACGTAGGTGGCTAGGTATACGTATGATTGTATGTATTAAGTATTAAATTATAATTCCAGACTTACAGCACCTCATCAACGTGCTGTTCACACGGCATTCTTAGTGATCCAAACGTCTAAAATATAAGCTCAACGGTTTATATTTAAAGATATGCTTTCTGCAGTCTCTTTAGCCAGAGGAGGCGAGGGACAACCTCTACTTGACTGCCTTGCCCCATGTTCCCCCAAATTGTCGACCACTTGGTACAGTTTAATAAGCTAACGAAATTTGTTATCGACTTTATTATTTTTATTATTACGCATTCATTAAGCTTCCATTAGTTACAAATAGTGACCAAACATCAAAAGATGGCGCTGTGCCATCGAGTGCAGGATTTGCTCAAGGTCCCTACACAGTAACCGTCTCAGGGGAGGTTCGAATCCGTACTCTCTACGTTACAAGACGAGCGCTCTAACCAATCGGCTACCATGTCCCGAATCCCGACTTATGAACGTTGTACCCCCACCCTGTCCTCCACTCCCCTATGTCGTATGAAGAATGGACGTATTATTCCGCTCTGTTTTGCACTTACTTACTTCCGCACGAGACCCGTCCCCGAAAGGTCACGTTCCCGGGTCATGTAGTCGCGAGTCGTACGTGGATTGGATTATCAGAGCGACAGACTGGGGTGGGGACGTCGGTTGGGGTCGGTGAGGCGTGGATGGGGTCAGTGAGGCGTGGATGACTGGATTGACATTTGATTGCGATTATGCAGAGTAGAACATCGACGAAAGTCGGACGCCAGATGGAACGACAATTTCTTCAACATACGCCGTTTGTTTCTTCCGTCCTGTCTGGCAGTTTCAAAGGCTAGCCATAAGTAAGCAAGAAAGGTCAAAGGTTATGGGTGACATTGCAGGGGCGTGGTGGCTCAGTGGTAAGTTCGGCGCCTTGTGACCGGAGGGTTGCAGGTTCGAATCCCACTCTAGCCGCTGCGTACGGACCTTGGGCAAGTCCTTCACTCGCAATTGCTCGTGGCGCTTCGGCGTGAAAATTCCGGCACAGTATCAAATGCTGTAGTCGGGAGCGCCTCTGAGTAGTAGTTGACTTCGAGAGGCGCTATAGAAATATCCGGAATAAATAAAAAAATAATATTGCGCAGGCAGAGCATTAAGAACCTAACTGTTCGCTGTCGTCGTCGTTATTTGCTATATTATTATTAGTAGTAGTAGTAATATTTATTAATATTATTAAGACGGGTTTTGTTAGTTACGTTGACGGATAGTTACGGAGTCGGGTTTATTTTATTTATTTATTTCGGATATTTCTATAGCGCCTCCTCAAGTCTACTACTACTCAGAGGCGCTCCCGACTACAGCATTGGTATACTGTGTCGGAATTTTCACGCCGAAGCGCCACGAGCAATCGCGAGTGTTACAGTAGGACTTGCCCAAGGTCCGTACGCAGCGGCTAGAGTGGGATTCGAACCTGCAACCCTCCGGTCACAAGGCGCTGAACTTACCACTGAGCCCCCACGAGATCTAGATTATTATCATCGTCATCATCATCATCACAGTGGCGTCAGCCGCGTCACTAGGGCTGGTGTCACCCGGTGCGGTAAGTCATGGTGTCACCCTGAAAAAAGGTGATGACCTTTTTTTAGGAATTCGTCTCCCAAAAAAAGTTATGAACTTTTTTTTAGGAATTCCCCATCTTCAAAAAAATTTCATCATTTTCTCATGTTTGGTGTCACCCTCCTCTGAGGGTGTCACCCGGTGCGGTCCGCGAGACCCCCGCACCCCGCTCGTGACGCCACTGCATCATCACCTTCTTTATCATCATCTTAATCACCTTAATCGTCATATTAATCATCATTATCATCACCATCATCATTATTCTTATTATTTTTCTTATTCTTATTCTTTTTCTTATTCTTAAAATTGTTGTTATTGATGTTGTTGTTGTTGCTGTTATTATTATTATTATTATTATTATTATTATTATTATTATTATTATTATTATTATTATTATTATTATTATTATTATTATCATTGTAATTATAATTATTATTATTATTTTTTTTCCCCGAGGTACATATTATCCCTCGGAGTTCAAAAATTAGGGGGGCATTGTTCTGGAATGGCTAGTCTTCGCAGATGGTTTATTATTATTATTATTATTATTATTATTATTATTATTATTATTATTATTATTATTATTATTATTATTATTATTATTATTATTATTATACAACCAACAAACTCATATGCAGACGAATTGTTAACTGTATCTAGAGATTCTAAGCTATAGACCGACATTCAGTCCTGGCTGCACGGTCTCCTTGTTCAAATCCGAGGTGCCTAGAACAGATAGAGAGTTTCCAGTTTGCAAGGCAACCGACAGACGCTGGAGCAGATGACTGGTCTCACGCTGATCACCCGTAGCTGCTTTTATCTTGGCACCAAGTTCTTGGACAAACTCCAGCGACTCGGCATGCCAGCTTCCTGTGGTTTCGACTGCAACAGGGACGAAATGATGCGATTGTGAGATGGCAGCATATTTGTTTTCCTTATTGTGGGCTGCTTTTTCCGCTGCGGCACCTGCATTTTGCGATGTTACATGCTGATATGATGCTGCGAATGTGTCTGGCACCGTGACATCCCAGGCTAAGCATCGACCACTGGCCCAAGGTATTATAGTGACTCCATCAGGCCTTTTTCCGTCAGCTCTGGAAAGGCCATTGGGTTCTTTGATGGCCGGTATTTTGGCTCTGATGAAGGCCCGCCAAATCACGTCATTGATCATGGCATGTCGTTGTTGCCTTCCAGTTCCCTTGATGCAAGAAAATCCGTGATGGCCATTGGATTCTACTAATAATAATTATTATTATTATTATTATTATTATTATTATTATTACAATGAGGGCGACCTTTATCTTTTGAAAGCCTGACCATCTGTGGGTTTCATCCTTCTCTAATACATTCAGATTCCCCGTCGCATCTGTTGGCACACAGACCTACTTTCCGACCGGTCGGCCTCCGACAACAAAGACTCCTCTGGCCGTGCTCTAAATTGCATTTCATTGCCAACAAAGGCCGTCGCTGGATCGGGGATCGAACCCGGTAACCGAACACGGGGCTTCGGCCCCTCAGCCCCACCGGACATCGGGGCACCTTCGAACGATTCATATAGCGCCCGCGTCGCAATCAGGAATATACGCGAGTGGACGGTAATAAAGGAATCAATGACGGGAGGAGTCGACGGGGTGAGGGTAATCGATGGGGCGGTGTCGTATGGTGTGGGGTGCTAATGAAATAAACTGGACGTCCGCTCGTCCTTCATCAGTCGTCCGCTTCATCCGACATCCGACTCTCGTGGCGCTGGGAGGCAGACATAGAGAAAGAGAGGCAGACATGGATACAAGCAGACAGACAGAGACAGACAGAGACAGACAGAGATAGACAGATAGATAGATAGATAGATAGACAGACAGACAGACAGACAGACAGACAGACAGACAGACAGACAGACAGACAGATAGATAGATAGATAGACAGACAGACAGACAGACAGACATAGACAAAGAGAGGCAGACATGGATACAAACAGACACACAGACCGACAGAGACAGACAGAGACAGACAGAGACAGATAGAGATAGACAGACAGATAGATAGATAGATGGATAGATAGATAGATAGATAGATAGATAGATAGATAGATAGATAGATAGATAGATAGATAGATAGATAGATAGATAGATAGATAGATAGATAGATAGATAGATAGATAGACAGACACACAGACAGACAGACAGACAGACAGACAGACAGACAGACAGACAGATAGATAGATAGATAGATAGATAGATAGATAGATAGACAGACAGATTGATAGATAGATAGACAGACACAAACAGACAGACAGAGACAGACAGGCAGGCACACAGATAGACAAAGGACGGAGCCGCCGAAGGGCTGGCTGATCAAGCGCTCAACGGGACGTCTATCAACATCGCAGCTTAACGACCGAATACAGGGCACATCGCCGCTTTCGTACGTCCGTTCGATCCTAATCATTCTCTGTATACATGTACAGTATGCGTGCATGTATGTATTACATTTGTATGTGTTTATGTATATATGTGTGCAGAAAGGGAATATGCGTCATTTTATGCGCTTTTGTATAATTTATATATGACTGCCGATAGCCACTCAAGTTCCGAAGTTCGCCGACAGGGTCCTAGGTTAGTACGACGCTCATATGACCCTCCCCCCCCCGGGAGGTCCGTCTCCCAGTATACAAAAAGAGACGCTTTATTATTAACTGGAGGGCTACAACGTGTGCTATATATTAATAAGTGGAGTGTTACGATGAATAATTTATCTGAAACCGTTAATTTAAGCCGCTGAGCGCTCTCTCATCCTTGATGGGAAATTCCTCTTGAGACTGTAGTTGCCCTTTTTGAACATGGACGTTACTGATACTGTAGGCCTAATTCTTAATGTAATTTGCACTTTATTGATACTATAATTGCTGCTGTAGTTGCTGAGTAACTTGTGATGCAATAGGTACTGTAATTGGTACTGTGGTTGCTAAGTATATCTTGTACTGTAATTGGTACGAGTCAAAGCGAAATGGTACTGGTATGTTTCGGGTTGTCGATGGCCTAACCGAATTCCATAGGAAGGGAATCCCGACGGGCTACGATCCCATCAAGGATGAGAGAGCGCTCAGCGGTTTAAGCTGGAGGGAGGTGAAGCAGTGGTCAGACCGGCCACCAAGGAAGGGGTACGGGGTGCTATAAACAACAGCCGAATGTGTCTGGCGAACATCGGTATGGTTCCCGATCTGTTCAGAGGGCGAAATTGGTTCCGACTCCTTTCATTTTTGGCAGAACATTGATGTATTTAGGCGATTCTTAAGGTATCCTAGTTGTAGCCGTGATAGCAAAATATGATACGAACCAGTGATTAGTAATTGGAAAATTGAAGACCAAGCAGTCTCCAAAGCAATTTGTACTTATGAAATTGTAATTAGGACAAGACATGATTTGACGCCAGGGGTCGCTGGAAACGGAATCGAAAAAATAGTTCTGTTCATATATAGGTGTAACTTTGTATTGTGACGATAGTGTCCGGTCAGCACCACGTTTAGAAATGGTGGTTACAGTCACAACCACTTTTTGGTCTTGTGCTTCAATATTCTTTGCGACATGACGGCCTGACTTTGGTTTGATGCAAGTTCAAGCACAATTAACGACGGTGTAATTTTCCATTCTTAACTATAGCAATGCTGATAGATGACTTCGTGTTAACTTACTTACTCATTGTTTTAAGCGCATGAACCGGTGACGCCATCCATCTTGTTGTAATTGACAGTAGAGAAGGTGTGGGGTGAGGAGAGGATTTGTGGGGAAAATTACGCCCCTGGTTCTGTCAGGACCAAAATTTCCGGGTCCATTTCAACTGAACCAATCACAATATTTCTCGGAACTGTTTTCCCCCGGGCCAGATTGGACTTCACACCAGATCCAGAGTCAAGCTGGACGAGATTCAATCGCTGTAGGAACGATTCAGGTTGATGGAGGCCAAGGGTCTACCCAGAGGGCGCTAAATCAGTGGAATTTCGAGTGAACCCAAGCGGAACGAAGGTCAGGAAGATATAAGTCCATTTGAAATAGACAACTGCAATATAAATGTGTTACGATGAACTTTACCGTTCTCAATGAACTCTTGCGTCATCTCGGCCACTAGCAGCGCCTTAGACGGGAATTGGGTATATTAGCAAGATTCAATTACTTTACATAGTTACATTATACATTTGGCAACTGGCTGTCCCGTAAATATTATTAACGGACGAGAGATAGCGGACGAGAGCCAAGCATAGTGCGTGTGGAATAATAATGATGCTGGCGCAGATAGAAAACGAATTGAGAAAGTATTACCGACGAGCAATAATTCGACGGTTAGATTAAATGGCTGATAAAATGGCGGCAGACAGACATTCGACGAACTGGCAAACAGATAGGGGTATAATTAGATTTCACACAGCCAGGCAAACTCACCCACGGAGACAGTTAGTAAGACACAAACGAACAGAAAGACGCACAAGCAGAAATAGATAGAAATGTAGCTATACAAGACCATAGTAAAAAGAGCTTGGGTTAAGTTTTATTGTTCAATATGTTTGTTTTTTTAGCGTTCATCCACTGAGAATGTACAGACCGTGGTTAATCTAACAAGGTCGAATACTGCTTCGTATAATAGCCTGTAACAACTGCAGGCTGTCTTCTGCAACTGTTCGAACGGCATTAAGATATTGACAACTGTTTTTGTGGCTCTGAAACTGACGTTTAACCAAACAGTGAACTGTTACTTTGGAAAATTCCATCATCAAACTTCTTTGTTACTCCTCGCTAATATGCAAGGAAAACGACATTGTACTTTGTAAAGGAAAGAGATTACTTACAAAACAATGTCGCGACTCAGAAGGTCAGTGATTTTACTTTCGACCTAATCTTACCTACGAACAACGCTACACACAGAGAACTGGGTTCTGATCATTTCCACATAAGGAAATCTACCTTCTGTATTGCCTTATAAGGAAAGCGTCAGTCGACTTTACCTTATAAGGAAAACGAACTGGACCGTACACGCAGAGTGAGTCATGCACCGGCGCTGACGTCATCGCAACGCCACTGATGACGTAACAATGCCAGGCAACGGAACGGAAAACGTCAGTGCGTTGTCTGCGGACGAAAGCGGCTGCAACCTGTATCTGTTCGTCATCTACACCGTCATCGTTGGCTTTCTCTGTCTCTTCGGTTTCGTCAGCAACTCCATCTCGTTCTGCGTCTTCTACAAAGACACAGTCAAGACGTCAACGCCCTTCCTTTTCCAAGGTCTGTCCGTCATCGACAACCTCCTACTGATCACCGTCATCCCGCTCTACTGTATCGAACCGTTCGTCATCTACACTGGACTCTACACTGGGTACCTGACCTACGGCTACTCCTCCATCGTACTCGTCTACATATTTCCTCTGGCCTCTGTCAGTCAGACGGCTACGATCTGGGTGACGGTACTCGTCGCCGTCAACCGTTACATCGCCGTCTGCAAGCCCTACCAGGCGGCCCGTCTGTGCTCCGTGCGTCAGGCGAAGATCCAACTGGCCACGGTCCTTATCCTGGCCGTGCTCTACAACGTACCGAAGTTCGCAGAGAGCTACGTCGAGTACGATCCGGTGGACGACTGTCTGAAGCCGCGCCACACGGAGCTCGGCGACAGTTTCCTGTTCATGTTGATCTACGACAATGTCCTCTACATGATCTTTATGATGATCCTTCCGCTGTTGATCCTGTCCGTTCTCAACATCCGGCTCGTCAAGGCCCTCAAGGAGCTGAGCCGGAAGAGGGCGGAGATGCAGAGCGCTCGTCAGCAGCAGGACAACAACGTCACCCTTGTCCTCATCATCGTCGTCCTCGTCTTCATCATCTGCCAGACTCCGGCTCTCGCCAACAAATTCATGTGGAGCGTGCTCGACAACGATGCGAGGGCTTGCGGCGGATTCCAGTTCTATTTCAGTCGTCTGAGCAACGTGCTCGTTATCATCAACTCCGCCGTTAACTTCGTCATCTATTTCTTCTTCAACACGCGCTTCCGACAGGTGCTTGTTCACGAGATGTGTGGGTCCTGTGGGGCCTATAAGGCCTTCCGGATGCAGGGAACCGCTGCCACCGAGACCACGGCCATCAATTCACCACCACCACCACCACCACCACCACCAGCTGAGAACAAATCAGAAGAAGTCGCCGAAGCCTGACGGGACTTACGCGGCCATATGGGGGAGATCCACGGCGCTGTATGGGTTCGATAAACAGAATGCGATTTGGAGGAGGGTAAGGATTACTACCCCCACAGGTTCAGGTTTCAATTGAAGATAATATTTCCCATTCATTTGGCCTCCGCCGTGGCTCTGTCGTTAGACATACAGTTCCTAATATATTTTGCTTTTGCCTGTCTTTCCCCCAGCCAGGCCCGGTTCGTCCATTGGGCAAAGTGGGCAACCGCCCAGGGCCGCCGATTTTTAGGGGCCGCCAATTTTCCAATTTTCTAAAAAAATGTGACCATTTTTATAAGCTAAAAGAGGTGAATGACTAAAAAAAAAAAAAAAAGGTCATCAACTTTTTTTGTGCTTAGGGCCGCCGATTTGCCGATTTGCCCAGGGCCGCCAAATGTCTTGAGCCGGGCCTGCCCCCAGCTTTCAAGTAACGAATAATTCGTAACCGAATGAAGATTGAGAGTCTGCAGTATACAACAGAAATTCTCTGCAGCCAGAAACCTCTGTACGTAACAAAGGACTTGCGGTTTTTAAAAGGCCATCACATCGCCAGGGAAAAATTTAGGGTTAAGCGAATGGCCTGAAGTCCCTAAGAAGCTGAATGTTCTCTAAAAAGTCCATCGCATTCACTTGAGAAGATTTACCTTAGGGAGTTAGGATTATAAAATGAAGACTCTGCCAGAAGAATTAGATAAACTACGATGTCGTAGGGTATGTACGACTTGGGGTAGAACTGACGATTTTTGTCTTGTAGTTGCTAGCAAAATTTATCAGAATTTTGAAAGAGCCTGCAGCGCACTTAAGCCTAATATTTTCCCTCAATATCCGTGGTGTAAATTCGTATTTCGAATATCAATGCAAATGGGTAAGACGAGTCAATAAAAATGTTTTAGCGACCTTTACCCTTATTTCTACCTACAGCCAACTAGTGTAGTCTCTGAGATATTAACTGAAGATCTAAAACCACGTGAATTTCTCATAAAGTCTATATCGAGAACAGTAATTTTGTTGAACCTGTATCAAAAGCTGTTGATCTATAATCGACCCACCGTAGGTTAATTGTTCATATACGGTTAACAGGGTTTACGATAACTGCCAAGTGACCCTTCTTTTCCTATGAATTACCCAGCAGAAGCCGATCAGACTCACTGAGAGAAGGCAGTACTCTTTAGGGTTTTTATAGGCTGCCCTTGGTCGTTTTCTTCGGTATATATATTAATAGGGCAGTTAATAGTTATCTATGGTAAGCGTTTCCCCAAAAACGCTCTTTCGTGTTTCTGTGGATAAAGAAAAACGCTTTGAGGACAATTCTCCATCTGTTTGACGATCTGTTCAAATGAAAACCTTGCGGAATAATTATCAAACTGTTCAGCGAACAGGTCCGAAGAAGCTCTTTATGCTCTGTACATATATGAATGATATGGAACTTTACAGTGCGATGAATTTCTTTTAAGCGTGACTTCAGTGGAAGATTTGTTTCCAGTCCAGCGTCGCTCTGCTGCAGAGACTAATTGACGATGTTTTATGTGACATGAGTACAATGATCTTTCCATCACTAAAGATGTTGTCGTTCGTATTTGTTTTCTTATCGCACATGAAAGTAATGACTGTGTTTTGGTTGACACAACTTTTCAGTCTCTTGTTCGTTGCACTGATTTCAATGTGTTATTGTCTAATCTATTAAAATAATTGATTCAAAGCTTTATGATCGTGAATGATGCATATTTGCCGTAATAAATAAATAAATAAACTAATTAATTGATTTATTAAGTAATAGATAAATACATGCATACATACATACGCACATTCATAAATACATATATGCATGAACGGATGCATGTATGCATAAATGCATGCATGTATGAATTCATGTATGCATAAATGTATGTTTGTACAAATGATCATAAATTGATTGATTGATTGATTGATTTGATTGATTGATTGATTGATTGATATGTGCATACGGACATACATACATACATACATACATACATACATACATACATACATACATACATACATACATACATACATATATACATACATACATACATACATACATACATACATACATACATACATACATACATACATACATACATACATACATACATACATACATACATACATACATACATACATACATACATACATACATACATACAGTCATACACACATACAAACATACATACATACATACATACATACATACATACATACATACATACATACATACATACATACATACATACATACATACATACATACATACACACATACATACATACATACACACATAATGGAACAAACGAAATTGTGAGCTCGTGAAGCAAATCATAAAACAGCCACGTGACTGAGATTCGAATCCGGTCTGCGAGACCTTCCCCAGTGAGACATGAGTCGACTTAACGGAGACAGCGCTGACGTAGACCATTGTCTTTCCTTCCATACCCGCCTTTCCATATGTCATTCGATTCACGGTCGAGATCAATAGCCGCAGGCGGTGACGGAGGCCACAACCGACAATCACGACCGCGGCTTCCCCCCAAAGGACCACCCATGACGGCGTCGCCGCCTTTGATCAACCGTCTAAATCGCCAATAAAGAGCCCGGAACTGGGGCCGTTATCATCGGAAGATATCTACAACCGAAGTTTGAACCCGATCGGTAAATCAGAGTCGACGATTGAGGACGAGGAGCCTTCGGAAGAGCCTGGCGTGTCAACGGACAGTGAGAGCTGAATTGTGCAGTAAATTACACGCCACGAGAAACTCGCCTCTGATTAAGTAATAAATGCGCTATAAAAACCCCATGATTCACTGCGGGTGCGATAAAGCGTGTCGTCGAGAGTCTGCTGTTGGAGTCATCTGGTTGGGCGCTACGGGTATGCGGGAGTCCTCCAAGGGTGACTTTTTCAGTTTTCTGCGCACTGTGATCAAGTTCTGCGTGTATGTGGGAGTTCGCCGGTGATGACTCTTCTGTTTAGTTGAGCACTGGTCGTTAATTGATTAACGTTTTGTTCCAATTGACTTAGCATCAATCAGGTTAGTGGCCATGGATGCGACCTTAGCATTGTCTACCAAAAATCTGTGCATTAGCGCATCGATCGCTGTTGTAGCCGAGTTCTCCCACGGCTTAATGATGATCAAGTGCGCGTTAGAGTAACTCCATTGCACTTTCGTCGTGGCTAAAATCTCGGTCATGGTATAGAAAGTCAATCGGGAAATTGTAATCGCTTACTGACCAGCCCCCCATCACTCCCTCCCTCCCACACTCTTTCTCTCTGTCCTTCCATCCCTCCCTCCCTACTTCCCTTTCTGCCTCCCTCCTCCCTGGAGATCTGGCATCGTCAGAGACTCAATATATGTGCACATTTGTTCGATAAGGAAAATCTACTTACAAGCAAGACAAAAGCCACACTACAGTAATACACTTACACAAGCACATGCACATTAATGGACACATCAATGCAAGTATGTACGTACATATATGTTAGTATGTACATGTATAATCTATTTATGTAATGTCTGTAACTACATATGTATAAATATATGTTTGTGCGTTTGTATGTGATTGTAGCGCCACCCTATACTAAGAGTGCTTAGTGTTATGTTCTACACCCACGACTACTTTAGTTCTGTTTCATCTTGTCTTTACTGGACAAGTAAATGCATAGGCCTATCTATTTGACTAGGGAAATGAACAGAGAACACCTGTGTATGCATTTAAATGAATATGAATATAATGTGTATCAGTTAAAGCATGTAACAGTTCAATGTCTAGTCATCCTATGTCTACTTTGCCTTATTCCCTACCTAGCCAGCATCTTTGCTATCTAGATTTTATTGCCTATTGCTACCTCCCAGTAAGACCCTGAGCACGGAATGTTCTCACAGTTTGTTCCTTGTGGAAGCGCTGTCTTTCATCCGTTTATTCATCTGATGAGTTCGCAGATCCGTTCGCAAATCGCCTTGTTTCTCCCTCGTCGAAGCTCGACTGTCCACCGTTCTCGTGACTTCTCGTAGCTTGATGTCTCTCCCAAAGAGACCGTCGTTACAACCCGAGTGTGTGCTTTACTACTCCAGAGTAACGTACACTTCACTCGCGGAATAACTCCTTAAGTCCGTTGACAAGATCGCTTCGCAAATGTCGACTTCCTATGATGGAAAGTCACGCTTCGCAACGGTTTGTTACGAGAGCGTTTCACTCGAATTATTCGATCCTCGCTGTCCAACGTCTCGACTTATAAACTCAACTGCATCGATCGTTTCGCAAAACCGATCATACTGACTAACGATGCCCTCTCATCGACTTAGTCCAACATCCACCGAGTCGATCCACTCAAGATTTCTAGAACGTCTTGTTCAGTTGAAATCAAAAATCGAACTGCCGCATCTCCACGCCACGTCACCACGGTTGCTTGGTTACCGAGTCGTCATCCGCTTCGCCATAACGGTTTTGATCAGCTGTTCGTCCTGACCAATGAGGTGAGTCCACATCGTCTGCTGTCCTTTGCGTAGATATGATGAACCCCTCTATCTAATATTAATTAATCCCTACAATGCTGGCTTAGCTGCTGGCATTTTAATTAAGTTACATTTATGTAGCTCTACAATCCTACATTATATAATCTAAATAGATTCTTCTCTACACTATAACATCTTATAGCATGTTGTGTAGCTGGGAATCATTGTGTGGTTTGGGAGATCATTACAGTGATGTATGTAACTATGTTTTTTTTATGGTTCCGCTCTTTCCTCTCTGACAGGTCCATATCTGTGGTCTTTGGATCACATCGTACTCCTTGGGCCACTACCTCCTATGGTCTCCCCCAAGGCTCTGTTCTTGCTCCTCTGCTCTTCATCCTATATACTTCGGACCTTGGGGGGATTTTCCAGCAGTATGGGGTTTCGTCTCATCAGTATGCTGATGACACCCAGTCTCTAATTCATGGTCCAGCCTCTTCTGCTGTCCAAATGGTCGAACGCATCTTAGCAGCAGCCTCTGCTCTGGATTCTTGGCTCTCCTCTAATCGCTTGCGGCTGAACCCCGACAAGACTCAGTTTATCTGGCTCGGTGGTCGCCTCCAACTCAGCAAGATTGATTTTGAATCTCTACATCTTAGGTTTCCCCTCATTCAATTCTCCTGCTCTGTTCGTGACTTGGGGATTGTCCTTGACCCTACCCTCTCCTTTACTGATCAAGTTAACCTTGTATCCAGATCTTGCTTTTATCATCTTCGCCAGCTCCGATCCATCCGCAAGTCTCTTTCATTTCATGCTGTTACTACACTGGTCCATGCTCTGATCTGCACTAGGGTAGACTTTGGCAATGCTGTGTACATTGGCCTTTCCTCCTCCAATATGCACAAACTCCAGACTATCCTTAATGCTGCTGCTCGGCTTATAGGTGACATTCCCAAGTTTGCCCACATTTCTGCCTTTATCCGTGATTCCCTCCACTGGCTCCCTGCTAAACAGCGAATTCAGTTTAAAACCCTCACTCTCATGCGCAACTGCCTTACTGCTTCTGCTCCGTCTTACCTAATGAATTTTTGCAACCCAGTTTCTTCCTTGCCTGCGAGGGCTTCCTTGCGATCTTCGGCTCGCGGCCTTATGGTTGTCCCTCGCATGCGATCTTCCACGACACAATCCAGAAGTTTCGCCTATGCTGGCCCCTCTGCTTGGAACTGTCTCCCCTTGTTTCTCCGCCAAGAGCTTCTTGCCCTCTCTCCTCTCCAGTTCCGTAGACGCCTGAAAACTTTCCTTTTTGCCGGTGCCGGCATTGATGCGGGTTGAAAGCGCCGCTGAATTGAGTGGCGCTATATAAGTTTTCGGTTACAATTACAATTACAATTACAATTACAATTACAATTACAATTATGTTAAAATGTATGTACGTTACGCAAAACGGGGCGTTTTCGAAACTTTCCGCCATTGCCCAAGCGTGGTTTATCTTTAAACCCTCTTGTGTCTCGCCTCCATGCAGCGTCCGTCAAAATCATCTTCACAGTGTGTATGTATGCATTATATATATATATATATATATATATATATATATATATATATATATATATATATATATATATATATATATATATATATATATATATATATATATATATATATATATATATATATATATATATAATGCATATATATTAATTGTATATATTAATTAATATACTAATTATATATATATATAATTATGTATGATTTATTAAGCACGAGTTAATATTACTAAATACATCGCACAGATACGCCAATACACACTTATGCATTTGCGTCTGCGTAGTGCGTATGTATGCGCATCAAAGGACATGGGCTTTTAAAATCGTAATCGTATATATAAGAACACGAAGAAGGAAGAAGTAGAGGAAAAAGAAGAGGAAACAGGAGAAGAAAAACACGAAGGATCCGGGCGGTTGTCTCGTCTTCTCCCCGTTCATCGGACCACCAACCGTTTGCAGTCAGTGTAGCGTATAGTCATTTGGGCTGGGCTTGATAAGGACATAAGAAGATTGGAAGCATCTTTCTGCCCTGGAGGGGATATGAATCCACGATCTCTTAGTTGACAGACCAGCAGGATAATAAATTATCAAGCACAAAACATCATAGCAGTTCTTCAAAAGTAACACGTCAGACAAAAACATCTCAGTTATTCTCACAAGAAACCCATCCTTTCGCTCTCGGCTCCTCATTGTCGGAATCGATTCCGACTTTCGTAACTTCTCCCTCCCTCCCTCCCTCCCTCCCTCCCTCCCTCCCTCCCTCCCTCCCTCCCTCCCTCCCTCCCTCCCTCCCTCCCTCCCTCCCTCCCTCCCTCCCTCCCTCCCTCCCTCCCCTGCTTTCCCTCTATGTATCTCTGCCTGCTTTACTTCCTCCCTCTGTCTCTGCCTCTCCTCTCTGCCTTCCTTCCTCCCTCCCTCGCTATCTTCCTCCCTCTTTCTCTGCCACTCCTCTCTGCCTGTCTCCGTTCCTCTCTGTCTGCCTCCCTGCCTGCCTCCCTCCTTGACGCCTTCTGCTGACACCTACCAATCGACTCGCGAATGAAGTGCGCGCAAAAGCAACAACTGCCTGGGCCAAATGACTGTCGGAAATACGCACCGGTTAAGGTAAGATTCTACAAGGTGTACTGGTCTGTTAAAGTTAATACACAACTCCACCTTTTGGTCAGTGCACACAAACAAAGTCCGACGTTTGTAATCCCAAGGATTAGCTTAGACCATCTTGATTGTAATCTCAGTGATTAGATTAGACCGTCTTGTGTTGTCTCGTCGGGAGCATCTCTGTGAATCTTTACGAAGAAGCGCTATATAAATGAGTTTACGACTACGCTTACAAAAACAACAAATATCATCAACAGTTGTAATAAATTTCTTAAGGTTTGAGGCTGAGGGAAGGTCATAAGAAGGTCACATTAGGTCGACCGCCATATAAATTCGGGACTACATCACGTGCGTTTTACATATAGATCTTCTATATATGGCCACGTTCCCAAAAGGGGCTACATGATTCATCAGATTAGTTCCCGGAACCGCCGTTAAGCCCTGAAGTCGAAACCAGTCGCTAAGCTATCGACTGCTAGCGATTTCGATCACGTTAATATTTTGCTGATTGTTTTAATCGCGGTCTTCAAGTTTCGATTTTTGACGAAGACATCAGCAGCAGGACAGGAGCAACACTGTTAAGGTATACGAATCACACAGTGCAACAGACTAACAGTCTAACAATCAGTCGATGTCAGGTCACCAGTTCATTACTTGCTACCTGCCCGAGTAGGTGTCTGCAACTTAGCATCTTGTCGCAGAATCGAAAATGGTGCATGTTGGTAGTCTACGGACAGGCAAACGAAACGTTGAATATACGTTGATTTCAACTTCCAGGGCCAATCGACTAAGTCGCTAAGTAAGTCGCTAACTCATCAAGTCAGTCGGTAATTCCTTAGCGACTGACTCCGAGTACCAGCTCAGATACGTTACATTGCGTTCCATGACTTCATCCCAGCCAATGTACGCATCCTTGTTCTACGAACGGTGCCCCATACTTCGGTTGACTCCATAAATCAGCCCACATATAATTTTTCAAGCTAACAACGCAGCGGCTGGGTGAGAAGACCCTTCAACTCTGCGGCCCCAAGGGGTTCGAGTGACGCCCGGACGATTAATCCCCCAGGGACCCATAGTCGGACGCCTCAAAGGCACGGCGACCGCCCTCGCCTCTGGCGGAAGCTGCCGGGCTGGTCAGATGCGCCGTGCCGTTGACGCGCCGCCGTCAGCCGCCGCGCCGCTGGTGGGAACGCCGGCTGAAGCCGCGGCGATGTGTGGAATTGATTGGCAAAATATTAATGGGACCAGCTGAGGCTCGCCTTCCAGAAAGAATAAAATACGACTGGTTGGAGTTTAGACCGGAACGCCACCGAAGCCGATGCATATTTGAACGTATGCACCTGTATTCATACGAGGAAGATACGTGCGTTGTATTTGCTACATGTTTTGTGCATTAATAAGCATGAGCACATTACATACACACGCAATGTATCGACGCACAATATCTATAATATATATATATATATATTATATATATATATTATATATATATATATATATCTACATATATATATAAAACTGTGCACAATTTATATATATATATATGTGTGTGTGTGTGTGTGTGTGTGTGTGTGTGTGTGTGTGTGTGTGTGTGTGTGTGTGTGTGTGTGTGTGTGTGTACTGTAAAGCGCAACGCATAATATACAAACCAAGCAGTATAATATATATATATATATATATATATATCTTGTGTTCACGCTGTGTACTTTAAAGCGCAACGCATATGTATGCAATGCACACATATCTCTACAGTTACATGTACACACTGCATACGTATGCAGACATACTTGTACATGTTTACGAAAGGGGTGTACATATATATATAAATATATATATATATATATAAGTGGGGATTAAAGAAGAGTTTTTGAGGACACTCACACATAACACTCCGTGACTCGAACCTCTTGGAGCTACCCAATGTTGGGGTCTTCCCACCCAAGAGCAATCCAACAACCGGGCATGTCACGTCTGACCTTGATTCGAATCCAGGAAACTGTGTTTCAAGGTCCGATGCACTACCAAACGGCAACAGCGCAAACAACAAAGGACTCAATCAACGATCGAGATTCGGTGCATCCAATATTTCTGCGGCCGATGGTCGCTTCGGACCCAATAAAATTCGGTCAACTATCGTCGCCAGACAAGCGATAAGCAGAAAACTTCTCTGATCAGTCGTTCACAGATGTCGCCAGTTGAAACCATAGCAACCCGCTCCACCACCACAACGTTTCTCATTTTAGTTTCGTATTTAGAAGAAACCAAGTTCACTATATCAGACGTACGACTCATCGATTGATTGATCTACTTACTTACTTCCACGTTGATCTATTTCGTAATCGTCGCCGTAAGTGAATATTTATTGTATTTGTAATTACGACAGTTTATTTGGTATCGTCAGTCACAATCTACTTCAACTGTCAGCGCTGACAGTTGCGTAACTAAAGAGGTTTTAATTTTCTTTAAATCCATGAAGACTACTCGTCTCATGCATGAATACAGTAGATCTGATCGTATCGTAGCCGAAACGTTATCTCCAAATTTATAAAGCGCTACTCTACAGCTAAGCGCTGGGCACCAGCTTATTCACGAGCGCTGCCTCGTATCCAGAGATGTCCAGTTGAGATTCGAATCCGTTTGCCAGAGAGACAAGAGAGAGGAGGTAGAGGAGCTGCTAAATTGGGTTTCCTTTCGAAGGCGGAGGATCGGGTGAACCTGATGCAGGGACATAGCCGTAGACTCTTGGGGGGAGCCGGGGTACGTGCCCCCCCCGAATAATTGAGATGGACTGTACACCAAGTGCATCAAGTGTAGAATGAATAACCAAATGCCCCCCACCCCATTTTGGACAAGTTTACGTCAGTGTGCAGGAAGATTGTTCAATGTATACGCAATACAGGGTCCACCAGTGACCCGAAAGCCGGATCGCTCATTTTAGTCATAGTCGCTGGCATGCACGAATAAATCGGCGGACTTTGAAAATATAGCGCCGTCTTCAAGAAAAATCCTCAGGGTTGTTCCAGACCTTACAACATAACTCCACGGTTGGACATAACAGTCCTCAAACGCTGACGAAACTGATGGAGAGAAAGGCGGAAGAAGCTCATGTCGCATGATGCGAGGCAGGCTGCTCCATAATGAAGTGTTGTAAACTGCGGCGGATGCATTGCGAAAGTAGGCTAATGAACGTCGGAACAACGGGAGAGTATCAGTATTTATTAAGCTGTCTTGGAGAGAGACGTGGATACCACTAGAATACATAGCTCCTTAATGTCGGATGGAGCAGCTATTGACCAGACAGTTATGCACCAGCATGAGAATTATTTATCCATTGACTTCATATATTGCTTGTTATTATTTTAGTTCTGTATTTATTAAGCGCCACTATCTAATTTACCACATGGTGGGCTATAGGTAGCGCGATTGGTCGATGATCATGCGATGCAGGGTCGGCTCCTTGCGACGGCCTTGGGCAGTTGTTTGCACACACGTGCATCTATCACCGAGCAGTGTAATATTGTACTGGCGTAAGCTTCAGAGTATACGGCAAGTCTTGCGAAAAATTATGCGTTCGTTTAGCATAATATGCAAAACACATGCATTATATGCACTATTGTATATATTACACTGACTATGTACATACATACAAGGAATAATAACCTAGGCTATATAAATATATATATATATAATATATATATATACACTGACCTATTTATTAATGGAGGTCATGTCATGATGTCAATGGTTGCTTTGCGTACAATCACGCAGTAAATTTTATTATATGTAGCGGGTTCAACCTAATAACAGCTTAAAGAAACTCGTTGTCTAGTTTAACAGGTATAATTCTCCAAACAAAAATATCAAACAAAATTATCGATACATTACCCAACCGTAGATGGCGGTGGAAAACGGTTCGTTCATCACTCACGAAAGAACGCCAACGAAAACCTGGTCTTCAATGCAGCAACAGGCTGACGACCAGAAAAGTAGACGCGTAGAAAGACGTCAAACACCAAACGTGTAAATCTTCACGAAAGTAACTTAATTACCATGCACAGGAAGTACTCGGAATTTAGGATCCCATGACTGACTAGTTCTAGGATGGGTAACAGTCCTGCTTGACTGGTTTTCTTTGGCTAATAAGAGACCTCTACCGGGGAAAGATCTACTATATAAGGATAGAGAATAGGGTGTGTGGCTGAAGTCTCTGATGATACTGCCGATTGGCCGTAGTCTTGTCCGAGTACTTCCTGTGTTTGCATGCTAGTTAAGCTAGTTTCGTGAGGCTTTACACCTGTGGTGTTTGACGTCTTTCTACGCGTCTACTTTTCTGGTCGTCAGCCTGTTGCTGCATTGAAGACCAGGTTTTCGTTGGCGTTCTTCCGTGAGTGATGAACGAACCGTTTTCCACCGTCATCTACGGTTGGGTAATGTATCGATAATTTTGTTTGATATTTTTGTTTGGAGAATTATACCTGTTAAACTAGACAAACGAGTTTCTTTGAGCTGTTATTAGGTTGAACCCGCTACATATGAGGACTCGCGGGATTTTTTTTGCTCTCTAATTTGTCTCTTGAATACGAATTTTGTATCGTTAAGGGAATTTAGAATTTTAGGGGCGTATCTGTGTTGAAATTTAAAACATGGAAACACCGGAGGCAGTAAAAATGTTACAGGTGGAGGATATTTTTGAACTGAAACAAGACGAATTACGTGTTGAATTAGAGAAGTTGGGACAAGACGTGAAAGGTCTTACGAAATTACAAATGCAAAAGGCATTGTCTAAATTGTTAACTTCGCCATATTCTTCTCCAAAATCAGAGTCTGGGGTTCAGGCTAAAATTTTAAAATTGAAACTGAAAAAAGAACAAGACGAAATTGCACGGACACAGCGCAGAGAAGACAGAGAAGCTGAGAGAAATTTTGAGCTTGAGAAGATGAAATTACAAATGCAGGCGGAAGCGGAAGCAAAGAAGGAACAGGCAGTTAAGGAAGCTGAAATTAGGAAGGAACAAGCAGAGAAGGAAGCTGAAGTTCGGAAAGAACAAACAGAATTAGAATTGCGAAAACTGGATAAAGAGGCTGAAGTTAGGAAGGAACAAGCAGTCAGGGAGGCAGAAGCAAAAAAGGAACAAGCAGAATTAGAATTGCGAAGACTAGATAAAGAGGCAGAAGCAGCAGAAAGGAAATTACGGAGAGAAGCAGAAGCTAAGAAGGAACAAGCAGATAAAGAGGCAGAAGCAGCAGAAAGGAAATTATGGAGAGAAGCAGAAGCTAAGAAGGAACAAGCAGAAGCTAAGAAGGAACAAGCAGAGGCTAAGAAGGAACAAGCAGATAAAGAGGCAGAAGCAGCAGAAAGGAAATTACGGATAGAGGCAGAACTTTCAGAAAGGAGGCTGAAGGTAGAGAACGAAAGGTTGTCTATGGAAAACGAAGTTAAGAAAATTCAGATGGAAGCAGCTGAGAGGAAGTTACAAATGGAATTGGTAGAAAAAGAAAAACAGAGACAGCATCAATTGAGAATGAAAGAATTAGGAGGTTCTGTTGAAAGGTTAACAGTAGGTGACTTCGATGACGTAGCACAGGGTTTCAATTAAGAAAATGCAGAAAGGACTGGACATGCGACAAAATTTAATATTGGGTCGGCTGTGAAATTAGTACCTCGGTTTGACGACACAAATTTGGAACATTATTTACAGTCGTTTGAAAAAGCCATGGAGCTACATCAATTTCCGAAAGAGAAATGGTCGTCGTTAATTCACACGAAACTCACGGGGAAAGCTTTACAAATTTTCGGCGAGCTCTCCTTGGAACAATGCAAGGATTATGACATTCTGAAAAATGCTTTGCTTACGGCTTATGCAAGAGTACCAGAATTTTATCGGAAAAGGTTTCGAGCGTTGCAAAAGGGTAGTCTTGAAACGTATTCAAATTTTGCATATCGGTTGAATATTCCGTTTAAGAGTTGGCTTGAGGGAGAAGGAGCATTGTCTGATTTAGATAAGGTTTTGGAAATTTTCAAACTGGAGCAATTTGTGAATTGTCTACCTGTGGATTTACATCGTTGGGTGATCGAACGTAAAGTAACGTCACTTTCAGAAGCAGCACGAATGGCTGATGAATATGATATGCTGTACAAACCTTTCAAGAAGGAAATGGTAGCACCTGTTAAATTTGAAAAGGGATGGGCAAATGACGCCGATAATATGAGACGAGGCGGAGGTCAAAATTCTTTCGGCAGCCCTAGGACAACCAGTAGGAATTATACAAGTGCGTTTGGCACACCTGTTTCTTGTGCATATTGTCATGCGAGAACGCATATGATTTCAAATTGTGAAAAGCTGAAAACAAGAAATTTGGCTAGGGCAGGCACAAATTATCCAGACAATAACATTGGATTGGTAGATGTACATTCGGGCAACTCAACGATAAATCAGCAGTACAGACCATTTGTTAAGAGTGGAATTGTGTACGGACGACAGGGTACACAGCGTCATGTGGTGCTACTGAGAGACTCGGGTGCATTACAGTCAATAGCTAGTAAGGATGGGCTTAATTCTTGTGATTATGTCTTTACGGGTGAAGATAGATTGATTCAGGGAATTGTAGGAGAACCAGTTTATGTCCCATTAATTGAAATGCAAGTGGAAAGTGAGTTTGTTTCGGGAATTATTCTTTGTGGGTTGGTAGACAAATTGCCCAAAGGAATAAATATTCTCATTGGAAATGATTTAGTTCAAGATGAACCGATAGATGTAGAGGTTGTTACGAGGGCTCAGAGTAAAGTCGGGACTACGATGCAGTCGAGCGTGGCGAGACAGGACGCTGTAGACATTGACGCTCCTTTAATTAAGAATTCTGATGTGATCGACGTTGTCGACTTTGACTTGGATAAATTGTTTACAGAATTTGATGAGAGTCGTGTTGAATGTTCGGGAATTTGTTCGAGAGAACGATTAATTGAATTGCAACGCACTGACGAATCTTTCAATTGTCTTTTTGATTTAGCACATTCACCTGATAGAAGTGAACGTTCGTTTTACGAGGTGCGTGATGGAGTCTTGGTTCGCGTGTGGAGGAGTGTTTTGGAGCCTGAAGGTTTCGGTAGAACGCAAGTACTCGTTCCAATTTCTTTGAGGTCAAAGATAATTCATGTAGCGCATGATGTTCCTTCGAGTGGACATTTAGGAACACAGAAAACTCTTGATAGAGTCTTGAGGCATTTTTATTGGCCTGGTATTTTTAAGTATGTCAGAGAATATTGTCGTACTTGTGACGTTTGTCAGCGTCTTGGCAAGGGAGCTACAAAAGCTCGGGCGCCTTTGATTAATTTGCCGGTTATTAGTAAACCGTTTTCCCGAATTGCGTTAGATGTAGTTGGTCCTTTGGAGACTTGTGATAAGTCAAGGAACAGATTTATCTTGACGATAATGGATTTGGCTACGCATTTTCCGTTTGCGTTTCCGTTGAAGGTACACACGGCGGCGGAAGTGGTGAAAGTGTTGATTTCGGTTTTCACGACGTTTGGTTTTCCTGATGAGATTTTATCAGATCAAGGTTCTGAATTTATGTCAGAATTAATGCAATTGATGACGAATGAATGTCAGATAATGCATTTAAGGACGAGTGCATTTCATCCTCAGTCAAATGGATGTCTTGAGAGATTTCATCGTACGCTAAAAGATATGTTGAAAGCAATAGGAGAAACTTTTCAGGGTGATTGGGACGAGATTCTTCCTTGGGTTCTCTTTGCTTATAGAGAAGTTCCGGTTCAGGGTTTAGGATTTTCTGCTTTCGATTTAATGTTTGGCAGGGATGTGAAGGGGCCCTTGCAAATGATTAAACACAGCTGGATACGAACTGATGTTCTACCAGAATTAAAGAAGGCTAATCTCATTGATTTTGTCTTAGACCTTCGAGAGAAGATTAAGGTATCCTTACAGATTGTAAATGACAATGAAATGGTCCTTAAGTCTAAATCAAAGGAATGGTATGACTTGCATGCGAAGGCTGTGACTTTTGAGAAAGGTGACCAGGTTTTACTTTTATTGCCTTTAATTGGAAAGCCTTTGGAAGCGAAGTATTGTGGT
Source organism: Allolobophora icterica (assembly GCA_963556255.1). NCBI lineage: Eukaryota > Metazoa > Annelida > Clitellata > Crassiclitellata > Lumbricidae > Allolobophora > Allolobophora icterica. Next base: position 13,650,320 of record OY744609.1, on the reverse strand, counting down.
CCCTATCAAGTGCTGAAAAGACTTGGTGAGGTTGATTATCTCGTCGGTACTCCAGATCGGAGGAAAACGAAACGGGTGGTATATGTCAATCTCATGAAGAGATATCTACCACGGCAAAGGGAGCAGGTGTTGGTTGTTGACAGTGAACCTGAAGTGAATGTTTTGGTTACTGGTACAGGCAAGTCTACTTCAATCGTGGATTCTGTGATTATGGATCACTTGAATCAGAGTCAAGTAAATGATTTGACATATGTGTTGTGCAAATTTCAGAATGTGTTTAGTGACAAGCCGGGGAAGACAACTTTGGTGTCTCATGATGTCAAGTTGATGGAGGGAGTGAGACCTATGAGGCAATCACCGTATCCGCTGCATCCAGACAGGTTAAAGGTGGTAAATAAGGAAATAGAAGAGTTGTTACAGTCGGGGATTATTGAAGAATCTGAGAGTCCGTGGGCGGTGCCAATAGTTCTGGTTCCGAAGCCAGATGGTACATTGAGATTGTGTACAGATTTCAGGAAACTGAATTCAGTCACAGTTCCTGATCCGTTTCCTATGCCTCGAGTGGAAACACTCATAAATAAAGTTGGTCAGGCAAAATTTCTTACGAAATTAGACATGACGAAAGGATATCAAATTCCTATAGCGCCATCGGCAAGTGCTTTGACAGGTTTTGTGACGCCTAATGGTCATTTCCAATGGAAATATATGGCATTTGGGCTTAGAAACGCGCCGAGTTCATTCAGTCGGTTGGTTAAGAAGGTTTTTGCAGGTTTAGAGTCTTTTTGTGATGCTTACTTGAATGACGTCATTATTTTCAGTATGACTTGGTTTGATCATATGGATCATTTACAACAAGTGTTGCAACGGGTGGCGAATGCTAAATTAACGTTGAACATAAAAAAGTGTATTTTTGCTGACGCTGAGGTGGATTTCTTGGGTCATCATGTAGGTCGAGGTGTAGTGTCACCACGTTCACAAAAGGTGGAAGTGATGCTTCATTTCCCAACTCCTACTAACAAGAAGCAGTTACAGTCTTTGTTTGGGTTGGCAAGCTATTACAGGAAATATTTGCCACATTTTTCTGATTTAACTAATCCTTTAACAGAGATTTTGAAGAAGGGAAATAAATTTGTGTGGTCGCCGAAGGCTGAACAGGCTTTTGTTGACTTGAAATCAAGGTTTGCGTCGAAACCAATTCTTAAACCGCCTGATTATAATCGACCATTTTTGGTTGCTGTTGATGCTTCGCAGGTGTGTGTTGGAGCGTGTCTATTCCAGATTTACGATGGAATCGAACATCCGGTGTGCTACTACAGTCGGAAACTACGGAAGCATGAAATACGCTACTCAACGGTGGAGAAGGAGGCTTTGGCATTGGTCATGGCTGTACGGACGTTTTCCGTATACTTCGGATCTGCGCCTGTGGTGGTCTATACGGATCACAGTCCTCTCACTTTTATCAATTCGATGGCAAACTCGAACGATAAATTACTCCGATGGAGTTTGGAACTCCAAAAATATACTTTGGATATTCGGCACCGTTCAGGGAGAGACAATTACCTTCCGGATTTGCTGAGTCGACCGTCGATGGTTGCCACTGGGTAATCGTGTTTAGGGCTGACGTACATTAACGTCTAGTGTGTATTGATTAATGTTTTTGTTTGTGCGAAATGATTTATTGCATATGTTTAGGGCTGACGTATATGGACGTCTAGTGTGTATAGTTTAAATGATTTTGTGTGAAATGATTTGTTGCATAGGTTATGCTTTGATTTTGATATTTGTTGCACTGCGCATGTTAATTGTAAGTTAGTTAAGTCAAAAACCCTTCTGGTTTCTGCCTTGCATGGACGTCCCGGGGTATGTTAGGATCCCATGACTGACTAGTTCTAGGATGGGTAACAATCCTGCTTGACTGGTTTTCTTTGGCTAATAAGAGACCTCTACCGGGGAAAGATCTACTATATAAGGATAGAGAATAGGGTGTGTGGCTGAAGTCTCTGATGATACTGCCGATTGGCCGTAGTCTTGTCCGAGTACTTCCTGTGTTTGCATGCTAGTTAAGCTAGTTTCGTGAGGCTTTACACCTGTGGTGTTTGACGTCTTTCTACGCGTCTACTTTTCTGGTCGTCAGCCTGTTGCTGCATTGAAGACCAGGTTTTCGTTGGCGTTCTTCCGTGAGTGATGAACGAACCGTTTTCCACCGTCATCTACGGTTGGGTAATGTATCGATAATTTTGTTTGATATTTTTGTTTGGAGAATTATACCTGTTAAACTAGACAAACGAGTTTCTTTGAGCTGTTATTAGGTTGAACCCGCTACAATATATATATATATACACTGACCTATTTATTAATGGAGGTCATGTCATGATGTCAATGGTTGCTTTGCGTACAATCACGCAGTAAATTTTATTAAAGCAAATTTTATTTCTTTGTTGGTGAATGACGTAAATCGCGTCATCGCTATTATTATGATGAATTAGAAAACTGCACTTCGTATACTCATGAAGTATAGGCCTATTATGATTGAAATTGGTGAATAAAATAATGTGTCATTTTCACTCAGAATTTTTGTAGACTTGTAGGCCTAGTAGGCCTACTAATTAACTATAGGCCCCTATACTAATTTACGTTTATTTTTTTCCAACTTGTAAATTTAAACTCGTAGGCCTAAATCCTAATTAAGTTGTAACTGTGAGCTAGGAGAAAAAGTTCTTGTGATTTAACAATTTAACATAGGTAGCCTAGCAACTGCTAACAATAAGCCCTATGTTATTCTCACCTATATCAGATTAAGAAGTTCGGAATGTTTGGACAGTTACTATATGACCCTATGGGACTCCAAAAATGGATGGATGTGGAGTTCATGACTCTTATCTATATTGTATGGACCCCAAATTTTGTGATGTAATGCGTCCATGACTCCATGAATTCAGATGCACTAACTTCGATTCGATGACCTTGCGTTTCGTCCATTGCTAACTCAAGGACCGATTGAAGGAAATGAGCGATTCCCCCATAGGCGTAAATTGTGGGGGGTAACAGGGGTACGCGTAACCCCCACTTTTTGGACTGGGGTACCGAACCCCTACTATTTGAACAATGCTAGTCAATATTTTATTACTGTGCCTTCCCAGATATCGCAGTCTCCGCCTAGCTTCGTGTATATAAGAAATTGGTCCCTCACTTGTTAGACCACAGTTACCCTCTGGCCTCCTACGTTCCACATGGGATATGGGAGCTTCACTTTGCTATCTAATGACCAACCATCAGAGCCGTAGCAACAAAGAACGTGGCCCCCTTCGAACATACGTCCGGGGCCCCTTACAATGCGGAAAATGGAATGCGGTAATATACAATATGACTTCAAGCCGTTCGCAGTTATTTTTTGCCACTTTTAGGGACCCCTTCCAGGAAGGGGCCCTCTCCGGTCGGAGGGTACGGAGGCCGGTCGCTACGCCTATGCCAACCATTAAATGAATGGTGTTAAGCAATTGTGCGTGAAGGTCTTGGTCGGGGTCCACACGCATTAAGCGTCTCAGAGAAGGCTCGAACTCGTACTGCACTCCGCCTTGCAAAGCGAGCGCTCAGATTTATTCGACCAGAGATTGACCTACTTTATGGATAAGTGGCTTCCGAGAGGCGCTATATGAATGTTCATTCACATTGCCACAACAATCAAATCAAGGTTAGTTGACTGTTGACTGTAACGTGTTGTCTGACTATCGATTAAGAAAGAAAGAATTCTGTGACGTATTTGGCCTGTTACGTAATATTACATAATAGACTTGATGTGACGTAATGCAAATCCCGCACAAAAGATGCATCAGATTAACGAAAGGCAAGGTAAGGCAAGTTGATCGATCATTTATTTCAGATAATAATTATTATTCGCCTTTTCAATCAGTTATTCGAGTTGAACATGTGCCAACAAATATTCGGTAGATGAAATTTATATTTCTTTCTGAGCCAACAGACAGTTTTCGATATAAAATAACATGATTACCGGTTGTTAATTAAAGTCCAATAATTTTATAAATCACAATAAACGAGTCCAGTTAAAGTTCACAGCAACTTTCTGATCTATTTCACGAATTCGATAACCTTTACATAACCTTGCATCAAAAATACTTCAACTAGATTTATTTATTGTCGCCGTTTATAAATGATCACTTGCAATACCTGTAAATAACGAATAATACTTTAGATAAAAAAATTCATGCTCGGTAGATTTCTATAAATGATAATAAATTATATTTTATAATCTTACAAGGCACGGCTATTTATAGATCACGTGGCCACGTGATGTGTCTATAAAAGTGCTTCGATCTACAACAAACTGGTATCTGATGGAAATTAACTTATAAATTTAATCAATAAAACAACAGAGATTCAATGCAGGGAGTTGAACCACATGCAAACTAAACAGTACCTTGGTTAGGGAGAGAGAATGAAACAGATAAAAGAGAAAAACAGACAGAGAGACAGACAGACATACATACAGAGAGACAGACAGACAGACAGATACATATAAACTAGCAGTGCCGTAGCGAGGGGTGTTCCAGCGGAGTCATGATACAGAGGGAAACTCAAGAGGGGGCGCAAATTTTGAGACGGAATGATTTAATCATTACACTAGTTACTTTATCTTGAAATTATAGTATCCATTCAAAATTAAATAAATATAATAAAATTGAATAGCAGCAAATAAAAGTGTACATATCAATATGTGTATCAAAGTGTAGTATCAATATATGGATACCTGGTTTATTTAAAAATTGTCGTTTGAACATATTTATAGTAATATTATATTCGAGATAACAAATTTGGTCGTTATTGGTTAAGATGATCTTTGGGGAGGCGCTATACATGTATACGCTTGGTGCAGAGCGCAATTATAACTTGCTACGTTCCTGTAAACTAGAGAGATCGGAGTGAGTTAACATTAGAGAGAGGCTTATACTGTACAAGGAGTTAGAAAGACGGACAAACTGACAAGGAGAAAGATGAAGCATTCAGAAATACAGACATATAGGACAGGCATATTAGACAGACAGACAAACAGACAAACACTGTTAGAAAGAAATAGAAAAATCACTCACAGTGAAACTGTAATGTTAATCCCCAAATTTCTCAGCCTCACAAAATACCTTCGTTAGTTGAACACAAACAGGGCCTACAAATCAGCAACAGTTGTGAAATAATCTAACTAATACATAAAGTAATGTATTTTTATTTATGATATATAACATTATTTGCCACCCTGCAAGCCTTTGCGATCATCATAGGTCTGCTCTTTTCGTTCTCTCTGCTGAAAAGCTGAAACTGAAACAGCGCTTAAAAATACGAAGCAATTACTTAACCGAAGCGCTTTGCAAAGCATAAGAAATGAAGGCACTTCGTCGAATTGTTTAGTCCAAGTCCAAGTTGAAAATGACCTCGGTCATCTGGATCGGAGAATTGTCTCTTCTTGAATATGGCTTTCACCATTGTTAGGTCTGTCTTAATATCGATTAAGAAAGTAAGAGTTTTGTGACGTATTTGCAGTTATTACGTAATTATTACATAATAGACACGATAATGACGTAATGCAAATCCCGCATTTATAATAGCTGACGCAAAATGTAGCAACCAAGAGCCAGATAATTGAGGTTAGTTTCAGTGGCGGATAAGAAACTCAGGAGGTCAAGCCAGACAAGACAGAGCGACGCTGACCTGGAAGGCAGTTGTATTCTCAGCGCCTGAGTAAGAGAACGCCTGAGTAGAAGATGTCATCCACGTTAAAAGCATTAGGCTCAGTGAAGAACCACTGAGGGTGGTGACATAGACACGAAGTCGTAAGCTCACAGGATGTAGTCGGAGGCATCGGTGCTTAAGTCATTCCGCGAAGTTATAAGCAGTTTCAAAAGCAGGCTCCCGTGCAGCTTTGAGAATTTATCAGTCATTGTTAGGGGATGGAAGTCTAGTCACCGGATTGCACTTTCACCATAAAATTAGGGTGAAAACTAGGGAGTTCTTTGGCTTATATTGCCTCCAAAGGCGGACTGCATACCATAGTGGGCGATGAGCGATAATGTAAATACCTCAAAAATAGCCTTTTATCATTATTACGAAATTTTTCAACACGCACAAAGTCATACAGAAATGTCAATCTGAGGCGCGCTTAGTCAATCGCTAGGTAATATCGGAATTTGATATCCAACGGTGTGGAAGCCAGTGAGAAACTGGAAATGGAAACACAGATACAAGTATAGGTTATCTAAAGATAACATACCTTTTCATCTGGGAATTTAGGTGAACCACTGTCTGTCTATCTGTCTGTCTGTCTGTCTGACTGTCCATCTGTCTGTCTGAAATTCTGTCTGTCTGTTTGTCTGTGTTTGTGTCTATGGCCGCAGCAAAACATATGGCCTAACTGAAAGCTACAAAATGCTCGGTACTCAACTTCCATGCGGAAAACGAATTCAGCGCAAGGTGTCGCTAATTTAGACGACAACTTTACCAGGCACCAGGTGTCGCCACCGTATCCAAATGTGACGTTCTTAGAAGTATGTGTGCGTAGCCTTCCCCTTCTGTATCTTCCTCTGTCCGTTGCTTTCTGTGTCTTTCTCCTGTAGCCGTATTATACCGGAAGTTCGGATCCGGATCATTCTTCCTTGCAGCAGTCGGGACACTGGATGGAACCGTCCGCGTCAGTGAGGAAGCCACGACCGACGAGTCCAGTCTCACATTTCGAACACCTGAAACAGCCGGGATGCCACTGTCGACTGTCGAATGCTATGAACTTCGGATCGTCAACACCTACAGAAGTTTCGAGACACAATGGCATTTACAGTGCATATTATGCGTATGTTTAGCATATTATGCTAAACGTGCACATAATAAACACTGTAGAGTCTGTAATAAATACCAAACTAAACAGTGCATATTATGCGTATGTTTAGCATATTATGCTAAACGTGCACATAATAAACACTGTAGAGTCTGTAATAAAGACTAAACTACACAGAGCATAGTATGCGTGTGTTTAGCATATTGTGCTAAACGTACACATAATATGCACGGTAGAGCCAATAATAAAGTCCAGAATAGGCATTGCACACTATGCGTGTGCTTATAGCATACTATGCTAAACATACGCATTATATACACAATACATAATATACACTCGAATATAATATTATTATGAGTATACATATATAGGAGGTAGGTCTTAAGTTGAGAACGAGATGACATAAGCGACTGAGCACAACGGACAGATGCAGGGAGAGAGAGAGAGAGAGAAGTCCTAAATCCAGCAACAGAAAAAACTCGTTCGTGGTCCTCGCCTTGAACAATCGAAGCAATTGATCTCAACTTAAACACAACACAGAAGAGTTAAACCTGGAGCCAAGAACCATCGATTACTTGACACGTCAACCCAGTTGTAAATAAACAGTTACTTACGAATACGTGAATTGTCAACGTCTGTAGAAGATCCGAGAACGTTACATAAACAAAATACGCCCAGAACCAAGACAGTGCCAGGCTGTTGGAAACCGGCGGTTCTAGGCTTCGCATATTCCTACCAAAGCTAACACTTGCCGAACCGGAGTGCGTCATATTATAGTGAGCTTAGTGGTTAGCGCGTTGGACTGTCAATCGAGAGGTCGGAGACTGAAATCCTAGTCAGGACAGAAAGAAGCATGGAGAGTTCTACTCCACTGACGCACCTTAGAAAACTCAGATCTAAAATGGATACTCTGTCGGTGGAAAGATCAGACGGCGAGAGGTAGATTGGTCACCCTTCTTCATACGCAGAGGCTAAGAAAATGACGTCGCTTACAGTTCATACCCATGACTGCTTCTCGGGATTAGCTCAAGGGACTTTCGACTTGCCATACCTGTTGTTGGCTCAAGGGACTTTTCACTTGCCATACCTGTTCTTTGCTCAAGGAACTTTTCAATTACCATACCTGTGCTTGCAATACCTGTTCTCAGCTCAAGGGACTTTTCACTTGCCATACCTTTCTTAACGCAAGGGATTTTCCACTTGCGATACCAGTTCTTTGCTCAAGGTACTTTTCAATTACCATACCTGAGCTTGAATTACCTGTTCTCAGCTCAAGAGACTTTTCACTTGCCATATCTGTTCTTGACTCAAGGGACTTTTCACTTGCCATACCTGTTCTTAGCTGAAGGGATTTTCCTCTTGTCACACCAGTTCTTCAATAATTCAGTTCTGATATCTTGAAACTGCGGCTGCATGCAATCGAACCCAGTCAATCTATATTGAAAATCTGTCTCCGTGTCTGTCCCTCGGCGTCTTTCTTGTTCCGTCTCTGTCCGTCTGCCTGCCTGTCCCTCTGCAAGGCAACAGGCAGAGTGTCAAGGCGCAGGATTCGATTCTTCAGTGAAAGATTGCGATCATCCAATTGCGATCATCGCATAAAGTAGAGCTTAGGGCTGAGAGTGACATTGACTGGTCTCTATTGCCAGGCTGCTTCTAGTAGATATGCGTTGGAGTCTGTCTGACTATCTGCCTATGTCTTTGCGTCTGTGTATCTTTATCTTTGCATTTGTATATGTATGAATGGGTCTGTATATATATTTATGTATGTATGTATTTATGTAGGTATGTCTTTATGTGTGTATGTATCAGTGGCGGCGATCTTGTCTGAGAGGTGGGGGGGGGAGACAAAGTCGGCCATGGTCTGGTCGATGACCTTTTTAGGGATTCATGTCCCCCGCCCCAATTTCTTGTTTACTTTTCAGGATTTCATCCACAAAAACCAAAAAAATTTAAGACTTTTCTACGAATTCATCTCCCAAAAAAGTTGATGACTTTTTTTAGTCATTGACCTTTTTACGACTTTTAAATTATTCGTCTCAAAAATAAATAGCTTACCTTTTCGAGATTCATCCCCCCTAAATAAAATAAGTTTCATGACGAATTTCTTCTTCTCTCACAGAATTTTCGGGGGACACTTCTCCTAAAAAAAATTGAGTTTTTTACATCGTCTGGTCAAAAAGGGAGTGTAAACCCTCACGCGCAATTACATTTCTTGCCCTTTTTTGGTGTTTCTTCAAAATTTGGGGGGACAAATGTATGGCGTGTCCCCCCACTCTTAAAGGTGGGGGTCATGTTCCCCTCGACCCCCCTAGATCGCCGCCCATGGTATGTATGTATTTATGTATGATTGTTTGTATGTATGCATGTATGCATGCATGTATGTATGTATGTATTTATGTATGTTTGTTTGTATGTATGCATGCATGTATGTATGCATGTATGTATGTATGTATGTATGTATGTATGAATTTATGTTTGTTCGTTTGTATGTATGGATGTACATATGCATGTATGTACATATGTATGTATGTATATATGTATGTTCGTTTGTATTTATGTGTGTATGTAGGTCTGTAGCTATTTATATAGCACCTTCTCAAGAACCTCTCAACGGTGTTGAAGCATCGTCATCCAACGGATTTAAGTAGGTACGACTAAAGATCTTTCTTCAGTTCTCTATGCGTCCCTCTGCCTCTCTCTCTCTCTGTCTCGGTATGTCTGTGTTTGTGTTTCTATGTGTTTTTCTGTCTGTCTGTATGTTCGTTTTCTACATGTGTGCTTATCAGCCTGCCTGTCTGCCTGCCTGCCTGCCTGGCTGCCTGCCTGGCTGCCTGCTAAGGGTAACAATTCCGTGTATCTTGGGTGTTCTTGTTTGGTGCTCGCCACCTAGTGATATAGACGTGGACTTGACATCTCCCATCGTGTTGCCTCAGTTCGTGTAATAAATTTTGCAGACGACTGAGTTGCAACGTAAACCAATCTAAATTTAGAAGTTATTTCGGTGCAGTGAACGAATTCTGTCGCTTGAGTTAATGCATTGATTCGGAAACCACAATAAAATCAAGAGATTAGCGGATGAGATTGAGTCTAAGATTAGATAAGGTGGCAAGACGTTGTAAGGTGGCAGACACGCGGTTAATGGGCGGAAATGATCGGAAAAATTGTATGGTTAGATAAAAGAAATTTCATGAGGGTTAAAGGTCAAATGAAATGAATCACTGGGATAAACAAATCCGGGGTGGGATTAAAAAAATAAAACATCAGAAGAAGATGGATGATAGGAAACGCAGTTTTTTTTATCTGGATAGCTATACCGGAGTCTATTTACCATTCAGAAGATTTCATAAGGGACGGGTGATACTATGTTATGTTATTTTATGCCACGTTATGTGACGTTGTGGTATGTGCTGTTATGTAATGGTAGTTGTAATTGTAAGTGCTTAGTTATATAGCGCCTCTTCGAGAAAACTCTTCAGAGGTGATCGATATCTGATTAAACAAGAACGCTATTGAACAAAATGGTCGTCAACTGCTTGGAAAGCTTAAGCATGTGTCGTAGATTGCATGGAAGCCAGTTCCAGAGTGAGGGGTAGACTTCTGCGAAGTTGTATTGTGGCAGTATGGAATGGGGGAACAACCAGATTACCCTGTGTTGTACACATCGAAGAGATCCGCGACCAGGTAATGATGACACTGGAATAAACAGCTCTCTGAGATAAGATGGAGAGCAATCGGCCAGACAGCCACGCATCAGCTTAATGCATGATCTTAGGCTCAATGCGTCTTCGCATGGGAAACCGATGCAGCTGATCCTTCATGTAGGTTGATACATGGATATACTGCTATGCTGTTATGTTATGTTATTTTACGAAGTGTCGTTATTGTGTCGTGTTTTGTTATCTTATGCTATGTTATGTTATGTCATTCGCGTGTAAGGCTGTAAGGATATATAGCGCAGGCAATGCATGCAACTTGTACAAAGTAGTTTAAGAGACAATGTTTGTAGCTTGCGCATTCTTTGTCCCAAAACAATAATAGGCCTAATTGTTATCAAGTAAAAATCGTGTATTGTTACTTCTTTTAGTTTTAGCAAAATAAAAAAAGCGTAGAGCAAAGCAGAGACTGTTTAGAAAAGCTGGTGTAAGAGTTGGGAAATGTGCAAATCTACCTTCTAGAATTTCTTCGCCTGAAAGAAATTAGCCACGACATTTCTTAAACGTGGTTCCAATAAACATCTCTACATCCACTTGAGTCTCGAAACATCATGAGATGTTCACAAAAACTTGCATCCGAAATAAAAGATTGCTTAATGCTCAAGTTCAATTTAACAAATCAATGTCGACGGTGCCTATAATAATTCACCTATTATTATAAATGAAGCAGGGATAATGCTATGACCATGATGGCTGTGATGAAAGTGATTATGATAATCATTGTTACGATACATGATGATACATGTGCTTAGCTTAGGAAAGGTTTATTTTAAAACTGATTCAATTTTAAAATTGGCATCTTAGTTTAGACTTCTACAAACGAAGACGAACCAAAAAGAGTAAGAAATCTGCCTTCAACGAAAGTCAACTGAATTTTATCTTTAAACTTGGGCCAAAATAAACTTTTTAATGCTCCAGTGTGAATTTAACTTTAAACCAAGGCAACGACATTTAAACCGACAACGAAGGTAATATACATTTAAACTTCCGATCTAATTATTATGCTGGTTATTTTAAAATTGAGATGATTTCTTCTTAGCTTCGACCTTAGATCAGACGCATCTTAATATTGCACAGTAAATCCTAACTTTAAACCAAAGTCGTGTTCGTTTGAACTTTCAACTGAGCTGACATGCACAGTGGAGCGCCTCTGATGAATCCCTCTTGAAGTGGCGCTATATAAATTTGCAATTACAATTACCACAGTGGAACAGTGTAGCTTGGCCGTGATCTGCTCTTCATTCTGAAACAGGGTACCATGCAATTTAACTGAGAAAGGAGCTTCTTGGCCTTTCTCAGCCATTATTTAGATCGTGGTCTTTATTTGTTCTTTCGGGAGCACTTATGAGGAATTTTCTTGAAAATGAGCTATACAAGCATGTAGCTACGATGACGTTACTGATTAGTCCGCTAAAGAGACGCTATGTGCAAACAATTGTGTCATTATCTTTACGATTAGGTAGGCTATTTGAACTTTCATCTGATTGACGTGCTGTTCAACTCTGAATTGAGGCATTTTCCTATTAATTCTAACTCCACTTCTTAACTTTGAACGAAAGCATTTTCCTATTTAATTCCAACTCTACTTCTTAACTCTGAATTGAGGCATTTTCCTATTAATTCCAACGCTACTTCTTAACTTTGAATGAAAGCATTTTCATATTTAATTCCAACTCTACTTCTTAACTTTGAATTTAGGCATTTTCCTATTTAATTACAACTGTATTTCATAACTTTAAATTGAGGCATTTTCTTATTTAATTCTAACTGTACTTCTCAACTTTGAATTGAGGCATTTTCCTATTTATTATTACAACTGTAGTTCTTAACTTTGAATTGAGGCATTTTCTTACTTAATTCTAACATTACTTCTTAACTTTTAATTTAGGCATTTTCCTATTTAATTCCCAATGTACTTCTTAACTTACGCTCAGGATAATTAGCCTTCCACTGACCTTAAACTGAGTGAATATCCCGTTTGACATTGAACTAGTGTAATTGTAAAAGACACGCATCTTAGTTGATCCTCTGATCTGGAACGGTCACGCTTGAACGCCACCTACCGGTTATAGGCGTCTTGCAGGTGCTGCACCTCTTAGCAAATAGTTTTCCGTAGCATTCGACGCAGTAGGGTTGGTTGTCGACGGCTGTGTATCGTTCTCGGGCCAGCTGCTTGCGACAATAAGTGCAGAGGAAGCACTCGCGGTGCCACGGACTGTTCTTGTAGATGATGCCTCCACGCGCTATCACCTTAACATCATCAAAACAAACAGATTCTGAGGGTAGTTGTTCTTTGTCGCCGGTCTGGACTGCAAATGTCTCTGAGCAGATGACTGTGAGAGGCGCTATATAAATGCTGTGAGTGAATGAATGAATTACTGAATGAATTAACAACACGACGAATGTAATTAAGTGTAAAATGAGTTGTAGGCTGTCTTTACTTTACCTTCAACTACTATGATGATGATGAAGAAGACTAGGAAGGTAATTTTTATGATCTTGATAATGAGGGGGAGGCGGCGGAGCAGGAGAATAACGATGCCGACATGATGACGATATAGATGACGGCGATGATTTTAATGACTATGATGATGACAATGAAGATGAAGAAGTTGATTATGATGTTGAGGAGGACATTCAGGATAATGCTAAGAAGCAGAATAATGATTACTACGATGGTGATGATGACGACGACGATGAAGGCCATGATTATGATGATGATGATGATTAGGAGAAAATGACGGCGATTATTATTGTGACGACGATGACAGCTACCATAACAATGATGATTACGATTATGACGATGAAGAAGGACAACAACGGCTGAGCGTTGGTGACTGATAGCCTCTTACCCCTTTGCACTTAGTGCATTGCTGGCCGAACTGTCGTTCGTAACAGGGTACGCAGATGACGTCCTGTCCACGAGGTATGAAACTGCTCGTCCCGATCAGCTTATGGCAGACCTTGCAGCAGAAGCACTCGGCATGCCACTGGCGACCCTTGTGTTCATACTTCTTCATACCTGCATCCAACACCCAATTCACAGCTATATTACAAACTGCAACCATAACCTACTCAGTGCTCAGAATCTACTTGGTCTAACCTTACGAATCATAACAGTAAAATTTAACTCCAGCCTAACCTTATGAAACATAACTAGTAAAATCTAACCACAGACTAACCTTACGATACTAGTATAATCTAATTTAATCTAATCTAGTTTACCCTGTAGCATGATCTGATATTCTATGACGCTCCCTGCTTCATATTATATCTGCATTTGTTAAGTACAACTATCCAATGACTAATCGTCAGTCGATGGCGCTGAGCAATTTTTTATCGAAGAATTTAATGAAGATCCATACACAGAAAACGTCGCAGGATAAGTTCGAAGCACCGCGTTAAATGTAAATGTGGAATGTAAACATACACGTTTTTATAGCGACCTTGACCCTACTTATTTTTAAATGAATTGATCGGGGGATATCCTGCACCATAGCTGCCTGTTTGAATGGGTGCCACGCCATTTAAAGTCCCTGTGAACGGACTGTGTAAGCCCGATAATTATTAAAATCTCTTAAATAAGCCACCAGCACCATCGACTTGCGAACCAATATCTAAACCAATCAATAAATCAATCAATCAATCAATAACCATGGGCTCAGCGTCCGTAGGTGTCTGATGCCTCCCTTACAGTGTCTCTCCACTCCATTCTGTCCAGTGCCGAGTAGCTCGGTTCCTGGAGACTTGCTTCGCACCATTCTTCAATGTCATCTCTCCATTTCCTGTGACGTCTTCCTCTTTTGTTTGTGCCTTCCATTATTCCAAAAATCTAATGCGCCACTCTAACCGCAAAGCGCAAAGCACCAGCTTATTCAAGAACCGGCATCCTCACTTACAGAGGCAGTGCGCTCTAATCAATGTAGCAAACCGACAGAGGATCTCTTGAATAGATGCTGAAAACCTCGTCCATCTTCGCGAGCTAGTGACTCATTTTTGTCTCAGTTGCTGGCACGGTAGACTGCTGATCGCAGGTAAGTCGATTAGGTAGGCCCTACGTCAGATGCAGTCTGCTAGATAGCGGCGTGCGCAGTTACTGAGACACTTGTGCAAGAGAAGGCAAAGTTTGAACTTGACGTGCTTGACCCATCGAACCTGGTCTTGAGTGTGATGTATTTATAGACGCATGTGTTTAGACATTACTATAACCTAACAAAAGTTGCTGCCTGCGCCGGCCTCATTGATGCTAAATTCATAAGAACAAATGTTAAAAAATTTAACGACAAGCGGCTTACTAAAAGTGATTGGGAAACCAAAGCAGCTCGTCGTAAAAGTGTTATCAATTAGTGAACAAACTGAACACTGCTAAGATAGCCAGAAGTCACCACTGGTCAGTTCCCGCAGAAACGTATAACTGACGAAATCTCATCCACAACTGATAGTAGACACGATGTTCGTAATTCACGGACTACTTGTGCAAGTCACGTGTACACGTGACGTGGCAGGAATTTTTTCAAACACCCGGAGAAACAACGGGGTTGATAACCGCCTGAAATCTAATCTAATATAATCTAACCTATTCTATTCTATTCTATTCTATTCTAATCCAGTCAATTGTGCCCATCTAAGTTTCTGACCCTATGCAGATGGTACTTGTAAACGTGTATAAATATAATCCGAACAGTGTATGTGTATACATGTACCTGCGCGAAAGATGTTGCCGCAGAGTGTACAGCGAGCGGCGAATCGGTTTTCGTAGCAGGGTGCGCAGTAGAGCTGGTCGTTCTTGTAGGCGAAAGGTTGGTCGATGAGCGAAGACGAACATCCGGAACACTTGAAACACTTGTCATGCCAGTGCTTTTCCTTATACGACAGATCCTGAAAGGAAACGGTGACTGTACAGCGCTCGCGAATAAGCTGGTGCTTGGCGCTTAGCTGTAGAGTAGCGCTCTAGAAATTTGAAGTTTACGAATACGATTACTATTATATGCTTGATATCGGCGATTCGGCGTACGCTTAGAATGCAGTTGGGGTTAGGATTGATATTAAAATAAGGTGTAGGATTTGGACTATGGCTCTGGATTTAGGATTAGGATTAGGGTATGAAGTTGGATTAGATTTAGGGTTGAGATAGGGATTAGGATTAGCAGTGGCGTAAACTTGTCCAAAATATTGGGGGGGCATTTAGCTATTTTTCTACACTTTTTGCAATGGGTGCACGTGTTCCACTCAATTATTGGGGGGGGGCACGTGCCCCGGCTGCCCCCCTAAGTCTACGCCTATGAGGATTAGTATTAGAATAAGGAATAGGTTTAGTAGGCCTAATAGGATTAGGATCATGGTACGGGATTTTAATTAGGATTAGGGCATTAACTAGGACTGATTAGATTTATGATTCATATATGGATTAGGATTATAGGACTAGGGTTAATAATATGATATGGATAAGGATTAGTTCTAGTATTAGGATACGATTAGATTATGATAAAGATTACGATTAGTACTAGCACTTTGATAAATATGAGGATGTTAGAATTAGAATAAAGATAAGCCCTAAGAATGGAACCAAGGTTAAGTTTAAGATCGGATTATTAGTAATACTCTGATAGGATCATGATTAAAATTAGGACTGGTGCATGGGTTACAAGTCCCACAGATTTCAACGAGGTTTGTGCGACTGTTCCTTCTCTGTTGCTGGACCCATCGCATGCTACAGTCTTCCAAACCATGTGAAGAATGCGCCATCTCTGAAGACATTTAAATCACAGTTCAAGATCTACTTATTTTTAGAGTATCATTATGACTGTCATCTACTTTTGAACTCATGTAGAGCACCCTTTTCTTTGGCATCGACTGTGCTACATCACTATACTAATCGTCTTATTATTATTATTATTATTATTATTATTATTATTATTATTATTATTATTATTATTATTATTAGGATTAGGATTAGGATTAGGATTAGGATTAGGATTAGGATAAGGATTATTAGGATTAGGATTAGGATTATTAGGATTAGGATTAGGAACATGACTAAGATCATGATCAGAACTTCGATTAAGATTAGGATGGAAACTGGATTACAATAAGAGTAGATTGGTGTATACCTTGAAGTCGCAGGTGATCGGAGTCTTGCATTTGTCGCAGATGTTAGCGAACAGGTCTTCGTAGCATTTCTTGCAGTAGGGACGTTCATCGTGCAGGATGTAGCGCTGTCCAGTCAGACTGACCTTACAGTGGAGACAGATGAACTGACCGCTCTGCCAGTCCTGCTCTAGCGATTTGGTGAAGTCAGCCGAGAATAGCAGCTGCAGCAACCAATCACAGAAACACCCAAGATGCAGATGCTGAGCATCTATACGACAGCTGTAATCAATTGTTGTTTTGCTAATCTACTAACTCGCTTATTATTTCTGTGATTCGCTAATTCATTAAATCGTTAATTAATCAATTCACCATAACATAACATAACATAGCATAATTCTTTATTGTATCTCATCAGGCATCATCCATGCACAAATGCATACATCCTTTCAACCAACGATTCATTTATTGATCCACCCATTCACCCATACATCCATACACTTATACATTCATCCATTCACCCATCTATTCGTCCGTCCATCCGTTCATCCATCCATTCAGTCATTCAGCCAACCACTCATCCTTCCATCTGTCCCTCCATCCATCCTACATCCATTCATTTATCCATCCCTTTATTTCATTCATCCATTCACTCGACCCCTTCCTTATGTTACGTATGTACAGAGCCACATCATAAAGGCATTGGCAATAAACAGTACTTTTAGACCAGTTCAAAGTATCTGCACAACGGTGAACTATGACTTTTGATCTGACCTTGTGATGACGAATCCCAGAAGACCTTCGTCGTTCTCGTCTGTGATCATCTGTTCAAACGGAAAGTAATACATTTGCATACATAAATTTATATATTTATATACATATTATGCGCAATGTGCAGTTTTATATATATATATACATATATATAAATCATAATAATATATATATATATATATTATTATTATATACAAACATGAGTGAAACTATACAATGTGTATATATTTCAGTTTATGAGAGTTTACTGTAATTGTTTTTGAGACCAAACAGCTTAATTCATCTTATCCCGTCAATCCCAAATTCCACGGTCCAGCACCGAAGCTGTCCAGCTTTCTGGAATAGGTTGCTTAGCAACCCGCAACATGATCTGTTTAACCTTTCTTTGCTTCTTCTATAAGTAAGTGTTTGAAAACCGGTCGTTTGCTTGCGATCATGCTCTCTCAGGCCTGGATCGGCTCTGAGGAGCTTCTCTTGAAGTGGATCTATATAAATTAGTGATAACGATTATGATTACGACGATGATCGTAATGATGATGATGATGACGACGACAGTGATGATGATGATGATGACGATGATGATTACGATGATGATGATAATGATGATGATGATGATGATGATGATGATGATGATGATGATGATGATGATGATGATGATGATGATGACGATGATGATGATGACGATGACGACGACGACGGCAGTGAAGATGATGATGATGCCACAGACGCAGTGGCTCACAGGCGTCCTGGTCAGAGTCGATTTTCGTGGCTGTTTGGATGCTGTTTCCCTGGTCACGCAGATCCTGCGGCAGGAGTTCATCATGCGGAGTCGAGATCCTTTCTGGGGGCGATGAAGAAGGGCCTGAGGTACTGGTAAACGACGCCGAGTTAATTACGGATGCCTCCGACCAACTGTGCGACACGCTGCCCCGACGGTATTTACCTGGCGGAACCACGGACGGATCGGGGGCTCCCGTCGCCTACATAAACAAACACCAAGGGATAGTGTTAATGTACGCCATGTTCAGGTTATTGTTGGCATGCTTCGTGGTGAGTTTATTATTGGCGTACCTTGTGCTAAGGTATTTTGATATACCTCGTGGAATTTGAAAGGTCAAAGAAACCCAGAAGTCAGACTAGAATGCGTATGGAGTTGAAAGTGAAGTTCCAAGCTAAGACTTGGTTTACATTAAAACTTTAATTAGGATATTGTAATTAAAGCGACTGGGAACCAATGCAGCTCGTCGTTAAGGTGTTAAAGATCTTACAGAGCAAACTAGGCATTGAATTCCAAACTTTGTTCCTGGAAATGACCATTTCAATAATTATTCGTAGAATAAGAACATGAACAGAGTACAAATTCGCCGAGTCTCAAGCGACAAGTTGTTATTGTCTGCTTTGAAGTTAACAGCTTGTAGCTCGAGACTTGTCGGTGGGTGAGGCCACTGCTATAGCTGTTGAACTTTGTCTTGTAACTGCAGAAGGTACAATGTTTATTGTTTTAAATGTTGCTTGAGAGCCACCTGCCTGTGCATGTGGTCCTCTGGTTGCCGGTGATATCTCTTTCTTGCACTCACCATCAGCCCCGGTCGAACAGCCCGACAGAACATTCTAAACGACCTCATTCGTCGTTACCTTACTCGTACATGTTTCCTGCTACTGAGAAACCGTCGGGCCTCTCGCAAACCGAGAGCAGATGGAATGCACATTGGCACACACCTTGCCAGCAACTTCTTGTACGACTGGTGCTGCAACAGAGCTGGCAGCGGCTATGGAGAATGTTAAATTCAGCCCTCTTGTCACATGACTTTATACCTCTTGCATCTGAAACCCTCGGTCTCATTACAGCTCTGCTCTAGCGTTGATGACGTATTTAGGACGCAGCCTAGCTCGCATTTCCGGTGATGCCAGAGAAACCAGTCATCTGTTTCGACACACATGATCCACTGGAGATCTCCTACTTGTTCTAGAAGAGTTCGATGTCTGCTCGGCAAGGGAACACCTCTGCCTCTCCGGGACATTACCACACACTCTGAGCCCTGCTGAGATGAGGCTTCAGATAATAATGACGATGAACATTTTCTGTCTAAGCACGTAGGAAACACCGCGAGAGAATTTGGATACTATACTACTCTATTTAGTCTATTACATCGTGCATGCATTCATATGCTGAACGATTGATTGTGGCAACACTGTGCATGCAGGGCTAACTCTCTTCCTCGTTAACCAACTCGGTTTATCAACGCTGCGGCAATTCTGATTGGAGGCATACCTAGGTTTGGGCATATATACAGCTTCGAGCGGGAGGAATTGCACTGGCTGCCGATGCACAAAAGCACAGAGTATGAGATCCTAATGTTTATGCTTAAATGCCTTGCAGGCCGTGCTCCATCTTATCTCCGGAAGTTGTGTCTGTGTCTCGGTTCCATCCCTTCCTGGCCGAAGATTTCTTCGCTCTGCTGCGCAGGGTGACGTTCCCACAACCAGAACAGTCACTGTACAGCGCAGAAGCCTTGCTGTGGTCGGTCCAACTTTCTGGAATAGGTTACCTTCAAACTGCCTCCACCATTGCTACCTCCATTGTTCATTCAAAGCTTGATTACTTGAATTCCCTCTTCCTCAACCTTGAATCCACCCAAATCAAGCGTCTACAACTTATCCAAAAACTCACTAGCCCGAGCTGTCACTAGAACGCCCAACCATCATATCACTGGGGAAAAGGATATGAAGAGTTGAGTGTCATCTGCGTAGAGATGGTAGTCAACAGAGGAGGATTTTATCAGATGGATTAAAGGTGTGGTATACAGGATAGAAAGGAGTGGACCCAGGACAGAGTCCTGAGGAACGCCACAGGAGAGGGGAAGGGTCGCGAGGAGTGGTGGGAGGCTTTGGCAGAGAAGACTTGTGAGGACAAGTAGGATTGGAACCAAAGTAGATTAGTGCCAGAGACGCCAAAGCAAGAAGATAGTCGTTGAAGATAGAGGCTGTGATCAATGGTGTCGAATGCGGCGGAGATGTCAATCAGACAGAAGCAGGAGACTTGCTAATGGCTGACGGCAGAGACCAGTTTATTGTAGAGAGATGCGAGTAAAGTTTCTTTGGAGTGGTGCTTAGTGAAGCCAGATTGGTGACGGTTAAGGAGTGAGTTAGAAGAGAAGTAGTCGTTGAGCCGGACGAGAACAATTCGTTCCGTTAACTTGGATAGAAAGGAAAGATTGGAGATGGGACGGTAGTTACATAGGTTTTCTTTGTCAAGATTTGCTTTTTTGAGAAGGGGAGTGACTAGAGAGTGCTTTAAGGCCAATGGAAAGTTGCCGGTAGAGAGTGAGAGATTGATGAATTTGGTGATAACAGGAACGAGGGCAGAGGCATAGTATTTTAGAAGTGAGGTGGGTATAGGATCAAGTTCGCATTGCCTATTGGGGAGGGAATTTAGGAGTGAGACTTCTGCTTCGGAGGTGGGAGAGAATTGGGAGCGATGAGTGAGAGGCAGGAGGGGTGGGGTAGAGAGAAGGTAATGAATCAGTACCGGTGGAGGCAAGGGGGAGTGGGTGTCTAGAAGAGATTGTAATGTGAAGCGAAGCGATGAGATTTTGTCAGAGAGAAATGAACAGAAGGTGTCAGCAATAGAGGTGGAGGGAAGGGAGCTAGGTAATGGGAGGGAGATTTGCGATGAAGGAGAGAGTTGACAGTTCTCCAAAGATGTTTTTGGGTTGGAGGAGCTGGAATGAATGAGTGAGGAATAATATTTCTTTTTGGCAGTAGCGATGAGGTTATGGTATCTATTTGTGGCTGATTTCAGGGTATTGAGGGCTTTTTCCAGCCGTGGAGTCGGTATTGCGTTGGTGGATGTGCGTCTGGATAATAATACGTGTGCGTCGTAAGAAAATAAGCCGTTAAACGAGGAAACGACATCAGCATTTCCAGGACATTACTGCCATACTCTGAATATTCATGAGATGGCACTACAGCAATAATAATAATGATAATGATAATGATAATGATAATGATAATAATAATAATAATAATAATAATAATAATAATAATAATAATAATAATAATAATAATAATAATAATAATAATAATAATAACAACAACAACAACAACAATAACAATAACAATAACAATAATAATAATCAATTAGTAATCCGCAAAACAAACTGACCCATCGGTGAATGCGTGAATAGAGTCGACAGCAAGCAAAGAGGATTTCCGTTGCTACGGCAACCACGAAAATGACGACAACGCCGGCGGCGATCTGGAGACTGTCGACCATACCGGCTGGTCTACGCTGACGTCAACGATGACGTCAGTCCAGCGGATGGTGGGCGGAGCTTGGCTGCTGTTGGTGAATTCCTATCGTCCGATGAGCGGTGCTGATCGTGTGCATGATACGGGTCGTCCCTGTGCTGGCCGTGGTTCAGACGGCCAACCAACAGACGGACGGACGGACGGTGCCTACGGACAAAGCAACCCAGTCTGGTAATTGCGATGGAGAGGTTTTTAACGGACGATATTTAGGTAACCAGACGCACGCACACACACACATATATATTTATATACATACATATAAATATTCATACATACATAAAGATAAACATGCATACACACAGACTTGTATACATACATATATACATAGGCTACATACATACATACACACAGACATGCATACATACGTACATATATGTCATACATACATATATACATGTCGTACATACATATATTCTTATATACATGCATATATAATTAGGCCTACGTACTTCCATAAATACATATATACATAAATATACATGCATGCATATGCACGTAGACATACATATACAGATAGATACATACATATGGAGGGGGATAGGGAGAGGGGATAGATGAATGGTAGCACTCATGGCCAGGAGAGCATTAGAACACGGTTCGATACCCGTAACTCCCTCTAGAGCGGGCGCCTTGCATGGCTGCCGAAACGTGTGTTTAAGATCTTGATTGTACTGTCATGTTTCAATGTAATGTCACTGCGTACTTGTCAGTTTGAATTAATAAAGATTATTATTATTATTATTATTATTATTATTATTATTATTATTATTATTATTATTATTATTATTTTATTTTTATTTTATTTGTTTTTGCCCCGAGGTATACAGGATCCCTCAGGGACTTCAATATTATTATTATTATTATTATTATTATTATTATTATTATTATTATTATTATTATTATTATTATTATTATTATTATTATTATTATTATTATAAACAAATTTTATTATTTAAAATGAACCATCAGACACTTTGAAACTGACTTAGAAGCGTTATTATTATTATTATTATTATTATCATTATTATTATTATTATTATTATTATTATTATTATTATTATTATTATTATTATTATTATTATTACTAGAGTATTTACCCGTCATATTATGACGGCAGTGTATATAGGTCTATATGTATCGTTGGTTAAAATGCTCTGATCGCCGTCGTCAAGACCGCAGTACTGACGTCACAAACGGTTTCTGTTTCACAATAGATTCCAGAGCGTTTATCGACAGGCACACGCTCTATGGATATTATATGTATAGATATTTAAATACATATATAAATACATACATTTCGTTGCATAGGCCTACATACATACATGATGCATTCAATGTCATACATGCATGTGTGGCTACATACAAGCATATAAACATTCAAACATGCCAGTTTTCTTCAAACACTAACCACATCCTCTTCAACATGCATCGGGGTCTTGAGCCGATAGATGGCGTAAAATCACCTGAAGCTGAACACGGACAAGACCCAGTTTCTGTGTTCTTGTTCGCGCCAAGAATTTCGCAAAGTTCCAGGTAGAGGTATTGAATCAATTATTGAAATTGTAATTAGCAACTTCTATTGCGCCGGTGTCTAATACACAAGGCATCAACCGATGGCACACCAAAACCACGCTTTATCAGGTCAACATCCAGAAGATCAGTATGTAAGACAGAGAGGCAGCTGATGGTGGTTAAACTATATGAAAGAGGTAAGTTGAGAACGAAATGACACAATAGTTCCAAAAACTAGGTCCAGCAACCGAAGTAGCTCTCGTTCACCAAGAACAGTTCTTGATTTAGGTATGACCTGACAAAGATAATCAGATGACCTTGTTGAATAACGATAAGTCTGGGGAATAAGAGCTGGTGTTGTGTATTAAGTACGACCACACCGCTGAAACAATGCGTGATGAACTCCATTGGTCTCCTATTATTAGCTACCAAATAAAAAGCAAGATCTGCTTAATCGTCTACAACTGTCTTCACCATTTCTACCGAACAACCTTATCGGATCTTATGCTCGGATTCGTCTTTCCTCAACCTGCGTCATTTGCTTTAGACAAAACAGGACGACCTTCACATTCCAGCAGTCAGAACTAGACGATGTGGTTTAGGAGTCTGCCGATGCCGGACCATCTCTGTGGAGCAGTCATCCGCAAAGCTAACAATCACACGATCAATTTAGAAAATTTTAGAATAGGACTTTAGACAACAATGTGCCTGGAAGCATATTATATAGTAATTATACACGTGACCAAGCGAGTCTGTAACAGACAAGGCTGTAAGGGTCGTGAAACTAAAATGCATACATAATCAAAATTATTATAACCATACATACGACGTCATACGTACATTAATACATGCATACATTACATACGAATGGCGTCATTGGAAGTGGAAACCTGCCGAAGGGCAGAGAACTTAAAGAAGAAGAAGATATTACATACACACATACATGCATACATAAATAAATACATACATACGTACATACATACATACATACATACACGCATACATGCATAAATACATACATACATAAATAGTAATACATAATGCATACATACATCCATGCATATTTACATGCATGCATGCATATATGCATGCATACATGCATGCATACATACATACATAGCCTACATGCATACAATACATAAGTACATACATTACATAAATACATTCCACTCATGTATATAATGCACATATATGTGATGCATGCACATACATGCAGACATTTCGGTTTTAGTAATCAGAAACTGACGATGATTACGACGATCATGATAATGAAGACGAAAATGATGATAATTGTGATAACGATAATGGTTGTGGTTATTATTACTATGATGACGATGATGATTGTGTTAATGCTGATGATAACGACGACGACGACGAAGATGATGATAGTGTTGTGGTAATGATGATATATATTGGAACGCAATTGCAAGTGCAAACAACACTGATACTGATGCACGTGGCTCTATAGAAGTTGTCTAGAAATGGAAGAGAATGATTCACCTGAGGTGTATACTTGACACAAATAGTCAAACTACATGGCACCTCTTTCAAGCTCCTATGGCATGCGCTGGTACACATTAACCAACCTGGAAAGGATGGAAGGCTGAGTTGGCACAAGGGGGGGGGGCACGTAGCCTTCATTTGTAGACGTGTTATGTAAACATGCAAACGGTGCTCGATAGTGTAATGATTAGCGTGCTGGACTGCCAATCGAGAGGTCGGGAGTTCAAATCACCGCCAGGGCCGACATTTGGTTCGAGAATTCTGCTCCACCTGCACTCCGGAGCCAACTCAGCTCTAATGAGTACACCGACCGAACACTATCGGTGGGAAGATGAGACGGTGAGGTCACCTGCCCTCATATGCCGAGACTAAGAAAATGAAGTCGCTAACACTTCATATCCATGGCTGTCTCAGGGTTACCGTAGGGGACTCTCGTCTGTCCTGTGTACACGGTATTTATGTATAAATGATGTGTATTTGGCAAAATCGTTTGGTACTGTTAATTGGAACCTTCAGAAGTGTAAAATGGGTCAGGATATTCTCCTATATAATAGAATCAGAACAGTCTTTTTCTTTTCCACAAATCCAATTCTAAACGACATCCACCCTAACATTCTAACTGTCTTTCCGCTGACCCTTAGGTCTTGATCTTGAACCGATTCTGACCTTACCTGCCTATTGATTTTGTTTTGACTGAGCGCCTCTGAATAAGCTGGTTCCAGCGACTTAGTCTTTGGGCGCTGTTGAAAATCTCAAGATTATGCGTTTTTGAGAGACGATACCAAAACGTCGTCAATGAATGAACGAAGAAATGAATAGAGGAAATGATTAAGCGGAACAGACTGCACTCGAAGAATAACATAAGAAAAAATTAGACGAGAGAGAACGAGACAGAGAAGAGAGACAGACAGACAGACAGACAGAGCGAGACAGAGAAGAAAGAGAGAGAGAGAGAGAGAGAGAGAGAGAGAGAGAGAGAGAGAGAGAGAGAGAGAGATACTAGGCCCAACCGAAACTAGGCCCTGATTCGCAGAGGTGCATAGCTACGCAGGAACCGCGGTATAATGCAGAAGGAGGAGGAGGCCTGGCATTGCCTGATGTTTACAAGCAAACGGAGCGAGATGCCTTCCGATGCCAACGGAGACTGTAGACTCCCATCAACAATACATCTATGGCAGATACAGGAGGCAACGCTCATCGCCAACCCACAACAACACACAAGGATCGCTCCCTCACCAGCGCTGGCATGTGTACATACCAATGACATAGTCATCACGGTCTATATACGCAGACAGGTAT
>OY744609.1:13616789-13621789 GCA_963556255.1 Allolobophora icterica | reverse complement strand
ATCATCATCATCATCATCATCATCATCATCATCATCATCATCATCATCATCATCATCATCATCATCATCATCATCATCATCATACTCATCATCATACTCATCATCATACTCATCATCATCATCATCATCATACTCATCATCCTCATCAGCAGCAGCAACCGCATCATCTTCATCATCATCATCATCTTCATCACCATCATCTTCGTCATCATTCTCATCATCATTATCATCCTCATCATCATCATCATCATCATCAAGTGAAATACCAGCATTAGCATCATGGACACTATTAATAAACCTGACTTTGTGACTATTTACATCGTTAGTGTAAATATCACCATCAACAACAGCATCTTCATCTTAAATGTCATCATCATTATTATCGTCATCGTCGTCGCTACGAGCATCATTAAATCGTGATCAATTATGCCCTCTTCAACATCTTCGTTGTCATAAATTACAACGTTATTCTCATACAAGTTAACACGAGAACTTAACAGACTGTAGCATTGTATAGGATAATTGCATCGGCAGCGCTTCATTTATAAAAGCTACATGTTTCAGATGTTTCTGCTGTTAAAAGAAGATGCCACGATTCAATTCACAAGTGCATGAATAACGCACTCCTCTGCAATTCTACCCAGAATTAACTGCAGCACTAACTGAAGACATAGGCCCTACTTAGCTAACTTTTGATGCTCATTTTTCTGATCGCCAAAGAAAGGACTAAAGACTTAATTCGGCTGATTCCCACTGAAAGGTACAATCATTATTGCAAGCATACATTTTATACCGCATTTTGGTGAGAAAGTATTCAGAAACAGACGAAGTTACTACTTTTAGATATAAAGAAGGGAAAAGTTCCTCAGGAAAAAAGAATTACTCAGACACCCAGAAAAGTCGCCACTGTTGGGTTCCACACATGCACACAAGCAGAGCCAAATGAACGGATCTTATCCTTTATTATGTTATTGAAAACCAGTCTTGTTGTCCTCGAGACCAAGGTCTTGGTCTCGAGTGCACTCGAGTTCGTTTTTAAAAGTCTTGGTCTTGGTCTTGAGGTTCAAGGTCTTGGTCTTGGTCTTGGTCTTGAGGTTCAAAGTCTTGGTCTTGGTCTCGAGGTTCAAGGTCTTGGTCTTGGTCTTGGTCTCGAGGTTCAAGGTCTTGGTCTTGGTCTTGGTCTTGAGGTTTAAGGTCTTGACAAAAAGACTGTTGAAAACGTTACGTGTGGCACCGTAACCGATTGCTCAGACCGTCAGACAGTGATGGGCAATAGTTAACTAAAAAGTTGCTAACTTTTAGTTTAACTAAAAAAATTTAGTTAAGGAAGAAGTTTAACTAAAAAAATTAGTTTAGTTAAAACCATAGTTTAACTAAAAAATTTTAGTTGCTAACTAAAAAGTTTAACTAAAAAAATCAGCAATATGCAACTATTTTTCCACAGTGAACATTGAACACTGTCAGCAAAAAAACATTTTAACACTGAATGGTTTTAGCATTAACAGCCTAGGTTTTCAAATTCATACACTACTTACAGTACACGTGTAACTGTATGCCAGAAAAGCACACATTGCATAGTTTGAAGGTGAAATTGTCATTGACACTTTGCATTATTACAGTTCACTTAACGTCTTTTATTGTGAAAATGTTTGTCGTAAAAGTTGGAAAAAATTTGGAAAAAGTTTAACTACTTTTTTTAGTTTAGTTAACTAAATTCCAAAATCAGTTGCCAACTTTAGTTAAACTAATTTTTTTTTAGTTGGAAAATAGTTTTAGTTAAACTAAAAAAAATAGTTTAGTGCCCATCACTGCCGTTAGAGCGCTCTGCCTGTAACGCGGAGAGTATGGGTTCAAGCCTCGCCCGAGGCAGTTATTGTGTAGGGACCTTGAGCAAGTCCTTCGCGCACAATTGCTCAGAGCCATTGGTGTTTTGTTGTATACGGTTGTGTGCAATTCTGAACTTTGGAAGGAGGGTAATATCAAATACAGTTGTACTGTATTGTATTGTTACTAATGCATGCGTAGATATGCAATAACGCTCCTAGTCGCTGGAATGTATGCACGAAAGAAAAAAAACGATTCCCTTAAAAATTAGATTCCAGACAGATGCAACATTACAGGAAGATTCCACACAGATGTATTTTTTGCACTGAAAATGCCTGTTAGGCAATACGTACAATACTACTTGCTAATAGATGCCAGAAGCCGGTGGAAGCTGCTGGTGGCAAATAGTTAATAGGATTATCGACGTCGGTTAAATCTACATATATATCTGCATCATATGTATGGACCAAGCTTAGTGTAATGCAGCTAGTTTAGGTCTCTATATAAAGGCCTGTATTTACAAAATGACTGATTTAAACTAAATGCATTGCAATACATTACGAGTTATTGGTGTAAGTTTTGTAAACGTCACTATATGTACATGCACATAGATAGCGGGAAGACGACTTTCCATCTTAGACATCATTACATCAACACATCAATGCATCAATACATCAATACATCCCATACATCAATATATCAATGCATCAGTGCATCAATGCATCAATACATCAATACATCCATACATCAATACATCAATACATCCATACATCAATACATCAATACATCAATGCATCAATACATCAATACATCAATGCATCAATACATCAATACATCCATACATCAATACATCAATACATCAATGCATCAATACATCAATGCATCAATACATCAATACATCAATACATCCATACATCAATACATCAATACATCCATATATCAGTGCATCAGTACATCAATACATCCATACATCAATGCGTCAATGCATCAATACATCAATACATCAATGCATCAATACATCAATACATCCATACATCAATACATCAATACATCCATACATCAATGCATCAATACATCAATACATCAATGCATCAATACATCAATACATCCATACATCAATACATCAATACATCCATACATCAATATATCAGTGCATCAGTACATCAGTTACTGTGCATCAAAGCAATTGAGTCTTTTGTACAAAATATGCAAGTAAACGATTCGCTTTGGTTAGGCGGCATACATACGGCAAAGGAGGCTTCGATTAGTAGCTTCAATCTCCAACATACATTAGCCATTCCACTCTAGATTTTGATCCAGCGATAGCCCTGGCTGGATGAAGGCCGAAGTCCGGGGAACGGGAAAGAGATAAGGTGGACGATTCCGATGATAGAGAAGCGTACTTCGGTACTTTGAAGTGAATGGAAGATTTACTGAGTGCTAAGCACACGGAGTGACGGACGGCTCGCGCTGCCCATAGCTCAATGATGACCTTCCTTTGAGAAGAGAAGACCTTTCTCTTCAGCCAAAAATCAGCCTGAAAACGTACAAACTCAACCAAACGCGACTTCGAAGAGACCTCTGATACATTACTATACAGAGCGATCTATATGGGGGCGCCATATAAATCTGAATTATTTCATAAATGGTTGAAAATCTCACCTCGTCTGCTTCGCTAAGGACGGTAATACGAACGACAGCGTTCGTATGAGGCCGGCGAAAATACAGGCGCACACATACGCAGCCAGGCAAGCAGAGAGACAGCAGGACGTACGAAGACACGGACTCCCGAATCGGAGACGGGAATTCGTGGATGCCTGACTGACGGGCTGCTGTTGCCCCGGCGGCCGAAGCGAAAGACTGCGCTGGAACCGTCTAGAAATAGAAGAGGCGTTTGGGTTTGGAGAGGCCGGGTGGAGGGAGCTGAGAGGCCGCGGGTGGAGGGAGCCGAGGCAGCCGGATGTGGGAGAGAGCGAAGTTAGGTAGTCAGCTGATCTACCTGCTCTTAACGTCAGCTGCGGCTGCACTCAGTACTTGGCATTCCCCTCCTCCTCCTCCTCCTCCTCCTCCTCCTCCTCCTCCTCCTCCTCCTCCTCCTCCTCCTCCTTCTTTTCCATCTACCTCCTCTTTCTCTTTCTACTACTCCTTCTATTCCTTCTGTTCCTGTTACTCCATATCGCCCGTCTTTTCTACTTCTCGTTATTATTCCTCTTCCTCCTCCTGCCTGTCGTCTTCCTCCTCCTCTTATTCTTGTTTTTCTTCCATTTTTCCTCCTCCTCCTACTCCTACTCAAGATCGTGTCTTGTTCTGCCTACTCTTTTCCTCTTTTCCCCATTCTCTTCTTAATCCGTCTTCTTCCTCCTCCTCATCCACAAGTCCTGTTCTTCGTCCTCCTCACCCTTCCGTACATATTCCTCCTTCTCCCTATTCTGTCGTCTTACCTACCTACCTCCTCCTCTTCTTCTTCCTCCTCCTCTTCTTCCCGCTCCTCCTCCTCCTCCTCCTCCTCCTCCTCCTCCTCCTCCTCCTCCTCCTCCTCCTCCTCCTCCTCCTCCTCCTCCTCCTCCTCCTCCTCCTGTATTCCACCTTGATCTTTCGGACGAACTTTATGTCGAGTAAATGAAATACCTAACATTTATTGCACATTTTTATGCATGAATGTGCATGTGTATTCGTCGTATGTAGTATGTATGTATGTGTATGTATGTACGTACGTGCGTACGTAGTATCATGTATCATAGTATGTATGTATGCATGCATGTTTATATGCGTGCATGTATGTATGTATGTATGTATGTATGTATGTATGTATGTATGTATGTATGTATGCGTGTATGCGTGTATGTATGTATGTATGTTCTTACGTCAGTACGTACGTAGTACGTATGCTTTTGTTCCTGAACACTTAGCGCGTTTCAATAACCCCACAAAGGAGCAGTAAAACGGCTATACAGCAGATCTACGTAAAGTGGTGCATCTTAGGATGAGCTTGAACTATTTGCTGAGCTATCTGTAGCAGTAAAGTTCTAATTTGAGGTGGAAGACTGTTTCATGAAGACGGTCCAAGACATGAGAATGATTGATATGAGCGAATCGCTGTACGGGAGCGCGGAACCAACAGGTCCCCAATTACCGAAGAGAGCGCAGTGCTCGTCGTCCTTGCTGGCTCGGTACAG
>OY744609.1:13599289-13611789 GCA_963556255.1 Allolobophora icterica | reverse complement strand
TGGGAAGGGTTTGGGAATGGGAAGGCAGGAAATAGGGTGGCGATAGGGCGGGACGGGGAAGGCAGAGGTGGGAAGGGGTGGAAAAAAGGAGGGGTAAGGACAGGGACGCGGACAGGACGGGAGTGCAGGGGCAGGGATGGGGTGATTTGCCTAGCCTTGATTTTGTCTGTGGCTACGGGCCTGTATATATGTATAGATATGTATATATATATATACATATATATATTTATTTATTTATTCCAGGGGCGTAACTTTGGTCTAGAAAGTGAGGGTACCAAATTTCGCATTGTTTAAGCTTCACGACTGTAAAATAATTATAACGGCATCGTTTATATTACAATGATGCATAATAATAATCATATATATATGTATATATATGTACATATATATATATATATAGGAATAGAGGAACAGAGACAGAGAGAGACAGAGAGACGGAGGGAGAGATAGAGAGAATGAAATGGTATGAAAGAGCCTATAATTGAACTTGGAGTAAAAATTTGCAATTTATCTTACTGTGTAAATTTTTATTTAAATATGCATATATATATATATATTTAAATAAAAATTCGCACGCCCCTAAAATATATATATATATATATATATATATATATATATATATACATATTTAAATAAAAATTTATATATATATATATATATGATGAATATCCATATTACATTTAAGCCTATTTCAATAATAATTCATGTGGCTAAACCCAATAACCTATGAGGTGAAGTTGCTGGCTAAACCCAATAACCTACTTCATATCAAGGACGATGGGCGGCATTACTGATTCATGTGTTCTTGAAGACGAAAAAGAGCAGTTTAAAAAAAGCAGTTCTTTCAGCTAGCCCTGATGCAGTCATGGGTATGAAGTATTAGCAACTTCATTTTCTTAGCCTCGACATATGAGGGCGGGTGGCCATTCCTCTCCCCCGCCGTCTCGTCTTCCCACTGACAGGTCAGTGTACTCATTATAGCGGAGTGGGCTATAGGGGGCGCAGGTGGAGCAGGAATCTCGAAACAAATGCCTGCCCCACCTCCCGATTGCCAGCAGTGCCGGCCTTAGGGGCGTGCGAACCGTGCAGTCGCACGGGGCCGCAACTTAGGGGACCCGAAAATATCACAGAAAATTAACATGAACAAGACACCCTAATAATAATATTATTGTTTCGATTAAATCTTCTCTTTTGTCAATGAAATAAAAGTCAACTTCCCATATATTGCAGAATTCTGCTGTAGACCTATAGTTAAATTTGACTTGTTGACCTTGTTTACAATCTACTAAAATAAAATGATTAACAATGAAAACAACTTGACTTGTGCCCTGGGGGGCCCGTACAGTAGGCTAAACTTTACACGGGGTCCGAAATATCCGAGGGCCGGCACTGATTGCCAGTCCAACACGCTAACTTCTACGCACCATAGAGTACGTGTTCCTGAGTCGCATTTAAATTGTGTACACATGAAACAGCTGTGACATACTGCTGTAACCACTGAACTCCGGTGTAAACTTTGAACATAAATCGTGAACCTTGGAGGGATTAAAATGCGTACGTCGTACAGTCCGTTGCATACAACAAGACCTTCAGATCTTATGCTTATAAACCTATAGGGGCCTATAGGCCTATAGTCCGGTTGGCCTGTGTCTGAATAGGCCTTTAGACCAATCAATAGCTCACTTGGTCTCGTGATTCCTGCAAGTGTTTATTTGCCTGGGCTCGGTACATAGCACTAAAATTGGCTACGATTCAAAAGACATTTTTACCAGAACCCCACTGAGAGGAAGGACCTTTGGTTTCAGCCTGTACGTAGATCTAAGTGTGATGAGCTTGTCAGTTAGGTAGTAAAGTCAGTTTCGTGTGTGGCTTGAGGTTGACTGGAATACGCTGCAGGACTCAGCAAGAGTATTTTTATACGTTTTTCAACGCATCGGATCAATTCGGTTTAGCGACTTTTGTAATTTAGTTACTGCTAAAGCATGACTCAGGAGGTATGGACTATGTTGATCACCGCTTCTGAAATTCAATCGTATTTCTTATCGTATTTGGATATTTGTATAGCGCCGCTTACAGCTGAGGTCATTCAGCAGCGCTCCCAGTGCGAAACCTCCGAGAGAAGAAAAAGATTTTAAGCACGAAAGGGATGTAGGAAGAGATTCGGAAAATGAGGTTACCCGTAGAGATGAAGGAAGGGCATTCCACAGCGAGGGCCCTATGTTGACAAAAGATCTAGTTTGAGCTACAGTAGTCCTGGAACGCGGAGCAAAGAGGACATGCCGGTGGCGAGATAACCATAACCATGACACGTTTAGCAAATGTTGGCATTCTTCTGTAACGTGTAAAAAGAGCAGTATGAAGCTGCAATGTTGTTCCGTAGTAGAAAGTGGCTCATTTCCCATTATTGGCCCCTTTAAGGGGCAATGGACAACTCCCAAGGTCCATGGACGACTCCCAAGATCCAGTGCATTGCGGGACTTACAGACACATGTGCGGGAACAAATTGTCTGGGATCGCTAAACGGAGTCCGCAGCAGGGTGGAGCACACAATCACTGGATTGCACACCAAGCGCGGTATCGAAGAGACCACTGTACCCAAAATGTACGCGTACTTATGTATTTGCGTCTTTTGTGTAACCCTCAAACAGTACCTCAAGCCACCTACTCTAGAGTGTAAACTGTTTTAATCCCCTTTTGTGTAGCCCTCAAAACGTGCCTCAACGCACCTACCCGAAACTGCATAATCCCCAGACAATACTGATAGAAATTGCTTTAATACTGTTCGAAAGGTATGCACGACTGCGTACCGCTTACCTGTAATCTAGAACAGAGGTTCTTAACCCTTTTGGCACACGAAACACCTAAACTTGCAACCAAATTTGGCGACAAACCATGCAATCGTCGTATGTGAACATAGTCTATTGTAAAAATTGTTAAAGTTAAAAGAGTTATTTATTTAGATTTTTAAATTGTTAGCACTTTTAATGAATGAAAATGTTCATATTGAATCCCTTCTGGTTTCTACGTTAACTTGGTAACATTTGATGGGATCTTTGTTCTTGGAGTTTTCTTTGGATCATATTAAAACGGGATCCACAAAATATAAATCAAGTAGTCATCGTTCCATTTGCGCACAACAGATATCTTCTTTTTGATGTTTTTCTTGTTTGGTTACTAAAACTAGCAGTGGCAGCAGCATCGTTTTCGTATTCACTATTTCACTACTGTTGGTGCTAGAATCCGTCTCATTGCTACCAAAATCTGATTCTGCACCATTAGTTGTAGATTCGCAAAATTTTCGTTTGCTTTTGATAAATGTGTCCGTTTCGAATGTTAGGCTTACAGTAATGGGTAAAGGTTTATATCGGCGCGGTCGCAAATATGTATAGGGCCTACTGTGTAAGGTAAACATCATTGCCGCCTCTGACTGCGATATAATAGAATAGATAAACAGAGTGCTACGAATTCTCACAGCCTACTCCGCTAAAGTAAGTAGGTGTAATGCAAGAATGACGGACGTAGGCTTTGATAATTCGCGACACGCCAATTTTTCGCGACACAACAATGACACACCATGTTTACGCACACAGTGCCGGTCGATACGCGCCACACCTGCTAAGAACCTCTGATCTAGAAAGCATTGACCGACCCTCTCATGATGGGTCGAAGAGTTGCTAATGATGTATGAGCATTGAAGGCTATACAGCTGAGTTCATTCAAGTGCTTTTCATTGACAGTGTCACACGTAAATCTAAGCCGTGCAGCGGCGTAACTTTGGTCCAGAAAGTGGGGGTTACCAAATTTCGCATTGTTACAGCTTCGCGACTGTTAAGTGATTATAACAGCATCGTTTGTATTACAGGCATAGTAATAATAATAGGATTAATAATGATAATGACGATGATGATGACGATAATAATAATAATAATAATAATAATAATAATAATAATAATAATAATAATAATAATAATAATAATAAAAATAATAATAATAATAATAATAATAATAATAATAATAATAGCGACAATAATAATAATAACAATGATAGTGATGATGATTGTGTTCACACTGATGATAATGCTCGGTAATTGTTTTGAATCTCGAGGGCTTCCTCAGATAGAATAATAATGGGTAAAAATAATTAGGGCTGTACCGAATATTCGCTTCGTATTCGCTTCGGGGCCGAATAGTGGGCCAAATAGCTGTTCGGTATTCGGCCGAATAGTAGCGGTCGGACCGAATACGAATAGTAGCCACGTCACTCACGTGACATCTGTTTCTGCATATGCGGCTGCTATAGCGAGTGCAGTGAACGTTAAGTAAGTGACAATTTCTAAGTTTAGTTAAATTAGTTCCATTCCTAGTTTACACAGACTGGCAGAAGGATGCAAAAATTACAAGTAGACTATGTAGTTAACTGTTTACTTTTAGTTCATGTATTAATTTACTGAACTGAAAGTTTTGCTTATATTTGAAATTTTGAATGTTGTCTGTAGACCTATTTTGTACGCTATTCGTATTCGTATTCGACCGAATAGTTGGTCCAATTATTCGTATTCGGCCGAAAAGTGATAATCACCAATTCGGTACAGCCCTAAAAATAATGGGTATAAAAGTGGTGGTACGGTACCCTCCAGTCCAAGAAGGAGTACTTGTACCCTCTCACCCCGTGCAAATTACGCCTAAGAACCAGTGAAATGGATCAGTAAACGAATATTCACACTATTAGAAAACTGTCGATATTACTAAATCGATGGGTATTTATATAGATTTAGATAGAAGTATTCATCGATTTATTAATCGATTAATAAATCGATTTCAATATTGATTATTCCTGCCCAGGGTCCGAGGAAACTGCTCATCAGCGGAGGTCGAGTCGTGAACGATGACCAGTCGTTTGAGGCTGACGTCTTAATAGAAGATGGAATCATCAGGTGAGTGGTCGAAACACATTCACGTTTTTCGGATTCAAACCCCACCTGAAGCTGATTTTGCAATTATGTTAAAGCCTGCTACTGTTTGATGTTAAGTAACCTGATTACGATGGTAGTGATGAGGAGAAGGGGTTGAGTGGGGGAGAAGAGGAGTAGGAAGAGGAAACTGAGGATGATTATGAGGATGAGGATGGTGAATTTAAAAGAGAGAAGATGGAAGGAGGAAGAAGATGATACGGAGGAAAACCGAGATGGATGGATAGATGGATGGATGAATGGATGAATGGATGGATGGATGTATGGATGCATGGATGTATGTATGGATGGATGGATGGATGGATGGATGGGTGGATGAATGGATGAATGGATGAGTGAGTGCTTGGATGTTTGGGTGTTTGGGTTGGGTTTGGGTGGGTGTGATTGGACGGGTAGTGATGGAAGGAAGGATAGATAGATGGGATTGGGTGGATGGATAGATGGATGGATAAATGGATGAGTGGGTGTTTCGATGCTTAAGTGTTTGGGTTGGGTTTTGAGTGGGTATGATTGAGCTGGTAGATGATGGATGGAATGATGGACGGACGGACGGACGGACGGACGGACGGACGGACGGACGGACGGACGGACGGACGGATGAATGGATCGATTCTCGTGTGTTGGCAAACGAAAATATGAAAATAAAGTTCTATGTCTTTTTCCATCTTACAGTGACAAAGTTTAGATATACATGAATCATATGAGATTATAGCTCTCATTACTAAAGTTCTCTTTACCTCATGATAGCTAGCTAATCAATGAGCAGAATATTAAAATAAAGTCAGTGTTAATACTACTGTAATAATGCCGTTACTAGTAGAATATTGTTGATATTAATGCAGTGGCGTCGGAAAAGGCCTGACCGTTCCTGACGGTACACTCATAATTAGCGCTGCAGGAAAGTTGGTCATTCCAGGTCAGAAGTTTCTTAAATAGATGTTTATTTCACCAGGCAATAGTAGTACAAAACAAGAACAATAAAAACAAGAATACGAAACAACACATCGGGGGAGAAAACCTGCCTGTAGCATTATACAGCAGGTCTACTAGGCTGCTACAGGTTTATGGCGTCAGAAAAGACTTAATCAGTTATCGTGTTTGATAAAAAAACATAATAGAAATCTGACCAAAAGTCTTGTTTGATATATACACGCGAAATGCAGTACCGGTTTATTCAACACTACTGCAGCAGATTTCGCATGTTGCACAGTTCCACTCAGTGCATATTTTAAGAGATTTTGACTACTGGGACAAAGTCGGCCACGACTGGGGGATCTAGGGGAGCATCGTAAGCTCCCTAGCGGAGTCTGAGCTGGTGACAGCGGTCATAGTAGACAGGCTGCAGGTGGAAGACAGTTGGAGGAGAACCAGCAGTATCTTTGCGAATGTTATGAACCTTAGCGGTGAACGAGGCTAAGAAGTCGTTAAGGATGGAGTGTTGGGACGACGGTCAGCTCGTCTTCATAATGGCAAACGACCAGACGGCGTGGCACTTTTCCCGTGGTCATGCGTAAGGTGCCTCAATTTGGATGTGACCGTTTCGGACACATTTGCAACGTCACATCTGGCAGCAACATCACAAGGAGCAGGTGAAGCCGCAAACCGGGCAGCCGCCATCAAAAGATCGAAATACGCCAAAATCACCCGAACGCATGCTTTTGTGGCGGTAGCAATGGAGTGCAGCGGTGCTTGGAGTTCGGAAGGTTTGGATTTTGTGTCGGAACTGGGACGAAGGTTGACGGATGCAACACACGACACACTTGAGACAAGCTACCTATTCCAATGACTAGCTAGTCAAAATTTAGTTACTTGAACTATCGGGTGAGTTCCGCCATCACGCTCTACACAAACAGAAAGCGTCACGTGAAATGCGCAATTTGTTGTAGAAATTAATAACCGAGTAATGTCTCATTTGCTAATCATTCATTTAAAATTAGGGTGACCACATTTCTTTCTGCCATTCCGAGACACCACAGAACTTCCAATCGAAGTTAAATTCAGTTAGAAGCTGGGCTCACTGAGAAGAGCGCTATAAGTACGCAATTATTCTTCTTCTTCTTTAAGTTCTCTGCCCTTCGGCAGGTTTCCACTTCCAATTACGCCATTCCTCTCTTCGCTGTGCTGTTCTCTTCAGTCCGCTGCATCCTTCGGTCATCATCCATCCCAGCATCATCTGTCGCGGTCTTCCTCTCCTTCTCCTTCCCTCCAATCTCCCCTCTATAATTCTCTCGCAATTATACTTCAACTGGAATATAAATTATCTTAGACCAAAATCAATGTCAGGTGATGACGTAATTTAATCATTTCAAAATTAGAGCCTATAATGGCAGAGTACGGCACTGCGGCGCCATGTTTCAGGCGATGATGTACAACAGTGTACATAGGTGTCGTAGACATAGGCCTTTTATCAGCCTCTATTGCAGAATGTTGACCCATAGTCAGCCAAAATTTTTAGATTACACTGTGGTGCGGATTTCTCAATTTTGTGCGTCATTGCATTTAGTTGTTCATGTTGTTATTTTCTTCTTTTACTCTATAATTATTGGAAACTTAAAATAGCAAATTCTACATATTTAATTATAGAAAAAATTCATCCCGGGACGTTTCATTGTCGAGGAAAGGATGTGTCTGGGACGCAGGACTTTTTCAAAATCCTGGACTGTCCCGGTCAATCTGGGACATGTGGTCACCCTATTTAAAATTAGAAAGTTAATCTGTATTGCAGTCAAAATTAAATTGCCTCGGCTTCATCGTATTTCACCATTACGTAGGTCTACTGCAAGAGCTTGTCTCGTAACGTGAAATTGGCCATTTGTTGTAGAAATTAATAACCGTACAATGCTTTAGTATTAAATTATTGCTGTCCCAGTTTTAAATTATTTGAGTCAAAATTGAATTTCCTCGGCTTTATAGCGTTTCGCCACTACGTGCTGCAAAGCAGGTCACGTCACTTGAAATTGGCAATATCTTCTAGAATTTATAACCACATAATGGCAATGATTAATTTAAAATTTGACAATTAATCTATGTTGCAGTTGGATATAATATACCAAGTCAAAAATAATTTGCCTCGTCTTAATGGTATTTCGCCATTACGTAGGGCTCCTGCACAAGCGGCGCTCGTCACGTGAAATTGGCATTTTGTTGTAGAAATTAATGACCTAATTATGCCTCAGCTGCCAATCATTCATTTAAAATTAGAAAATTTAATCTATATTGTCACACCTGCTTTTGTTATCTACACTGGCTACCTGTATCTGAGCGTATCAACTTCCAGCTACATGTAGGATATCAGTAGCCTACTCGTACACGAAGCGCGTTATAGTCATTATAGTCTTGCATTCCTTCTAATTATCCATGGTTAGGCCTACACTCAGTAGCTTTGTAAACAGCTGACCCCTCTTCGATCAGCGTTTGCTGGAAAGTATGTTGTTTCTGGTACATGTCTTGTCTTTGGCCCAGTGCGTATTTTAAGAGATTTTGACTCCTGTAACGAAGTTGGTTACGACTAGGGGTCTGGGGGAGCGTCGTAAGCTCTCCTAGCGGAGTCTGGGTGGAGCCCCAGCCGACAGCACATTTTAGAGCATTTACTGCCTAATGGAGCCAGTTTTAGCCACTTCATTTTACCAAATTTGCATTCTATCATTACACATATACCTATTTAAGTCGTGCATAGAAGTTTCAAAATATGACATAATTGGTTCAACCATACCACCAAAGTAATTGATATAACTAAGTCAGTGACAGGCTCTTGTCTGATCTTGTTTGATGGTGGAGAACATGGGACACTTGTGAACTGATTTGGTCAAAAAAGAGGTAAAATTGTTAGCACGTGAGCGCGATTTTTTTTTTACCTTTTCGGTGTTTCTTGAAAATACGGGGGAGCAACTGTATACTGTGTTTAACACTGTTAAAGGTGGGGGTCGACCTTGTTTCCCTCGACCCACTCCATTGAGTGATTTCAATATAACCGATCATTAACGGTATCAAAAGACATTGACAGTCGATAGCTCATTCTCAGACTCTAGAGATCACTCGTTCTACTTGCCTAGAATGTGGAGCTACAATAGCTAACGTAGACTGCCATTGGTTGCTGGAAGAACCTAGAGTGTGCACAGGTCCAAGAGATATATGTAGACTTGTGTATCACGTGTTAACTATTTAAGTAGTTATGGCGTGCTTCGATTCGATTTTCAGATAATGTTTACTTCGTTGAATATTTCGAATTAGAAGGTTAACAATTTAATATTGTAATATAACAATAAAAGTAGAGTATTACCTGGGACAAATCACCCAAACTACTGGGACAAATCCTAAGACTACTGGGACATTTGTCCCACTAGTTATACAGTTAAAATATGCCCTGGTTCCACTTCAAACCTTGCACCACAAGAAAAGGATCTTCGGTTGCTTTTTCATCTGGTAGTCGAATAATCGTTTATAAACTTCAGTCGTAGTATGAGAGTGAGAGAGAGAGAGAGAGAGAGAGAGAGAGAGAGAGACAGACAGACAGACAGACAGACAGACAGACAGACAGACAGACAGAAAGGGAGAGAAAGAGAGAGAAGAAAGACAGAAAGAGAAAGACAGTGTGTGTGTATTTGCGCCTATGTTAGACACCCTAACATCGTTTAGCACTGAAGAATGCAACATAAAACACTCTTGAATGCAACATATGGCACCATCTAACACCGTTGAACCCCATAGAACGTAAACACCGCCTAACACCGTTGAACCTCATCCTATGGTAACTTAAAGCTGCAAAGCATCACATCATCGTTATCGTATTCTCGATATATGTGAAACGCAACTTAAAATCTAAGCACACGGTACCAGTTTGTTCGCGGAGTCTGCGTCGTCTCAGAGAGGTTGTCAAGAAATACCAGCTGGAGGTCTAAGTCCGGGTGTTAGTCTGAGAACAACACAACAAACTATAGGCCTATAGGAGAAAACTAACACTGCTAGGCTACATCACAACACCACAGAACGGAATGATTTCATAGCTCAGATCAACTTCATTGTGTTGCATCGTGTGTGTTTATGTTGCATCGTGTGTGTTTATGTTGCATGGCATGTGTGTTTATGTTGCATCATGTGTGTTTATGTTCCAGCATGTGTGTCTATGTTGCATCATGTGTATCTGTGTTGCATTATGTGTGTCTATGTTGCATCATATGTGCTTATGTTGCATCGTGTGTGTTTGTGTAGGGGGCATAGACACCCACACCCATATGCAACTGCCCTTTATGGGCACCGTTGCCATCGACGACTTCTACCACGGCACGAGGGCAGGAGTGGCTGGAGGAACAACGATGATCAGTTAGTCAAATTATTCCCCTCTGTTTTAAAGCCTAGTTTTCACCGATTTGCTTTGTATATAATGCTCTGTGCGCCTTTTAAAGGCGCTATATCAAGAGACATGAGCTTTTTGGTCTCTCTTTGTCTCTAACAACAGTAGTTGAAAACCATTCTGGTTTATCGTGGTTTTATTTTGTCGTGCTGGAAGCGCCTCTCGAAAGTTTTTCTTGTAGAAGCGCTATATAAATCTTCGCATTTGATTGCGCCCATCATCGCCAGTTACAGACGCAGTATCAACATCAACAAGACAACAACAAGACAACAACAAGACAACAACAACAAGATTACCACAACAAGACAATGACAACAAGACAACGACAACAAGATGATCATAGTCGATCATGTTAACACCCTATTCTTCACGCTTAACGTTGCCATCAATGTTGCTGTTGTTGTTGCCTGCCTCTGATTAATTATGGAGCGCCTTTTATAAAACTGACGGAGGTGCTATATATACGTAATCAGATATATAGGGTGGTGGTATGAAATACTATTTGTGATTTGTATCCAGTTGATTTCGCATGTCCATCGAAGGGCGAGTCTCTGTTGGAGGCCTATGACAAATGGAGACAGTGGGCAGATCCAAAGGTCACCTGCGACTACAGCCTTCACGTATGTGTGACCTGGTGGAGCGAACAAGTGAAGCGTGAAATGGAAATACTCGCCAAGGAAAGAGGTAGGCATACGGAATGTTGTTTAGAAGAGCAGTAGTCTACTCTCTCAACGTTGTGCGTCGAGAAAGCTCATTATAGATTCGAGCAAGACCATTAGAGTGACGATGAATGACTGCATTAAGTGCACTTGAAATACAGGAGCTGCATTCGGGCGTAGTGTAAATGTAAATGTAAATGTAAATGTTTACTGTACATTTATCTATGGTGACTGCATAGCCTCGACAGTGTGTTACCGTATAATCTTGACAGCGTGTCTTACCGTATAGCCTCGACGGTGTGTCTTGCAGACGCCTATAGAGTTCATTCATTTGTTCGGGCGTTCGGAACATTTGAATAGTAGACAGGTGTTGCCAGCCAAACCACGGCGAAAGAGAATAGTTTACTAATTAGTGACGACATTAAAAAGGTTAAACTGTTGTCTGACTGCAGGCCACGGTGGCACGGTGTACCTCCCTACTGGATATTATAATTTGTGTTAGTGACTGTTCTTGCCCACTGCGTTCATGTCAACTTCCAGAATTATTTAGGCGTTCTAGGAATTCTTGAAGTTTTCCAGATCCGAATTCGTAAACTAATAGTCAGATTTAAAATAGATTATCGTTTCTAAGTCCTAATCTAGACCTAATCATACTACTGATGGCGGCAGAAGAGTGCCACGACCCGGGACCCAGGTTAAACTGTAAATGCAGCAGTATATGATGGAACATAGCCGGAAAAACAATTAGGCCTACGCAAAGCTCGAGGGTACGTACCATACGTATTCTATTTTTTGAAAGGTACGTACGTATTTTAACGTACCCTATTTTAGGGTACGTAAACAATACAAAAATACGCTAACCACGTCATTGCTCATTATCCAATCAAATAATTGTTTTTCGCATTTTTCAACACTTTCACGTGCGTCCATTCCTTCCCACGTTCTCTGGGCATCGCTGACTGATGCGTATAAAGATATACTACAACTGTTGAGTTACAGAAATTTGCAAACCAGTGACGTGTACTAATAGCTCTCCTCAGAATGAAAGTACAATTTGCATTAAATTAATTATAACCGAAGAATTGATCGAATTAAATTTACTGCTACGCTACCGGAAGTACCGGTTTCAATGACTCATACTGTTGACGTCAGATTATACGTAGGCAATGGGTCGCCGAGTAAACCATAAATAAAATTTTCGTGTATGATACGTACCATACCCGTATTGTATTTTTTGAAAGGTACGTACGTATTTTAACGTATTCTATTTTAGGGTACGCGTACCCTCGAGCTTTGGGCCTACGCATAAAGGTCAGGTTCTTAAACCGAATACGTTGCTGGATACTTTGCACTCCAGTCATGGGCGGTGATCATGGGGGGACGAGGGAGACATGTCCCCCCACCTTTAAGAGTGGGGGGATACGCCATACATTTGTCCCCCAAATTTTGAGGAAACACCAAAAAAGGCGGAGAATGTAATTGCGCGTGAAGGTTTTCGCTGCCTTTTTGAGCAGATGAGGT
>OY744609.1:13426789-13594289 GCA_963556255.1 Allolobophora icterica | reverse complement strand
CATTAGATTAGGAGCCAGTAGATCAGAAGCCATTAGATTCGTAGCCATTAGATTAGAAGCCAGTAGATCGGAAGCCATTAAATTCGTAGCCATTAGATTAGAAGCCAGTAGATCAGAAGCCATTAGATTCGTAGCCATTAGATTAGAAGCCATTAGATTAGGAGCCAGTAGATCAGAAGCCATTAGATTCGTAGCCATTAGATTAGAAGCCAGTAGATTAAAAACCATTAGATTAGAAGCCATTAGATTAGAAGCCATTAGATTAGGAGCCAGTAGATCAGAAGCCATTAAATTCGTAGCCATTAGATTAGAAGCCAGTAGATCAGAAGCCATTAAATTCGTAGCCATTAGATTAGAAGCCAGTAGATCAGAAGCCATTAGATTCGTAGCCATTAGATTAGGAGCCAGTAGATCAGAAGCCATTAAATTCGTAGCCATTAGATTAGAAGCCAGTAGATCAGAAGCCATTAGATTCGTAGCCATTAGATTAGAAGCCACTAGATTAAAAACCATTAGATTAGAAGCCAGTAGATCAGAAGCCATTAGATTCGTAGCCATTAGATTAGAAGCCATTAGATTAGGAGCCAGTAGATCAGAAGCCATTAGATTCGTAGCCATTAGATTAGAAGCCAGTAGATCAGAAGCCATTAGACTCGTAGCCATTAGATTAGGAGCCATTAATGAATTTTGGTTACAGTATAGGCA
Organism: Allolobophora icterica; assembly: GCA_963556255.1. Classification (NCBI taxonomy): domain Eukaryota; kingdom Metazoa; phylum Annelida; class Clitellata; order Crassiclitellata; family Lumbricidae; genus Allolobophora; species Allolobophora icterica. Next base: position 13,593,584 of record OY744609.1, on the reverse strand, counting down.
GACATTTTCTGTTCAAATGACCAAATTGTTTTACTTTTGGTTATTCAGATTTTAAAAGTGCAATGACAAATTTCCCAGCTACTAGCTATTCCGAGTTTGTTTTTGTAGGGCTTTTATATAATATTTCCTTCCTTAGTAGTATAGGGCTTTTGATATTAGTTAACTGATAAGTGATGTAGGGCCTTTGACAATAGGTAGGGCCTAATTGCTAAGTAATGTAGTCGAAGTTGGATTACCAGGCAACCGTTTTAGTGACCATGCCGCCTTGTGAGTTACTTAAAGGGCGCCACACAAGTGGTGCTATGATACCTACATACCAGCGGATTCTTTGTAGAGGTGACCTTCACCTGACCGGAACGGATAACTGCACTTTTAACGCCGATCAGAAGGCTCTTGGAAAAGACGACTTTACGAAGATTCCTAACGGAGTGAATGGAGTGGAGGATCGCATGTCCGTCATCTGGGAAAAGGGTGTCGTATGTACAGCAAAAACTTGCACCTATCGGTAGAGAACTACATAGGCTTAAGCCTCACTTTAGGCTTGTTTTGAGGACTATTACTTTTAGGCTGGCTGGGATAGTTCGAGGAGCTTGAACTCTTTAGTAGGCCTAAGTTTAGTAGAAGTTGCACACGTGTCTGCGCTGTTAGTGTGGTGTGATCGGGATTACTTTTCTATTGGGGGGGGGAGGCGATAGCGCATTGGATAACATCTGGCGTAGAGTGCGAGAGGTACAGAGATCGAGTCCCATAGGCGGACATGCTTTGTAGGCTGCAAATTGCGCCGTGTATTGCAGGCTGTCTGTTCTGTTAGTAGTTAAGATTTATCGCATAACATGTACATGTACAGCGCAGTGCGTTTGCAGGCGCTTAATTAAAGAATAAATATTATTATTATTATTATTATTATTATTATTATTATTATTATTATTATTATTATTATTATTATTATTATTATTATTACTTACGTTTCAACCAAATGATTTTTATTCATGAGCCATTGCTTATTTTACATGTAATATATGACCGATTTCCTTACCATACTTTACCTTAGTTTATCGTATTTTACTTCAACTTACCTTACCTTACCATGTCCTACGTTGCATCTTACACTACATCACATTTCGTTACATTACGTCTGTCACCTTTCCTCGATCGATGCTGGGAATGCGTGGTTACCACCTTGTCTTGTCTTGCCTTGTCTTGTTTGCTTTGTCTTGCGTTCATTTGCATAATGTCAATTTCTACCGATGCTTAGACTTCTGGAAAGATGGACCCTTCTCGATTCGTTGCCGTTACGAGCTCCACAGCGGCAAAGATATTCAACATTTATCCAAGAAAGGTTTAAATTCTGATAATCATGCTACCATTCAAAGAATGTCATCGTCATCTTTGCTATTTCGTACTCATTTAGAGTCGATAAGCTATCGCAATGTAAGTTTATGTTAGTTGAAGACCAGTTTGATATGAAACTAAACTATAATTATCATTTGACAAACCAGGATACGAGGTGTTATGTGTTGCATGGAATTAGGACGAAACTAACTCAGTTGAAAGTTGCAGACACTTAGCAATCACGAGCCACGCCGTTAATCTAAGCTGTTCTACCTAATGTAATGGCTTCAATTGTAATGGCTTCTAATGTAACGGCTTCTAATGTAACGGCTTCTAATGTAACGGCTTCTAATGTAATGGCTTCTAATGTAATGGCTTCTAATGCAATGGCTTCTAATGCAATGGCTATGACTTCTAATGCAATGGCTTCTAATGCAATGGCTATGACTTCTAATGCAATGACTTCTAATGCAATGGCTATGACTTCTAATGCAATGGCTTCTAATGCAATGGCTTCCAATCTGATGGCATCTACAGCACAATTACCATCATATAGCCCTAAGTGCATAAGACAACAAGCAATGGTCGTTTGAAGCGCAACCGTGGTCACACTCGTAATCCTGTTAATCAAATAGAGAAACCGATAGGTAAGTAGGACTAGAGGAGTTTAAATAGGCCTACTAAGTACGGGTGGTCCTGACCCAGTCATAACTTCAACTGATCTTTGAACTGAACCTCGACCTGTATAATACATTTACTACTTAGGCCAATCTAACCTGATCTAATCAAACTGCTTCTATAGCGCCGTTGTCGAAGGCATCAATCGATGGTCACTTCCGGTGAAATCGTATTGAAGAATACAATCCGTAATGTTGAATTCCGTATACGCCCTCCTGTTCCGTTTAGTGTCAATTTCCTTATTCGTCGTATTTTCCAACCGTGTTCCGTTCCGTTTTGTTTCTGAAGGGACGAATCGCCGTTGGTTCTGACGCCGATGTCGTTGTCTGGGACCCGGAAGCGACGCGGACCATATCGGCCAAGACGCACCACCACGCCTGTGACTTCAACATCTTCGAAGGCATGGAGTGCCACGGCGTTCCGCTCTACGTCCTGTCGCGCGGAAGGATAGTTCGCGATCCACACGGGGTACGTATTCGTTATCGTAAACTCTGAATTTCTACAGCGCTACTCTAAAGCTAAGCGCAGGGCACCAGTTAATTCACGAGCGCTGTGTCGTGTCAGAGGGGTTGTCTAGAGATGTCAGTTGAAGATCCGAGTCCGGTTGCCAGAAACACCAGAGAGAGAGAGAGGAGGCAGAGCGGCTGCTAGCCTACTTGAGCGGGTTTCGTTGAGGATGCATCATGAGAAGGCCTGCAAGGCCTTAGGTCATAGTCACTTTCGTTGAGCTTGGTTAGCTACACTGGTTGGAGCCCATGGTTACATCCCATGCACCTCTGTGCATGTCGATCCAAGTTCGTCTCCCAATCAGTGATGGGCACTAAACTGTTTTTTTTTAGTTAAACTAAAACTATTTTCCAACTAAAAAAATATAGTTTAACTAAAGTTGGCAACTAATTTGGGAAATTAGTTAACTAATCTAAAAAAGCAGTTAAACTTTTTCCAAGTTTTTCCAACTTTTTTCAACAAGCATTTTCACAATAACAGATGTTAAGTTAACTGTAATAATGCATAGCGTCAATGACAATTTCACCTTTAGACTATGCAATGTGTACTGTTCTAGCATACAGTTACAGGCATAGGCCTACTGTAGGTAGTGTATGAATTTGAAAACACAGGCTGTTAAATTGTTAATGCTAAAACCATGCAGTGTCAATCAATAAGTTTCGCGTTGAGTTGTTGACAGTGTTCGATGTTCATTGCGGAAAATAGCTGCGTATTGCTGATTTTTTAGTTAAACCTATTAGTTGGCAACTAAAATTTTTTAGTTGAACTATGGTTTTAACTAAACTATATTTTTTAGTTAAACTTCATCCTTAACCAAAAAAATTTAGTTAAAATAAAAGTTAGCAACTTTTTAGATAACTATTGCCCATCACTGCTCCCAATGTTGGCTTATTTAAGGGATTTGAATATCTGGCTAGCACGGTCATTACACGCATGGACCTTATATGGCGTGGCATCCATTCAAACGGGCAGCGGTGATGAAGGATATAATTATATATATGATCTGAGATACAGACCGGTGAGGTTTTACAACTATATAGAGTATTTTCTGTGCATGCATATTTAATAATTTTGACTGAATGCGTAGAAATGCCTGATGTTCTTTAGGTTCACGCAGTTGCCGGATCCGGTGAATTCGTTCCAAACCCTCCCTACTCTGACATCGTCTACGGAAGAATCAAACAGCGAGACAAGGCAAGTCATTCCCACTCTAATTCTATCCATCAACCTTCAACAGTTTCTGACATTATATCCATTTGCGTAACTTTCGGAACGTACGTATCTATAGTGTATCCGTACTCCCCAGTCCCCACTCACTCACTCACTCGCTCACTCACTCGATGCATTAGTCCTGTCCCGTTGCAAAGGCCATCCCCGTTAGCTCTACTAATTAGCGTTTGATTTGATTTGCCTAAACTTGTCATGAATTCCTCTCTCTCCTTCCAGATAAACAAACCACGCTTGGTTGAGCGCCAACCGTACGATGGACCAGTCATCCGTATCGACAGTTCCTAAATTCACGCATGATTGCTTCGTCATGGTCTCGTCTGCGGGTTGCTTTGAACACTGAGCTACGAAAGAGAACTGGAAAGAGAACACTCCCCCATTGGTTCAGGCTAATCCGATTTCGATGTATCTTCCCGACATATTTCACTTTTGGCCCATAGATCTGTGACATATATATATGGGCAAGAGTTTTCCTCCGCTTAGTGAACTCTGACGTCCATAGGCGCCGACTTTTGCTTTTGTCTCTGGGTGCCAGTCAGAGGCGGATCCAGAAGGTTTATCAAAGTTTTAAAGGACCAACGGAACTTTTTTAGGAAATCATCTCCGATAACTGAGGACATTTCTTTAGTCATCCGTGTGTAAACATAAGAAAATTTTAAATGGGGGCCATGGCCGGATCTGGTGCCAGTGCATATTTTAAGATAATTCAATCCTAAAATTTGACGACTTTTTAAGGAATTCATCCCCCGAAAAAATGTGACGACCTTTTTTTAGGAATACCCAAAACAATTGAATTTAAGGTCCGAATTCTTCTGGGTGCCAGGCCCCCACCGAACTTTTTCTCTGGCCCCCAAGAAGTCGGCGCCTATGCTGACGTCGTTTCGGCAAGCGATCGAGGAGCTCAGCAGAGAGAAAAATAGATATTCTGTAACCTTATTAGGCCTACATCAGTTCAATAGAAATCATCGCCTGATCTGTATGGACTACCTCACGCTTTTCTTGCCACAAAATATCGTAACTTGCTAATATTATGTAAGCAGTAGAATGTAGGCCTATCTAGGCCTTAAGCCTAACAAAAAGTGGTGCTGGTCGTAATCGGTGCAAAGCAAGAAGGCCTATATATAGTCTGTGCTAACTGCATACATAGGGTCTATTTGTTGCATAGCTAAGTTTCAAATTAATAATAGTAATCGGGAACTCTTCCAATTTCCAAACAGTTACTGGAAGCCAATTAAGCAACCAGCTCCTCTTCTACCCTATCTCTTCTCCGCCTTTCCGTTAACTCGTCATTAAGTTTGCAAGTCGGTCCATAGCCATAGCTATTCCGCCTCTCTGGAATAAACTCCCGCCAGAATCAAGTCAAATATCTGATCCATCCTACAAACTCACCAAAACCTCACCTCTTGCTATTATCTCTCCACAGGTCTTTCACTCAAAACTGAAAACACTGTTCTTTCACAAATCCTATCTTGATTCCTCCTCTTCCCCTTACCTCCTTCGTCGCTTCAACACCATCCACCTTAGTCTTGTGACTCTTCGCCTATACGACCCTTTGGATCTTGACCTGGAACCGACTTTGACCCTGCCTGTCTATCAATTTTCTTTGACTAAGCGCCTGTGAAAAAGCTGGTTCTCGCGATTCCGCTTTTTCTGGGCACCATAGAAGTTTCGAGATTACGATTACGGTTAAGTGCAGGCACCAGTTATTCACGTCAAGCCAGAGTGGCTTTCCAGCGATGCCGTTTAAAAAGTGAGGTCCGGTAAAGGGAGACCAGAGAGGGCCAAGAGATATGGAAACATAGGCCATAAAGTAGGGACAAGACATGTTGTTCGACAGAAGGATAGAGGTCGGTAGATCAGCTAGATCCGTGTACGTGCCTGCATTCAGCTTCGCCCGGCAGCCGGGATCTGGCTGGGTCTGTTTCGCCCGCTTTACTCTATAATAGCCCAAAGTTACGCGACGGGACATCGGAAATTATATAGATAGGATTCTATATAATAGTTTCCTTATATGCAAATTTGTCCGTCGTATGACGCTACGTCACAAACGGCTTCTGTTCTGTTGTGAGTTTGTGACGTCAGTACTGCCGTCTTGACGACGGTTGTCTTGACGACGGCGATCAGAGCATTTTAACTAAGGATACATATAGGCCTATAATGATACACTGTCGTCACGTCATAATTATGACGGGCAAATACACTAGTCAAACAACATAATAACCGATGTACGTCTGTCTGTCTGTCTGTCCCGTAACAAACACTATTGTGACGTCACTATACTGCCGCCTTGGCGACGGCTGTCTTGACGACGACTATAGGCTTATAATATGACGTCATAATATAACGGGCTAATACTCTGTTAAGCCTAATTGTTATCACTGCAATAATTGTTTTATATACCGTGATTTTTCACGGGTTACAGCTAGTAAATAAATAATAAGACTGAATTTAGAAGATCTGTAACAAGGTGAGCACTACAAATGACGAATCTAAGTATAAACTATGAAAATTAGCAAAATTCTACCGAAAATGCAAGAACCGTTTTACGTGCTCTGTCCTTCAGCAACGCCCCTCAACCCATCTACAATGTGCCATTGACCACAAACCGTGGTCAATGGCACAACGCGGGCATGTACGGGTCATGTCCAGTGAGCGTCGTTGTCAAACTCCTATCGCTTTGTGGCCTCGGGAACGATGTTTTGTTGTCTGACAGTTCGGATAGGCTACTATTCACAGTGGACAGCTCCAGTGTGTACTTCCTCCGATCCCGCTATCTGACTGAATGTCGGATGTAACAGCGTCCCAAATGCATGGAGGTCATACGAACCATATTCCCAATGCTTATTGGCTGGCGGGAACCCACCCATTTTCAAATTTCACACGAACTTCTTACAACACCCGACTAGGTGTTAAAGAAATGGAAATGCGTGCCTTTTCTCTGCGACACCCGAACGAACTAATTAACTAAGAAATCAATTAATTCCGTAACTATTAAAGAAATGTAACTGTTCATGTGTAAAAATGTATTACAGAAAGAGTGAATTTCATTGTATCACATCTAGAAGTTGATTTGAGGTCTAACTGAAAGATGTAACACTTGAAGCGTTCCTGCCTCTTAAACATATATACTTTTTTGTAATTCCGTTACTGTCATTGGTTGTAAAGGCAACGCACCCAGGTATGAACAGTAATGCCTGGCGTAAAAAACACGCACTAATGTGGACCACTGTAACGGCATACCTGCCGATATTTTCTTCGCAAATTAAGAATTTCTACTCTGATCCATCCACAACTTCACCTTCCAATCTCTTTTATCCTAAACGAATCAATCCCGCCTTAGCAGCTGCTCTGCCTCCCTCTCCCCTGGTCTTCTGGCAACTGGACTTAGTTCTTCACTTGGTATCTCTAGACAAACCCTCTGACGCGACGCAGCGTCCATGAATAGGCTGGTCACTGCTATTTGCCTTTCTGCAGGGCGTTAGCCAGTTTGAGTTTACGATTACAATGACTTTGACTGGCAGAAAAAAATTAACATTGATACATCAATGTCTGCCGCGTTTAGAGCTTACATTTGAGAGCAAGGGTATATATGGTTGGATGGATCCAGAGTTTAACGACATCTTATGACAACAAAAGCAAACGATCTGTGACGTCATAGGACTATACGTAATTAGCCTTCTATTTTAAAACATAGAGCGCTTATCTAAGATACGAGTTATCTAAGGTGACGTCACTCGAAGTCAGAGGCGATGACGAGAAGAAAGGTTTTCAGGCGCTTGCGGAACTGGGAAGGAGAGAAAGTGAGGAGGTCAATCTTAAGAGCAACAGTGGTTCAGGCTAATCCGATTTGGATGCATCTTTCCGACATATTTCACTCATGGCCCATGGATCTGTGACGTATGGGCAAGAGTTTTCCTCCTTTTAATGAACCCTGACATCGTTTCGGCAAGCGATCGAGAAGCTCAGCAGAGAGAATAGATATTCCGTACCCTTATTACGCCTACTTTAGCTGCATAGAAATCATCGCCTAATAGCCTATGTATGGACTACCTCACGCTTTTTGTTGCCACAAAATATCGTAACTTGCTAATAATTATTATGTATGCAGTAGAATGTAGGCCTATACCTAGGCCTTAAGCCTAACCAAAAGTGAAGCAGGTCGTAATCGGTGAAAAGCAAGAAGTCTTTAGTCTGTGCTAACTGTATGCATAGGGTCTGTTTGTTGACTGCCATTTGATTTCATTTAACAGCACAGTACAGTAATAACTGCATTTTTATAGCCTTACGTTCAAAGTTCAGAAGTGCATTAACGACAACGTGTAAATGTAATTGTAAGTCTCGGACATTTCTCAACGCCACGCAGAAGCCGCGTCCGGGAGCTTCTGTATATGCGCTAAATTAAAGTCCAGGTCTGCAAGATCCAGGTTTGATCAGTTTCGGTGACAAGACTTAGTCAGAACAACGAAGAATCCAGGGCGGGGGTCTGGCCGTTGAGACAGCATGGAGACAACAGATAACGCACGGCAGAGCATCGATAGCTTATACTCTATCGTATAAGGCGCTGCTGAGCACAGGTGAGTGGCGCCATAGCAAGTAGGCCTACTGTGTGATGATGATGACGATGATGATGATAATGATGATGATAAGTGGACTTGGGGCGTGGTGGCTCAGTGGTAAGTTCGGCGCCTTGTGACCGGAGGGTTGCAGGTTCGAATCCCACTCTAGCCGCTGCGCATGGACCTTGGGCAAGTCCTTCGCTCGCGATTGCTCGTGGCGCTTCGGCGTGAAAACTCCGACACGGCGACACAGTATCAAATGCTGTAGTCGGGAGCGCCTCTCAGTAGTAGTGTACTTGCGGAGGCGGGTGCCAACTTTTGCTTTTGTCTTTGTGTGGCAGTGGGTGCATGGGCACAGCATAAATAATAATAATAATAGCAGAGATTTAAGTGCCATATAGTTCGTAAACAGTGGCATGGGTCCTCCCTCTCTTCCCCTATCACCTAGTGCGTTTTAGCGGATTTTCGAAGAAAGAGAATTGTTTTCTTCTAAATGGTTCCAGCGGTATTATTTATTCATTATTTTAAATAATAATTAATTAATTATGTACAGGCTGTTATGTATATTCGTTTAATTCTTGAAATCAAGCTTTGCTGGCAATAATTAAACGCAGCAAATTACAGATAGGGATAGGGTAGATGCTAAGTGTCTTGGATGGGCCTACTGGAGCTCCTAAGTGTCTTTTGAAGTGTCTACTAGAGTTTAAATTGAAGTTAGCAAATGTCTTTGTACAGCATTCTTGGAATAAAGTGACTGTGAAATCATGCAATGTTGGGTGTGTGTGTTGCAGTAACAATACACGGGTGGAATAAAGCACTAAGTGCCATTATTTCTTTTATACGCTTATCGCGTGTTTCCTGTAGGTTGGTCTCTCATCTATGGAAGAAAGTACTAATGATCATTAATTCCAGTAAATAGTAACGTTTAATTCGCCGTATGGCAGCACCCTATCAGTCACACGTAAACAAAAATGGACGCTCGCGCAGAGGCTCAGCACGCTAATTTTTTGTCTTCAGAAGTCAATATTACTTATTATTCGTCACAGTCTAGTGATGAAACGGAATACTATGATAATGATTCGGAATTTGAAAGGCAGAATGCAAGTCGTGCTAAGGAAAAAGGCAAGATTCGGACAAAACACGAGGACTTATGGTCTGATAACACGAGGAAGCGAAGGAAGAATGCGGTTAGGATAATACTTGTAAAATAGTTTCTATTCAAATAATAATGCAGTAGAGAATAGTATTTCTTCTGGGAGAAATGTCAGAATGCTTTATAACATCCTTATTGTCGCGGTCGACTCCTTCGATCGCAACGACGAACCAACGAAGGAACTATTAAAAGATCTTTATTTAAAAATAAAGTCGATTAAGTGTAGAGTAAGTCAACTCGTCTATCAAATATCACAATCGTAGACAGCACACAGGTTGGCTGGTCTCGATTGAACGTTATACGATCAATGTTTCAACGTTTACAAATCTTCGTCAAAAGGCCCTTAATGTACAGCAGGTCTATCTTATATAGAGTTCTCCCGGATTCCAGAACGTTCTGTGACGTCACTGTACTTTTCCCTGGAAAGTCCTACTGAACACGTATATCCTTGTTGCATGCACCGAATTAATGTTGACAGCTTGCTGCAGAAATTTCCGTGCGTTGTAAACAAGCTTGTTGACGCGTCGGTTTTCTTCCCTTGATGCATGCACCCGCGTAGACCACGACATTCCCTCCGCCCTCAGATGATGACACGTCTTCAGCACCATCCCGAACGGGTCATCACGATCAAGCCGGTCCTCCAGACTCCATCTCGATACAGCATATACAACCAAAACAAAACACATCAGTTAGTCAACTTATCCACACAATTTGCGGGCTCGATCCTTGTGTGTCGGGCCATTTCCCCCCTTCACCATCCGAGTCACAACCGAGAGAGGAAATCAGCCACCGTGTTCTGACGTCCAGGACGATATCGAAAGTCCACGTTAAACTCTTGCAATGCTAACGCCCAACGAGTCAGTTTCGCACTCTTAGGGCTTGCATCTGTGAGATAAGACAAAGGATTATGATCTGAATAAATGATTATCTTTGATAAGAATATCCATGACTTGAATCGTTTAAGTGCCCAAATTACTGCGAAAGCCTCTCTCTCAATTGTAGACCAATGCATCTGTGTATCTGTAAGTTTAAGGCTAGCAAAAGCAATTGGTTTTTCTTGACCTTCTTCGGTCCACTGAAACAAGCAACACCCGACCGCGGTGGCACTTGCGTCAACACTTAAACCAAATTCCTTAGTGAAATCAATGGTATGCAACTGTGTAGCTTTACTGAGATCATCCTTTAACTTATCTAGTGCTTCTTGATGCTTTTGCTCCCAAGGCACCTTCGTAGGTATGTTGTCTCGTGTCAAATCAGTTATTATCCGTGCTTTTTCAGCTAAAGCAGGTATAAAATTTCGAAAATAACTGAAAAAACCCATAACCTTTCTAACTTCTTTCTTTGTTGTTGGAGGATGGATATCATTGATCGTAGCGATCTTACCTGGATCAGGTTCAATACAACCTGACCCTACTATATGGCCAACAAACTTTATTTTGTTTTGTGCAAAATTACATTTTCTTAAATTCAAAGTGAGTCCTGCTTCCTCAATAGTTTGCAAGAATTTCTCTAGATGTTCTAAATGGTCATTCCAATTCATTGAAACCACTGCCATATCATCGACGAATGGTTCGGTAAAACTTCGCACTGGATGTAAAACTTGGGTCATAGCACGAATAAAGGTATTGCTAGCGGACTTGAGTCCAAACGGCATTCTTGTGAACTCAAAAAGTCCTGCATCACATACGAATGCCGTAAGCCATCGATGTTCTTTCCGAACTGGAATTTGCCAATACCCCGATTTCGCGTCGAAAACACTAATAAACTTTGCCCGTCCCACCTTTTGTAAGACGTCAGCAATGTCTGGGGTCGGGTAACAATCACCTAGAGAATATTTGTTAACATGGCGATAATCAATTGCCAATCGAACGCCATTTTGACCTTTGGGTCCCTTTAAAACGCAAACTACCGGACTGGCCATTTCACTTTTCGATGGTCGAATGATGTCTAATGCCAACATTTCTTCTATCTGGCGTTTTACTTCAGGTTTAAGTAGCTCAGGTACTTTATATGCCCTTAAACGCTTAGGAGTGAAATCATGAGTTATCTTAATTTCATGTTCTAATACTGGACAATACCCAGGTTTATCCACAAATACTGCCGTGTGCCGATCCAAAACTTCAAAAAGTTGCTTCTGTTCCTCTTGCGAAAGATGCGCTATAATCAGAGGATCAATTCGCTTACTCGGGCTTATTTGATCACGTTCTTCCTGATCTACAACCTCTACTATACCAAATTCTTCATCTTGATCAACAATTACTGAACAGCTATTGATCATCGCTTGTTCGAGTCGTTCATGGTATCGCTTGATCTTATTTGCGTGTAAATGTCTTTGTTTTCCCTCTATTTCTACTATATAAGAATATGGGGATTTAACCTTGACTACGGTAGCAGGTCCTTGCCATCGACTATAAAATTTAGAACTACCAAAATCTGGTGCTAATACTGCTACTTTATCTCCAACTTCGTATTTTCTGTCAGTACTACGCAAGTTATAATAATCTGCATACCGCTTTGTTTCTATATCACTATAGTAATCTGCATAAACTTTCGCGAATTCGAGGTTTTCCTTCAGTGATTGGAGATACTCTTCGGGTGATTTACCTAAGTTAAGAGGTACTTTTCGTTCGCCAGCCCACGATTCCTTCAACACACTAAGTGGACCCCGAGGAAGAGTTCCATAAACCATAGTGAATGGCGAAATATGAGTCGTGCCTGAAGGTTTTTCTCTAAGGCTCCACAGAACAAACGGTAACAATTGGTGCCATCCACGAGGATCAGATTGAGCAAGCTTAAAGATCATGGTTTTCAAGCTTTGGTTGCATCTTTCAACCAATCCAGCTGCCTCAGGATGTCCAGGGGTATTAAATCTGGGACTACAACCCATTCGCCGCAAGAATTCTTTCGTCAAACGACTGGTAAAGTTGGTACCACAATCAGAACTGATGATCCTTGGAATAGAAAAAGTTGTAAAAACTTGCAACAGAGCTTCACAAACTCCCTTTGCATTCAGCGATCTAAGAGGATACGCCATCGGCCAACGAGAAAATTTATCCACCAGAACCAGAGCATAATTGTACTGGGGTTTCGATTTGTTGGATTCTCCAGTCACTACCATAGGGCCAATACAATCCATATTTAGATGGTTAAAACAGAGTTCATCCGCCCTCGGAATAGGAGTGATCGGGACTCGATCTGCCACTTTAACTGGAGTTCTTAGTTGACAAATTTGACAAGACGCACAATATTCGCGAATCCTCTCATCCATTCTTGGAAACCAAAAGTTTAATTTGATCCTGGCTCTCGTTGCCTTAAAAGCCATGTGCCCAGCACATGGGGCATCGTGTGCTACTCGCAAGACAACCTCGATTCTATCTTCCGGTAAACATAATTGATTAACCTTATGTCCCATAATTTCCCCTTTGTGGTACAGGAGGTTATTATCTATAAAGAAATTATTTTTATTCTGTCTCGCTTGTTGCCAGCAAGATATAAGATTGTGACAATTCTGTTGCTCACGCAATAAAGTATCATTATTCGCTACTCCCTCATCAGACTTGAACTCTGTTGACTCAACATCAAGAAAATTATCTGAATCATCAACTAGTTGCTCCTGAGAATATTCATTCACCTCTGACGGCAAGGATTCGTTGCTGTTACTTTTCTCGATATTAACTTCTAAGTTATCTTCTTCTGCCCCTTTATTTATTTGTACACATCGATCTACGCCAGCTACCATCACTACATATTGCGAACTATCCCTTAATAGGTCCACAACATGGGGTGTCAAAATAACCCGTTCATTTAGTTCAGGGACTGCAGCGAACATGACGCACAAAGATGGCGCAATGTTTGTCGTTCCTTCCATTGAATTAGCTAATTTCATTTGTAGGTATACTACATCTGCCTTACATCCTTCTCCCTGAAAACCAATTATATTAATCCGTTTAATCACGGGTAAGTTTAGTGACTCAATTAATTTCTTATCAATACAACAAATTTCTGCTCCTGAATCAGATAATGCTGGCTGAGAAGGGAGCTCTTCAATCTGTACATCGATATACGACCTCTCGTGTAATCCATCAATACTATTCTCGTATACCCTTACAGCAGTTTCCAACCCTATTGGTTTAGAATTATCCAATAAATTCCCTTGCTTTACCTGTTCAGGTATCTCATGCAACACGTTGACCTTCTCAACACATGAGTCGATCACTTCTTCAGTTGGGTTCCCAAATATACAAGTACTCACCTTTTTAGAACTTGGTTTGGTCTGGCACTCCCTTGCCCTATGACCCTTCTGATGACATAGGAAACAGAGACCCTTTACCTTGGCCTCCTCCTGAGACACCCTCGCACCTATCTTGGCTTCACCCCTTATTTCCGGTTTGGGAGACTTGGGTTGAGCGGTCTGGCTATTGACTTGAACATGTGGTTGACCTCTCGTCCAATTGTTATACTTCGGTGTCGGATGACTACGGCATACTAAGTCATTCCCACCATCATGCGACGCTACATAAATGTCAGCCGCATTAGCTATGTCTTCACAGTTCAACCACTCCTCTTTTTCTTGGGCCAAGATATAATCTAAACAAGCCTTCGACAAGGACTCCTTAAGCCGATCCGCAACCAATAAACTTACAAGTTTATCAAACTCATCAGTTATCTTTCTACTTTTCAAATAATACATAAGAGCCACACGCAATTTGGATGAATAGATCGTAAATGATTCGTCCGATGCTTTGTGCAACGACCAAAATCGGGCTCTAAGATTTGAAGGGCTTATCTTAAACTCCCTTAGCAAAAACTCCTTCAGGAATTTGTAGTCATGGAGCTGTGCCTCAGTAAGGCGCATGGTTAATGCCTTAGCTCTTTCACTTAAAATGGCTAGCAATAATTTTGCTCTAACATCTTCATCCACCTCATACACATTAAACAAACCATCCAAGTGATCAAAGAAACCTGGAATTTCTATAGGGTCGGAAGGAAATTTCCAAAGAATATTCTTAAGGGCATCACTATAACGCTTAGTACGACTTGCTAAAGAATCTCTAACATTTCGTTCTTCCTGCTTTTCCTTCCTCTCCCTTTCTTCTTTCTCTTTCCGTTCCTTCTTTTCTCTTTCTTCTTTCTCTTTCCGTTCCTTCTTTTCTTCCTCTCTCCTCTTTTCCTCCCTTTCTTCCTTCTCCTTCCGTTCCTCCCTTTCTCTTTCTTCCTTCTCCCTTTGTTCTTTCTTTTCTTCCTCTCTCCTCTTTTCCTCCCTTTCTTCCTTCTCCTTCCGTTCCTCCCTTTCTCTTTCTTCCTTCTCCTTCCGTTCCTCCCTTTGTTCTTCATATTTACGGATTTCGAACTCCAGACGGCGCTTCTGCAGCTCGTAATCCACTCCTGTTGGAGATATTGGACTACCCTTAAATTCCTCTTCCTCTTTTCCAATCTCCATGGCCCATTCTTCCATTAATTGATTTCGATCCCATGACATAACATCATCTTCGTCCCTTCCTGCCTTCATAAGATACACCCTAAGGCGCTCAGACGACATTTTGCGAATATTCGCTTGCATCTCTGTTGTCAACGCTTCCATTTTTACAAACAGTCAGTCAACAACAATCAACAAAAAAAAACAGACACCACGCGGCAAACCCGCCACCCAAAAGGAAAATTCCACAACCCAAAGTGCAACTATGCAGTATCCAAAGAAGTACACTCGCCAAGTACGCAAAAACTATACAAGCTCACGCAAGTCTGGCCTCGATCACAACAATGGATCAAATTTCAAAGAAATAATCAGCAGATATTGAAAGAGAAATAATGGCTGCCTCCCACTCGGCTGCAACTCCACTCTCTTTTCTCCTTCTCAGCCACGACAACACCTAGGATCTTACCCGTATGTTGACTGCTGTCTTCTGCTGTCTCAGCCGAACGACGCACTTCGTCCGTCCGACTGTCGTATGCCGATTCACCCGTCTCCCACGGTAGAAAGGCGTCTCGATCCGCTCGCTGTCTGGAACAGACCGTCTCTTGATCCTCCGGGTTGACTCCTTCCTCCGCCGGCTCGCGTCTTCTTCACCGGATCCAACACCGATGATCCCACCGCTGCCACCAATAATGTCGCGGTCGACTCCTTCGATCGCAACGACGAACCAACGAAGGAACTATTAAAAGATCTTTATTTAAAAATAAAGTCGATTAAGTGTAGAGTAAGTCAACTCGTCTATCAAATATCACAATCGTAGACAGCACACAGGTTGGCTGGTCTCGATTGAACGTTATACGATCAATGTTTCAACGTTTACAAATCTTCGTCAAAAGGCCCTTAATGTACAGCAGGTCTATCTTATATAGAGTTCTCCCGGATTCCAGAACGTTCTGTGACGTCACTGTACTTTTCCCTGGAAAGTCCTACTGAACACGTATATCCTTGTTGCATGCACCGAATTAATGTTGACAGCTTGCTGCAGAAATTTCCGTGCGTTGTAAACAAGCTTGTTGACGCGTCGGTTTTCTTCCCTTGATGCATGCACCCGCGTAGACCACGACACTTATATTAATGATATTATTGAAAACTCGTATTCAGTGAAATCATTTTTAATATTCAACAGTACTTCTCATATCACAATGTGAAACATTTTGCAGTAACACTTTTAAGGATTATCGTCATACTCAATGAGGATTCAGTAACACCTTTACAATAACATGGCTTTAGACAACTTTCAATAACAGTTACTTTACATTAACACTGTGCTAGATTTATAAATGCCTTATTCCTGTTGGGAAAATCATTGATTACAATGAGTGTTTCAGTACAGCTAATGTTGTTTCAATACTGTTGTTATATATTGTTATACTGCTTGTTTATACAGCTTCCTGACTACTTAACACAACATTTCTAAGACAACAACATACTGTTTGTGTACATCTGAGATACCACGGATAGCAATAATAATACTAACAATAATAGATAATTACGGTCCTTGTCTGTCACTGATGCCTCCATCTGGAATGGCTTGGCTCCTGAGCTCCGATTGCTCTCCCACTCACTTCTTATTGACAAAATAACGAAATTCATGGTCAAATAGCATACTGCAACGTACTAACACATCATATTGGTTCTAATGATCAATGGAAAACATTACTTGGAAAAACAAATTTCATATCGATTTTACTCGATATGACTTTTTTGTACTTAGTGCTTTATTTCACCCGTGTATTCAGTTGTACTTCTCAAGTTGTGAGATTACTGCTTAGGTGTAAACAAATTGAATTTGGAGTCCGAATTCCAGTGATGAGCACTAAGCTATTTTTTTTAGTTAAACTAAAACTATTTTCCAACTAAAAAAATTAGTTTAACTAAAGTTGGCAACTGATTTTTGAAATTAGTTAACTAAACTAAAAATAAGTAGGCCTAGTTAAACTTTTTCCAACTTTTATCCAACTTTTTACGACAAACATTTTCACAATAAAAGACGTTAAGCGAACTGTAATAATGCAAAGCTTCAATGACAATTTCACCTTCAAACTAGGCCTACAGTATGCAATGTGTAGGCCTACTGTTCCGGCATATAGGGCCTACTGTATACAGTTACATCTGTACTGTAAGTAGTGCATGAATTTGAAAACACAGGCTGTTAATGCTAAAACCATGCATGCAGTGTTAAAATGTTTTTTTGCCGACAGTGTTCAATGTTCACTGTGGAAAAATAGTTGCATATTGCTGATTTTTTAAGTTAAACTTTTTAGTTAGCAACTAAAAAGTTGTAGTTAAACTATGGTTTTAACTAAACTATTTTTTTATAGTTAAACTTCTTCCTTAACTAAAATTTGTTAGTTAAACTGTAAGATTCGCTTCCAGCGCCCCTTACAAGTTATTATTTTATCTTTTATTATCCCCCTAGCTAAGAACCGACAGCGCTATATAAGTTTGCAAAGTATCGCAACCATTAGATAAATCGCGTAATGTAACCCTACCTTGAACCTACCTTGTAATCTTCCACGATAGCTAAGTCCCATAAGATACGAACGAAGTAGATGGAAGTGATTGTTGGTTAAGGCCCTACAAAGGAACCGAACAGGAGATGTGATCTCGACCGCTGCCAGCAGCAGAATGAACGCAAGGCAGCCTGACAAGGATCGCCGGTCGAGGCCGAGAACGCATGCGCGTGAGCATGCGCAGAAACCCGCATTCCACCCAAATAGAGAGTAAGAAGGAGCGACTCATATAAAAAGGAAAGTGAAGCCCGGAAAGGTAGTCCGGCTTCCGAAGAGCATCAGTTCCAGACCTGCGTCAGTCGGAGCTACGACCAGTCCGACGGACATGGATCTAACCGCGGAAGCTCGGGGACTCCGGGTGTAGCCGATGAACTTTCCGGTGCACTCGAAATCTACCAACGACGAAGGAAGATGCCGCGTTGAAGAGTAGGGCCTCGATAGCCTACTTACCTCCGAGAGTAATCCGTCAGCATGGATAATTCGCCACGGATGCCACCTCCCTCTATCCCATGTCTTCTCGGAGAAGTTGCCTCCTCCAGAGCCGCAGAGTCGATGCCTCCCTCACCGACAACAGTCTTCGTGAGAACGCGACCGCAGAGCCTACGAGAGCCGGATGAGTCGAACGCACGACGGACTGTTGAACTTGTGAGTAATCCTATGCCCTATAAGTTATGCCCCTGTCCCGACGTATATTAGAGGAGAAGTTATGTCCCTGTCCCGACGTATATTAGAGAGAAGTTGTGTCCCGGTCCCGAAGTATTAAGAAGAGAATTAATGGAGTCCCGCTGCCCGCTAGTGTCATCTACCGAATAGGACTGAACACCGAGCCGCCCCTTTAACTGTTAGGCTGCCCGATTGCCGTATAGTTAAACCCTTGATTTATATGTCCGTGCGCTAAATAAGTAAGATAGGAGCCCTGCTATAATAATTATATAAATGCGTCTAAGCTAGAGACTGGATTGATCTATGTATTATGTTAATCGACGCTTGTGCTTTAATAAACGTTAAACCATTGTAGTTGTCTGTAAGACTAGAGAGAGAGAGAGAGAGAGAGATAGTGAGTAAGTAAGACACAGTCAACGAACCCTTATTCTGCCCGCAGAATAGGAATCTGTCCGACTCCCCCCTTCCCTCGAGCCAGCTTTGTCTATCGAAAGGTGTCAATTTAACATCGACCTATGTGGGCCTTTCTGATACCTTGTCTAACTCTCTTCTTTTCTACCTCTTCCTGCTAGTAACATCAATAGCTTTCCATCAGGCACCTTACCTTTATAACACCTGAAGGAAGGTTTACTTCCTAAGAACTGTGGTTGTGGGTCTCCTTAGCTATTCCAAACAAGAACGTAGCAAACCCTTGGGCGACGGAGATGCCACAGGATTTCTACGTCAGAGGGCCAGGAGCTAGTACATCTGTGTTCCTTGCGCCCCCTGGCGGCAGAACTCTTCAAAACTAATAGCTAGCAACTTTTTAGTTAACTATTGCCCATCACTGCCGAATTCTTCTGGGTGCGAGGCACCCACTGAACTTTCTCTCTGGGTGCATTCGCACTCAAGGCTCCCAAGAAGTCGGCGCCTATGCACGTGCTTATTAATTTAGTTTGTTGTGTTTGGTGTCGCGAAAGAAAGCGCTATAAAATTAGCTGCTGATTATTCTCCTTTGACCACGTGAGTACAATTTCACAAGAAGTATGGCGAATGTCGTATGAGGCTGAATCCAATTTTAACTGAGACTTTTCGTAAGATCCGTGTAGTTTGTCTTATTATCAAATTGGTAAGAGTCTGAAGAAAAAACAGAATGCCGAAGAATAAAGGTAATACTCGATCAGGCCATGTGATGTTGGATTTGTTTGCGTTTGAAAGCGTTGAGTTGTTACGTATGGCTAGGGTAGAAGTCAACTCGCGAGATTTCATTGTCTTATGAATTGATACAACAGCTATGAAAAATCTTATGGTACCTTTTTGAACATTTAAAATGGTAGTTAAATATATGGTTTCAATTTAGGAAAAATATACGAATTCTTAACATTTGTAACTTTTGTCGAATTGTTGCAGTTTTTCTCACGTGGTTGCCGTTGTTGAGATTACGCAATGTTAATCAAAAGTCAGGAACCGGACAACGTGGTTTATAAATTTCGTGACTTAAATCATTTGGTCAGGTTTCAACCCGATATATGAAAATTCGGCGATCATGTACAATCGGGGTGTCTGAATTTTAAAATCCAGCTTCCACTCGCAGGTATAGCTTTTCAGGTAATCCTGGATTTTAGCGTCCGAAATTATTTACATTGCATGAGCGATGAAAACGTTTCACAGTTAGACTCAAACAAGAAGTTGGAAGATTGATGAAAACATCAATGAAACTAGAAGCCGGATGATCGATTAAAATATTACATAGTTAAAGTCAAACTAGAAGTTGGAATTGCGATGAAAATATATCGTTTTAGTGCCGATATTATTCCCGTGTATGACCGATGAAAACATTTTAAAGTAAAACTCGAACTAGAAGTTGGAAGATTGACGAAAATATTCACGAAACTAGAAGCTGGATAATCGATTAAAATATAACTCAAACTAGAAGTTGGATGAACGATGATTATTTATTGTATATTGTATTAGAACGTTTCAATGAAAATAATTTCGGACGCTAAAACCCAGGATTACTGCTTTTCAAATACATAGGCTACAGTAAACCCTAACCGACCCTCACGACGCTTACCCTGACCCTAACCGACCCTTGCGATGCAAAGACACCCACCCAGATAGTACATAGGCACCCCGATTGTACATGTTCGCCGAAAATTCTGGTTGATGCAGCCATGTCAGTCACCCTAAAGTTGATTTGATAATAGTAGCAAACTCAATGAACTTCTATAGTTATATTAATGTAATATATGTAGAAGTTGGGTGCGGCCCGAATCCCCGAAACGAATTTCGGCCGGATCCCCGAAATCGAAATCAACACTAGCAAGCCTAGTTAGGATGCACATACGTTGTCTCCGAGATGCATTAGGACCACGCTATGTCATGTATCAGAGTTCAAATAGTTTTCGCGATTTCACCAAATTTCTATAAAACTGTTTTCGGGAAATCGGGCAGTTGTGTATTTTCATCGTTTTCAGGGATTCGGGTTAATTTACGACAGTTATTTATTTGTACCATTCCACAAAATCATCACGAAATAATCATACATCAATGTACAAACGAAGTCTAACAAAAGCTTAAGCTTATAGAAGTTTGGCTCCTGTATTCTAATCTGACATTGTTTTTTAAATCGTCATGCTGAGAGTGTATTTTTACAATGTTATTAACACCATGAAACAGACCACATGGTCTTCAATCATGTAATCCCAAAAGTGTAAGACAACTATGTTGTTGCAATTAAAGACTTAACTAGGACATCTTTCAAAATGTGACCATTTCAGGTTAGGTATCCCTGACTGTAGCAGTGTCAGGCTATCACAGCTCTAGTAATTTTCGCCAAAATAAGGCTAGTACCACCACCAATGACATCAGCTTCAACTAATAGTAGTAACGACATCAAAAATCATTCTGGGAATGACTTACCTCTTATCTACTTGCGATAGTCCATCCAGTAGCGTGCGGCTTTTTACTTTCTCACAAGTTGGCAAAACCATATAGTGATTTAGTAGGGTGACAACGAGTGGATGTTTCTCAAGAATTACTTTTTACAGGGTGCGGCCCGAATTCCCGAAACGAATTTCGGCCAGATTCCTGAAATCGATTTTAGACTAAAACTACAAATAAAACTTGTGAATACGCAGTATATCGAGATACATCAAGACCACGCTAGCTCTATGTCACGTATAAGAGTTTACAATTAAACTATGAATAGTTGAGAGTTCTGCCGCTTTCTATAAAACTGTTTTCGGGAAATCGTACTTTTGTGTATTTTCAGCTATTTTGGGTTTCGGGGATTCGGGTTGACCCCTCTTTACATGAGCCACAACCTGATTAAGGCAGCCAAACGGCTTTTTGCCAGAAGACGGGGTTATGTTTTACAGGTAGAATTCCAACAGTAGTTATGCAGATGTAATGACACCAATGAAAGTGTTTTATGAAGTTTGAAATAATAATGTGGAGGAATGCCAAATCCTTTGCACATTTCACAAATATCTGTTTGTGATGCTGTGTTAAATGGAATGGTAAAAATTGGTTTATGTTTTTGCTTGATGTTCAACAGGAAAGGGAGGAAAAAACAGGCGAAGGGGAAAGAATGAGAATGAAAATGAGAAACGTGAGCTTGTCTTTAAGGAGGACGGACAAGGTACTAGATGTTTTTTCTTTTGGGACATTCCGTCTAAGTAACTAACTGTGAAGAATTATAATTACTATGAGTTCTCAAATACCTTCAGTTTGGTATAAAATTTAAATGTTATTCCTCTTGGTGCTACAGAACCCAAACTACAGCAGTGTTATCTCTGAGACTTGTATCTGAGACAACATTTAACTAAAACTAATATTTGCTTTCAAAGTTTTTGATCAAGTTGAATAGCTGCCAATTTTCAGGAAAATCTGATTTTTATGTTAGAGACTGAATTAAGCTAAATTTTTTCATGTTGAATGCAATATTTTTGGAGCAAATGCTCTTCAATCGTATAATGCAATTAATTCTGTTCTTCCTGAAAGTATTTGATTGTATGGTTACATATTGGTGTATGGGTTAGTTCCTGTTTCATTATCCCAAATTTTATGATAAATAATTACTTGCTACCCCTAAGTGATTGATTGATAATTGCATCAGCTCTGCTGGAAAGTCTATTGTTTGAGCTCTGTGTGTATGAGGGAGACTGCCTCATACATTGCAACAATGTCTAGTTGCCTAGAATCATTTACTTACTGACACTCTTTATGATCTTTAGCTCCACTTTGGTTAACATCTGTAGGCAGTAAGATTTTGTGAGGATTGCATAGGTGTGTATTAAGTGTCTAGATGTATGCTTATGTAGGCCTTCTCGAAAAATAGTGAATTAAGTGTAATGTAATGTAACAAAATATTATGTTGCTGGATACACAGCTATCTGACTGATCTAAACATGTGAGACTAAAGGTAAACAGAAAGTGTTTATTAAACTGAATCAATTGAAACTGTACATGTATGTGCAAAGAGGCAGGTCTGATGCGTAAGAAAGACAATTATTATGAGCACCATAATTCTGAGCTCATTAGGATGCGCAGAAGTGAGGGTGGTTAATTTCCACAGTCAGCAGAGCATAGAGTTTGGTAACCAGGCTACCTCTAACAGGAATGCAAAGTTTTGTGATGAATGCTGGGGCAGTCCCAACCATCACAGGTTGTCCAAGGAGGATAAATGTTGACTTCGTTCCTTCATAGCAAGCTGTTCGTACTCGTGTGGATTGACTAATAATGATTGATGATAGTGTGAATAACAGAAATTTGAAGTTTTTTGTGATTTTATTGTATAACAGAATATGCCCAGGTGACCAAGATGTTGGGCAATGGACGGCTTGAGGCCACCTGTTTTGACGGAAGCAAACGTCTGTGTCACATCCGAGGAAAGCTGAGGAAGAAGGTTAGCGTTTACCTCCCATTAGAACTGCATGTACTAAAGCTCAGATATCCAGAGATCGTGGTGTAAAGCTATTTAATAATAATCATAATCTTCTTTATTAATTCAAACTGATAAGTACTCAGTAAGATTACATTGAAACATGACAGTACAATCAAGATCTTATTAAACACACAGTTTGGCAGCCATTCAAGGTGCCGCCCTAGAGGGGGTTACGGGTATCGAACTGTGATCTAATGCTCTCCTGGCCATGAGTGTTAATACCATTACTCTATCCACCCTCCCCGATTAAAGTGAGTAAGTTGTCCTGAATGATATTCTGAAAAGAGATACCATTTCATGCCAAGTAAATGGTCACAGTTGATATCGGGTGTTGCGAGTGAACATCGACCAATAAAAAGTGTGGATGTGTATTTAAAATTTTTGCGTGCACACTCGCCAATCAGAAGGACACATTTAAAATTTCACACGTGAATGCAGACTAATCACAAACGAACTCTGCTACTTTCACAGAAATTTCGGGCCAACCGCAAACAAATCAATAGCCCAATGACTTGTGGATATGATGTCATCGAAATGTTGGGACCCAACGAATACCTACTCGACAGTGGAAAATGTTTTTCACAATATGGTTTTGTAAGGACCTCCGAGAGGCATCTACCATGTTTACTTGCTGTCATTTCTATAATGTAAATTGTTTCTCTTCAGGTCTGGATCAACGGAGGTGACATAATCTTGGTTGGCCTTCGTGACTACCAAGATGGGAAGGCCGATGTCATCCTCAAGTACACGCCGGACGAGGCCAGAAACCTCAAAGCGTACGGTGAACTCCCAGAGTCAGGTGTGTTCTCATCTTCCTACCAATAGTGTTTGGTGAATGTCTTCATCTTATACTTCATTTTACATGGGGCTGTAGTGGATTAGGAATCGTAAATTATTTTGCTCTGGCTGCACCTTGCACTTTCGTCATTAGATTTGACATATTTAAATAAGTTAATTTTGTTTTACTGATTTGTTCATAGAGCCAGAATTGAACTTTAGGTTTACTGGCTTTTGTAGAAAATGCAGAAGGTTGACATTTTGTTTGTGTTTCAGAAACTTTTTTAATGTCCTAAAGAAATGTTGTACTGGTCTTTAGCGACATCTCTCTTACATGTCATATTTTACTTTACATCTGTGTGTGCGGTTGTAGCCAAGATCAACGAGGTTGATGCAGGAGAAGAGGGAGACGATAACATCACCTTTGACGACTGTGAAGTCGATGACGACGACATTGATGAGGTCAGGTTACTCTTGTTAAATTTCTGCTGAGTCTCATTATATTCTTTAACCCTTTAACAACGAGAGCGTGCACTGAAATGTGTGGAAAACTAATCCCTTTCGTCGTTAAAGGGTTAACAATTGTTTTTCTCCTTGGACTATTTTTTTCTCAGACTGTTAATTGTTTGATTGCTTTTTTATTCTCCTCATTTGCAGAAGTTGTCAAACAACCAAGTTAAATTCTTTGCTATTGATCTCACTGTGTGGTTGCTTGCACTAACAATTGGTTCTTTTTAATTTCTTCCCGAATGGGGGATTTTTATTTTGTTCAGAAGCAGGAAATTTCAGAGTCTAATCGAATGATTCTCATTATGTGCCAATGTCTGTATTACTGCTGCTTACGCCAGGCTATGTATCACGATGTTAGAGTAAGTCAGAATGAAATGTTTGTTAGTAAGCAAACGGTGATTAAGTGACTGGCAGAGTCACCATTGGTAGACTCCCTCCACACCTTCGTGCGTACACATGTGCATTTAAGCAGAGTCTAATCAACAGCTTCCAGCCCATTACATGAGTTTTGTGTGTTTTGATATATACTGATGTGTGTATGTGTTTGTTTTTCTTTCAGCTTTGAGAAATTGTTGTCGGAGAAGCAGAACATTCTATATAACACTTTCAAAAATAAACTTCATACAGTACTTCAATCGCTCGACTCAAACTATACATGCGCTCCGTGCTTGCAACGTGTTTATATAACATTTAGAAAATAACAATCTACAACTCTCTTTGTGGGACCTGATATTTAGACGTTTTCATCAATAAATTCACTTATTTCATGGAGCTTATGTGGAAGAAGTTTTTGTAAGCAAGGTTTTGCTAAATTTTAGCATGATAATCTACAAAGAAAAGTTCATTAGCAGCTTACTTAGAAACTGCAGACAGTAAGAAATGATAACTGCCGCTAATCTAGAGCATGCACACAATGGCCAGCTGACTTTTGTATGGCCATGGCTTGTACTATTCTTAAGTTCGTCATTGTTTTCATTGCTTTTTTTACACCTTGGAAGTTTTTGCTTACAGCTGAGATGTTGCGATGAAGCGCATTTTTTTACACAGGAATATGCTCTTTTATTTAGCCTGTTGTGTGCGTGGTTTTTTCTGGGTCAGTAGATGTGACTGCTTCCAACATGCTTACAAAATTGAATCAATGGTTGAGTCGGTCATAAATGCGTTCTAAGGTAATAGGGTATGAGGTGATGAGCACTGCTTTCTGATGGACTATGTCCGTAATGGAGATTTAGCATGATGCAGCCTGATGGGTAGCACTTTGCGAGGCATCTAGAATGTGTTATGTACACATACATGCATGCTGTGGATCAATTTGTCATCCAGAGACCTCTTCTACAGTGTCTGTTTTGGTGTTTACATAAATGAGGATTTGAAAGCTGTGATAAATGAGCTTTGGCTTTGCTTTTGAGATGCTAACTCTCCTGGGGTTTACTCCAAATCTGACCTTGTGTCGACCACAACCTTTGTATTCGTCCATTGCCGACTCAATAGTTGAAGAACGTTGCGCTTGTGCCTGATGTAATGTAATCAGTGGCGGATCCAGAGGGGGGCGATTGGGGCGATCGCCCCCCCTAAGAGTCCAACAAATATTTTTTTTATATTTAAAATTTAAAAATTTGATATACTGTAGTGTACTACAGGATAAATGTAATGTGATTATTATTACGCATGTACAGCGCCGGACTGCAGTTTGAATATTACTTATACACGCCCTTGCTTTAGTCATGCTTTAAACTTGATAAGTAATTTTAATTCCTTTGACCTTGGACGTCCATGAAATCGCCCCCCGTAAAGTAAAAGTCTATATCCGCCCCTGAATGTAATACAATATTTTTGCAAACATTTTGAACGTGCACATGGTCACTCTGCAGGGCAATAAATAATTTATATAGCACCTTTTCAGACTGAAGACCTTGCTTTGCTGAGTGATACATGTATATAAATGTTTTGGGTTGATATATCTGATGTTCGCAGCTTTCGCTTAAAGTAAAGCATCGGCAGTTCTAATCCTGGTGTCTTGTACAGAATCACAGCTTGTTGCTAGTTCAATTATTTGCAGCGAAGGTGTGTATGCCAGCTCACAATTATAGATGTTTTAATCCCGGTGTGTGAAGGGTTGTGGGTGAAAATGGGTTTTTGTGGACTTCAGTTGGAAACTTGGTAGGTGTGCTCTAACTTGTGAGATTGTCTTGTGAGACTTAATGCAATGTAGCCTCGTTTCTGCATTCACGGCAATATAGCTGCTTGAGATTGTCAAGAATGATACATATTTGGCTAATTGTGGTGTTAAATTTTACATAAATCGTAGTTAATAAATGTTGTTGGTTTCTGGTTAAGTGGTGGTTCGTTGTAAAAGTAGTAACTTGAGATGAAAGCAAGAGCAGTGAATTCTGGGTAGGAGTACAATAATCGTGAGCAGATATCTTGAAACACTATATGAAAATAATACAACCTCGGTGTTGTTTGCATACGTTATGAGCTTTTTGTTCTTGACGAACTTGTTACTCCATTAAGGTTAGTGTAGGCTGGGTTTTGTTAGATACTTAATACTTAACAAGAAGCTGCATCGGTTCGCCAGTTGCTTAGTGCACGCTTGTCATTAAAGTGTTAAAAGGTGCTGTAAATTTTTAGATATGCATGCATTAATAATTACATGAGTCTACCAGGTAGACCTTTTCGCTTTATATGCGAAACCAAACTTGAGGCAACTGAGTACCTGGAAATAAATTATAACACTGCATGTAGTTTCTTTTGTCTTCTGTTTCCGGCTCTGAAGAAATGTGCAGTTAGGATCAGGGCTGTAGTGGTAAAATTAGAGTACACGCTACCACTTAGTTTCCGAAACAAATTAGAGGTGAGTACATGTTACCGGTTAGTTTTCCGAAACAAATTAGAGGTGAGTAGCCTACAGATATTTTGCGAGGTAAGTATACTGTCTAGAGGCGAGTACACGCTGCATACCTGCGTACACCCTCGACTACAGCCCTGGTTAGGATAACCAGGAACTCCCCTGTAGAAGCCTACATGGAAACGTATCCGAGTATAAATTTTTAAGCTGCTTGTCTCTGGTTTGATCTTTGACCTTGGGGATCTGCCTAATCATACAAGTAGTAACTTGAAACCTTTGTAAAGAATTATTAGTTAAAGGCCTTGTGAAGTCTACATGTAGGCCTATGTCCAGAGGCCTTGAGCTCTGGTTGTAAGCATAGCCTCGATTGCTGCAGCGTCTAAAAAAGTAAGTTGCGGGAACCAGCTTATTCACAGGCTGCGTGCGAATCACGTGCTGAACACCGACGCAGGCGTCTCACTCAGAATTTGTTAAATTTTTAGATTGCGCCTGAAGTCCTGAACCATCATAGGCGCATAGTCTCATACACCTTGGTCCCGTTGGTTACAAGCAACGGGGTGTTAGAGAGATTTCACGGAGGCCAGCTCAACTGCTTTGAACCAGTTGTATCCTACGCATTGTTGAACTACGGAATAATACCCTTTTGATCTTATACAGGCCGATCGCGCTAGATAATATAGCGCCGTCTCAAAATAAGCAAAGATCTTAGAGTCGTAGATCTTTACCTGTAGTGCGAGGGCGTAGCCTACATGTAATTTGAAGAATCGTTTTCAAGACAGCTTTATAGTCAAAATTTTATTAATGTGTAGGTCCTAAGTATTCTCGTCTCAATATTATTTGAAAACGTCTGAATGCCAGCATATTAATTACGCTTTGTAACACCAGAAATTTTGAAGAAAATATATATAATTACTGGATAAAGAAGAGGGACTTTATCTAGAAAACCGGTCATTAAAAATTTAGAAGAAAATTTTTGCGTAAATTCACAAAACCCTCCATCGCTGTCTTCTATGTATACGGCCCTGGTGACAAATGACCAAAGAGGCAAAGCTCACCCAGAGCGTAGCAGATAAAATGTGGAAATTACCACTATACTAGCACGATCTTGACCGCACACCTGTCCGAGTTCAAAAGAAATGCCTTGTGATTCTTGACACGTGGTGGCGCCTGTAGTTTACTAGATGATGACGCATTGCACCAAGTAGACTGTTTTTATCTTGTCTGTGGTGAAAATCATGGCAGGATTGCTTATTATAAACAGTGTTATGTGTGATGTTTTAAACATAAATGAGTGGTTGACTTTGAAAGAGTAGTATATGGGAACGTATATCTCGAAAACGGTAAACGTGAAGCGGGGGAATTTTTGTGCGGATTCTATTATTAAAGGGCTTGATTCACGAAGTATTTCGAGTGACTGGGGATCACATGAGCGCTATCACGTGCGTTCTTTGACGTAGCACGTGAAGCCACAATGGACGTATTTACCCTACTCAGCTCTACCGCATGGTGGTTTGGTATATAAGGGTGCTTTGCGCGTTGTTTCAATTTTCCGTATGTGCGATCTCGGTCTGTTAAAGCAGGAAACATGATCTCGTTACAGAATCTGAAGGTGACTGTTCTGTTCACGTTGTTTATTACAACGTTTGTATTTACGATGATTCCGCTGGCGTTGCGTGCCTGCTTTCTTCGAGAACATAACCCTGCGAGACGACGCCGCATGCAATCGGCCATAAGCCTTCTCAACTGCTTCACAGCCGGTGTGTTTATCGGCACTTGCATGCTTGACCTGTTTCCGGAAGTTCTGGAAGGCGTGGACGAGTTTCTAAAAGAAGCAAACATCAAAACAAAGTTTCCAGTCGCTCAGTTCATAGTGCTGTTTGGGTTTATGCTGTTGCTGATTGTGGAACAGGCAGTGACAAGGTGGAAAGCAACACATGGCCATCACGACCATTTCCACGATCACAACAGTCATAGCAGTGCAAGAACGTCTGATCTCGTAAGCAGCTATGGCAGCACCGACTCTCGTGTCCCATATCCGGCAAACGAACAAAGCCCACTGACTGCCGGATTAAATCCGTTGCCAGAGGAAGAATCGGAACAAGAGGAGAACGGAGAACAGGCACCCGATCCAGCCAGACATTCCGTCATTCGTCCACTGATGTTGCTCACCGCTCTGTCGCTCCATTCCGTCTTTGAAGGCCTTGCGATCGGCCTTCAGGCAACGATCGACAGCGTCCTGCAGATATTCGTAGCGCTGACACTCCATAAGTGCATCGTCGCCTTTAGCATTGGTCTCAACAACGTCCAGAGCCACTTTACGCTTAAGATCATCTGCCTCCTCAACCTTTTCTTTTCGTTGATGTCGCCGATCGGGATCGGCATGGGCATCGGGATAGGGCACCTGTCAGCGGATCAGCTGACAACAGATGTTGTCACCGCAGTCCTTCAGGGAATCGCCTGTGGAACGTTTTTGTATGTTGTCTTCATGGAAATTCTGCCCCACGAGTTCATGGCAAAACGCAATCGTCCAGACCGGTTGCTCAAGGTGCTCTGCTTTCTGATTGGTCTAGGGGTTGTCACTGGGATCATAGTTCTCGATCCATCGGCTTGATTAACATTATTCGCTAGTCGAAGAAATGTTTTGCAAATTTCAAACGAAAAACAAGAATTGAGGTGAATACACATTGAACAGTTTGTAACCTGTGTCATGGAGAAAAGAGTGTGGTACATCCTGTTACCTTACACTAATTCTTACGAGTGAAGAAATTATTAATGTTTTTAACTCGAGAAATGCTAGCATACTCAACAAGTTTCACGCATTTTAGAATTTATATTCAAAGAGTGAGTAGTTATTGTTTAAGTTTTATGCTATTGTCAGATACTTGCTGTTGCTTGGAGATTCTTGTGCCCTGGAGAGGAACATTTAATTAAAAGGTGAAAAACCTTGTGAATTTTAAAACACTGCAGAAGTATTGGAGGTCATGATATGATATTTTGGAAGTGGCTGTTTGCGGCTGTTGTTGGTATGATCTGGTCAACTAATGGCCATCTTGATTCGGTCATACTGAATTCTATTTGACGTTAATGAGTAATACGCAGTCAGACATTTTCCTTTGTGTTGCAGTGTTTAGAGGAGTTTGTTTTATGATTGGATGATTTTAACTCTAGAGAAATACCTGACGCTTATCTTTGTCTGATCAACGCTGTGTGATAGTTACATTTTTAGCATTGCTGGTTAATGTCTCTTAGGTGATAGTGTACATTAAATCTCATTATGATTTAGAGTACAAGAATGCATGATCATGCTGGACATGTGTGAGTTAGTATCAGACTAGGAGTATAATCAGAACACGGCTCAGCATTAGTCCCGAATGTGCCAACGAGTTCGTGGTAGATAAGAAATTGACGAGTTTGTTTTTGTATTATTTTACTCTTTAAGTTTTTCAAGCCCTGTTTACAGACTGGTGATTGCAAGTCAATCCTGGTATATACACACTTGATTGGCAGGATTTGGATTCTTTATGACGATGTGATTTCACTTTATGTGACATGATGTCTTATGCATTATGAGAACTGTGCTGCAGAAGTTATTGGTTAGATTAAATTGATCTACGGCCAATTCAAGAATTATACGCGGGGGCCAAGTAGATGAGGCCATTCTTAAATTCACTGGAGAATTTTATGACCTTTAGTCGTCTGAAGTTTGATGACCTTTTATTGGGGAACCTTATTTAATTTATTATTTGTATTTGTGTATGATGATAAAATTTAGAGAATGTGCTTGTAGGGACTTTGTTGCCCTTTCTCAGGTTTGGCTGGCCCCAGAAATCTTTATGGCCCTTAGTGAACTTGCTGTTCCTTTTCTGCATGCTTTGACAATAAAACATTGTACTTTTTTTAGTTGTTGGTCCAGCCTACAGATCACAGGCACAAAGTTTTAGCCTCCATCTGGATCTCTGTGTCATATGTTTGTGATGGCATGTGGTAAAGATGCCATGTGCTGTCACTGACACATGAAAACTTTAACCAGGGCTCAGTTGGGAGTGTCTCTGAAATGACTGACTGTCTCGGAGGAGCATTAAATATGTTTGAATTAATGAATGAACCCTCATTCAAACCTTTTGGGCCTCCCGAATGATATCCCCATAAATGAAAATGATGGCCAGATGTCCTTTGGTCATGAGTAAAAACCAAGTGATGTTTGTGGAGTACAATGTTATTTAAAACAAAATAGTGTTAATTCAAATGTGAAGTTTGAGAGGTTCAATTTTTTAAACAACGATTTTTTTCGTAACTCTGTCATTGTTGAGTGATTGTTCTCAGTCACGTTTGCCTGATTGGTTGTTCAGTTGAGTTCTTACCATAATTATAACGACAAACTGACTATGCTTCATCTTTCTAGGTGGTCATTTTCTATCCCTTGCTGTGCAGTTTGAACTACAGTTGCCTTGAATGTTATTTACTGTATCCTGAACCTCTGCACTCTTCAAAGTAATGTCTATGAAGATGCAGATACTAGTGTGACTAGAACCAACACAGTCATAAACTGTCCAATGTCAGAGAACATTCACTGTTAGCTACTCCCAATCATTTTACATGACCACTTCAGAAGGCCACAATAATGTATGGATGTAGGCCACTGTAGATGCTTTTTTACTAGGCAGATAACTAATTATTGCATAGTAATTATTTGGTGACATGCCGTATGTCGACTTTTTATTTGTGGATCTGGAGTGATCTCACTTTCTTCATTAGCCACTTATAGATTGGATATTGACCCGACCTCTACAATGAATAATTACATTTTTTAAATTTACTTTTCACTTGAGTCTTGAAGTGACGATCAGTTGAAGCCTTGTGCATTATTATGATGGTGCTTAGAAGTCATTTGACTAGATTGGTATCTGATGATTGGAGACATTACTGTTACAAGTGTGGCAGATTCGTGTAGTGGTGCTGTAGAAACATTAGGCTGCATGCAGTTACATTACGTTTGCATCTGTCACATGATCAATCAATCAATCAATCAAGTGTTTATTAACATACGATATATAGCAATAATTGTAATGATGTATTGTAATGATCATTGTAATGATGATGCAGTGGTTAGTTCCTCCTGTGCTAATTGCCCCCAAGGATTTCATTTACTGCCCTGGAGAAAGCAGCCTGACAGATTTTATCAACCACAGATAATGTAACAGCATGTTTCATCATGGCAGGTTTTCTCTGCACAGATATTTTCTAAGAGTCATTTCCACGTGTGGCACGAGTCTTTACTAATTGTATTTACATATCGAGTAACAAAATGCTGATGTCCGCTTCCTCTGTGAATTTTTATTGCATTTATGTGATAATTTTTTAAATAATGCAGAATTGCATAAAACTAAATCTATGTACTTGATTTCTTACTAGGATTGTAGTAGCATCTCACTTGGTATTGAATATATATTGTGTGAGTTGTGCATCTGAGATTTTCACATCGTGTGAATACAAAGGAATCTGGTTATAAAAGTAAGTAAGTATAGCACTGTCTAATAAGACCCCCCTCGTTTAGAGACTGTTACAATGAGATAATCTTCTGTGGCTGAATTAAATTTGGTATTCCTGACCATGTATTGACATGTGGTATAGTGAAACATGTTGCAGACGGTCCCTGGTGTAGCTACTTACCAGTATGAGTTTTAGACAAATCATGGATTGAACGCTGCATGTACATTTAGTCTTTGTAGATTTTGTAAACTTGGTTTAATGGGGTGTGCAACATACGGCCCGCAGGCAGGGTCCAGCCCCTGGGGACCTTTGGACCGACCCTTGAAATGTCTTTTATATTAGCATTGTACAGGTCTGGCACTTGGGAACCTTTTATCAGGCCCTACACCAAGGTTTGGATTTCTGTACATAGGCCGACATTAAAATATCTGTTACTTATTTATTAAGAATTCGGCCTCTAGTTTCAGTGTTGGGTATGAGTTAACTCATATGAGTTTAAACTCACGAGTTAACTCGCTGTGATTTATGAGTTTGAGTTAACTCACCTTAAAGAGTGTGAGTTATGAGTTTGAGTTAACTCATATTTTCTGTGAGTTTGAGTTGTAACTGTCAATTATTTTAAACTCAACTCACTCTTCGGCACTCGGTACATATTATGTTGAAACAAGACTTTTCATATCGTCGGCTTTCCATACTGGTGAGTGGTGATGGCAGGGAGGGTCGTAAACACTGCTAGCGGACAGTATTTAAGCACTGCATATTTTGTATATTGTGAACAGTTAAGAACAACATGGCTGAAGTACCGTGTATTCTTGATGGAAAATATTTTTGTTACAAGTAGGCGTGATGGAAAAAATTGTTGCTCGATTAGAACGTGCTAGTATGAAACGTGTGAGTTTATGAGTTAACTCATTTAACAAGTGAGTTTGATTTCACTTAGGATGAGTTGAGTTTGAGTTTAAACTCATTTTGAGGTGCATGAGTTGAGTTTTGATTTAACTCATTTCTTGTGTGAGTTTACCCAACACTGTCTAGTTTAGTCTACTAGTTTACTACTCAATCATCAATGTAATGACTCTCTGCATGAAACAAGACCACAGAGTGGTTAGGTTCACAAGTTATATGTTACTGTGAACAGTTCTTCTCAAAGATGAAACTAAAAAAAATGCAAAAACAGATGCAAACTAACGAATGACAATCTCTCCATTGAACTTCGAATTTCCACTTTGAACATTAAGGCAAACATTCCGGATTTGTGTCGTGTAGAGAAGTGTCAGTCATTAGAATAATCATTATATATAGCTCATTAAGCAAATGGTTACATTGTAAAGACTAGCAGTTTTATGTATGTTTAAAAATGAAGAACTTAAAACATATTTTGTTTTTTGTTGGAGTGTAGGACTGTAGGCATTAGGATAATTATGTTTTCATCATAAAAATTATCTTCACTTACTTTAAACTTAAAGTTTAACCATAACGGTTATTCAGCAATATGTAGTTTGGATAAAATTAACATTGTCCCATTTTCTGAGGCAAATGAATCTGAAAAAATTAGCCTGCAATTGGCATATGGTTCCTGAGTTGCTCTTAAAATCTTGGGGTGGCCCTCTGTTGAAAGAAATTGCCCATGCCTGGTTTACAGAATTTGGTAAGAATTGCCAATAGGATATTTTCCAATAAATTTCTATTCATGGTCTGTACACCCGTTAACTTCCTCAGGTGCTAACATTTCAGATTTTGGACAGTAGCTCTTTTTCAAAAAGATTTCAATTAACCTCATTCTTTTAATTGCAATGCTTTTGCATTTCTTGACATTTATTTACAGAATACAAAGTTTGTTTGTGTATATGCATCTATCTGTATGTGTATATGTATCATGTATGTATCTTTGTATTAAGTGTGCATGTGTGTTTGTATGCATGTATGTAAACATATTCGTATGTATGTATATATGTAATGTATACAATACATATGCATTTGTGTATTTGGCTGTATTTATAGATGTATGTGTGTCTGTTTGTGTGAATGTATGTGTGTATGTATTGTATGTTGTGTGAATGTATATGTATTTTCATGTATGTATGTATGAATACTTTTGTATGTATTATATGGACGGTAAGTACATGTTTGGACACATTTGTAGTGTCTTTTACTAATCAAACTTGTGAATATATATAGCAAAATATTATTTAAGTAATTATTAAACTATACTCCATCATCTATCATAATCTTTCTTAACTCAAGTAATTCTGTGCAACTCATATTTTCGTATCTGGCCAGGTAATGTTATTTTGTATCATTTATATATGAGGTGTTGTTAAGAAAATAGATAAAGCCATCAGAAAATTCTGGACATGTACTGAAACTATCCGTGAAACTTCTGAGCACCTGAGATAACAATAGTGCTACATAAATTGACAGATACAGAGGCTATCCTGACTGTGTAATGTGTAACTCATGTTCAGCAGATCCTGCACTGACTGAGCATTTATTGACTGCATGTACATGTAATCTCTGTCTTTTTCTTATATCTGGACAGCTACATAATAAAATAGAATTGTATTATAATTTATTATCGGCTTTATGATTAACAGTCATTTTTAGTTGGAGTTAATTGAAACGAAGTGCTAGTTGTGATTGAAACTGCTAGTTTTAACTGTCATAATTAAAATTAGTCGTTATGCGGTTTCTTAGAAGTGATCAGTTAGCTGATACCTTGTGCATTGTAATAAGAAGCAGTGGACATAAATGTATGATATATATTATATTTCTTATATACAAATATAACAAATGCTTTAAAACTCACTATTTTTTATTGACTTTGAAGAATTTGGATTTCTAACAGCTCGTCACCTGGTGACTGACTAACAGCGACTCCAATTTGCATTTCTTTGTAACCTTGCGCGCGTTAAAAATGTTTGTAATAACATTAACTATAAGATACATTACACGATGTTCAAAAGAGATTGTGTTTGGGAGGAGGTCTAAGGGTGCTATATAACTGTTCTGCTAAATTACATTCAGGATAGCTAAGATACATTAGCACAAACATTGTGTGTAATGAGAATGTATTTTGCATACACAGTATAGGTTACTTCTGCTTTCCTGATATTATTAGTTTGATGAGGATGGTTGGAAATGAAGAATTCCATTATTTTCGTTGTTTGTGATCATTGATGTTAAAGGGTTTCTTTGAGTTTAACTTGAAGCTTGGTAGATATCGACGTACCTTTGTCAGTTTTCAAGAGCTGTCATCAGGTGTGTACATACGTTGTCAGACCCAGAAGGTAAATGGTGAAGGACATGACTGTGTGTAAGGCTGTTGTTTGGTAGGCAACCTTTGTCAAAACAAGTTTTTACTTAATTTAGGTTTGCTTCTAAAAATCCATGGATCCACCTTGATTTGTAAGTGTTGAACTATGAGAGAGAGATGTTCACATTTTTTTATGTCCTAGTTTTTCTGTGCAGTATGGTATATGACAAAGTATTAAATGTATAGTGAACTAGTATGCTTTGCAATTTTAGTTTTTCTGCATTGCTGTTGACTTACTGGGTAATGTTTTAAAATGTCAATTTCATGTGCATATTTTAAGTCCTATGTTTCTCTATTGTTTCTGCTAGTGTTGAGTGTCAAACTCTTAACAGAGGAGTTAAAAAAGATATTCAAATCAATTTTTACTGTCATGTGCATATTTTAAGTCCTATGTTTCTCTATTGTTTCTGCTAGTGTTGAGTGTCAAAATCTTGACGGAGGAGTTAAAAAAGATATTCAAATCAATTTTACTGTCATTCTTTGTATCTATTGAAACAACTTCTAAAGCGCTATTCTAACAAAGTAGAAGTTATCGGGCGTTGGTTGTTATTAGAGAAAACAGAAGCTAAGTGACCTGATAGATTTAGCGAAATGGAGTTTTATATGCGATTCTTGGAGCTGTGCTAGCAATTTCCGACTGCTGGAAGTGACGTTGACAGTTAATAGACGCCAATTGTTCTCAAAGCATCCATTAATCAGGACTTCTGTATGTAATTAGACGAGTGTAATGCGAATACTCATACTGAGGCTACATTTCAGCATAATAATCTTATATGTATGGCATTCGTTGGGCCCACACATTGTGCCCATAGCAGGCCATGAGGATGACAATGTTGGCCCTTTGTGTCTGGGTATGTAAGTGATCTTTATTAGCACGAGGCAAACTCCCACACTTTACAACAACACTGCGTACAATAGTGAAAAAGTAGACAAAGTCAGTAGGAAAAAGCAATGCAATATTATAAACAGTTTTAAAAGTCTACCATCTGTTGATGTGGGTACCTCGTTTTCTTTACTCACTTGAAACAGCCAACGACTGATGCCTTGCACATTGTAACAACGGCTCTATATGTAGATGTCCTTAGGCAGATTAGAAAACAGGAAGGGCATTCGATGGCCATGTTTATGGTGTTTAGTCTTATTAATGCTCCAATAAGCAGTTCTATGTAGTTCTAAAGGGTTATTGCTTCTAAGAATAATTATCAGAAGCTTTCTGTAAAGCAGAAAGTATAAAGGCGCTCTTATTAATATTATATAGGCTTGTATATTATGTAGGCACAACAGAATTTTTTGACCGACCGACCGAAGTCCATGATCCTGTGTGATAAGGACTATACCCCTAAGCCGTAATTTTTCGGGTTAACGGCTGGCTTGAGCAAATTTACGGCTGGTTTTTCGGCTAGCTGTAAAAGAGCGTGAACTACCTTTTTCGGCTAGCCGTAAAAGAGCGTATACCTTTTTCGGCTAGCCGTAAAAGAGCGTAAACTACCTTTTTCGGCTACGAGTGCATCAATCATTAACACAGTAATAGAATATACATTAGGGCCTACTTTTAAATCGACAGGTGGGCAATATCCACTCAGTCTGAAAATAATTTTATAAATAAATTCAAATAATTATGTTAAGACACAAATGGATATTAAATGTTTGCAGTTCACATAGGCCTACGTTGAGTTCACATTCAATTACGATTTACGAGTATGTAATACTGATTGTAAGTTAGAACCACAAAATAACAGGGCTAAAAGACATGCATTAATAGGTGTAGGCCTAGCCGCATAGCGGGAGAAAAAAGAAACAGATACACAGAAACAAAAAAGTGAAAATTCTGGTAATAGACTGCAGCCGCTTTTGAAGCAGAGTAGTTAGAGTGTGCACTCTGCAGTAACCTGCATGAGAGATAATTAGAAATATTTAACACTGAATGTAAAACCGGAAGTAGAACACGGAATATATGCCACATAGGACAGCCTGGACAGAGCTCTTACAACAGATTAGACGGCCATGTAACTGACATCAACGCTCACCGCTCATTGCGCACTAAGTACAGACTAGCAAGCCAGCGTGGAAACTTTATAATCACAACTGTGTGCATGTTATAGCCGAACTTTTTTCCGGCGGCTAGCCGTGAAATAACTCTCGGCGGTTTTTCGGCTAAGCCACAAAATTTCCGGCGGTTTTTCGGCTTCCAGAAATTTTTTCGGCTCGGCGGCTAACGGCGGCTTAGGAGTATGATAAGGACTCATCATACTTAGGACTTTTAGGAGACACCGCAATATTCGAAAAGGAGAAAGCGAAACTGTACGGAAAGCGAAACTCTAGGGACGCCCACAAAGGCTGTGTATTCACACGGATTACAAAGGGCGCTATATAAAGTTCGATTGATTCAATGATTGATTTATTTCTGTATTCACTTAGTGTCTACGAGTTACTACAATCAAGTGTTTACGTATCATAGCACAGAAGACTGAATTAGGATGCAAAAGTTCACTGAAGGGCCAAGCATGCAAGGTCATATTTAGCTTAATGGAAAATTTCTTACATTAGCCTAATTCTGATTTATTAAGCTCTTGTAGAAACAAATCGTAACCTAAACTTCTAAAGCGCCACTCGAAAGCCAAGCGCAGGGCACCAGTTTATTCACGAGCGCTATCGGTAGCAATGTGAAGGACTTGATCAAAGATCGCTGCACAGTAATCGAACCTTCCGTGTTAATGGACGAGCGTTCTTACCATTCGGCTACCTCATCAAACTTATTCATTCATCAGCATAATTCATACTCCTACCCATAATTAAATGCGAATTCTACTACATTTAATTCTGGAAACATGGCCTCAAAATTCAACCAGGCTGTATACATATAATGTGTTCTGGTGTTACTGCTTGGGGTCGACCTTCCTTTAGCGCACGATCGTGGCCATAGCCGACCCTTTAATATTAAGTACACGACCTAGGAGCAAGGTAGGCTATTTATTAGTCACCCAAGCCCTTTAGTACATCTGAACAGCTTTCTACTAAGCTAGCACATGCCAGGTTTGAGTAGAGCGTGATCTGTAGGAAATCACGTGAACAAGTGATCAATGATACGACCCCAACAGGTAAGAGGTTGCAGTGACTGTAGCAAAGTTAAGCTACCATGTCCCTGGTGGCACGCAGGGAAGGAGCCGTTTTCTGCTCTTTGAGCTGTCAATTGGCTTTCAAACACTTGGATATCTAAGGGGTCACCAATAAAGGACGTCGGCAAAATATGACCTACTTTGGACCCCTCCCTCCCCAAGTCCGCATTTGACCTTATCCTCCCCACCCCCATTGCGGACGTCCGCACGCCAAAGCCAATGAAGGAAAAACCAACATATTGTGACTAACGTCATTATAATCTACCAGTTCTATCTTATTTAAAAGCACCTTACTTAAAATGTCAACGAGTACATGCTATCTACAATTGAAAAGTAAGCCGTGTTTTAAAGTTCTAACACACGGCATGAGGTTTTAGGCAATCACATCACTTACATGTACCTTTTCGTCTCTCGGGAAAGATTAAAACAAAGGGGTGTTTAAAATTTTTGACGCGGACGTCCACACTGGTCATAATCCTCCCTCCCCCTTGTCCGCATTTGTCCGTATTCGAATGAGCCCTTCCTCCCCTCACTGCGGACGTCCTTTATGGGTGACTCCTAACTGCATTTCAAACACTTGGACATCTAACTGCATCTTCTCCTGGTGGCTGACTATACGTGCTTCAGATTCACATTTTGGTGTGACCATGCGCGCGTTACAAATTTAATTAATAATAATAATTAATGGTCCTGGACATGATACAGCGCATTGCACGACTTGTCACTCAGTTTAACGCTGCCGGTATCAACTTACATGTGCATGTATACTGCCTGGTGATGCGAGGCATGTGTGCACCAGTGTTTAATCTAGTCCCCCTCTTCTGGGAGGGGAAACAAGGTTTCTGGGGGGACCAACGAATTAACACAAAATTTTTTCTTTTAGGCCTATTTCATCCATCTTGAAAAAGTTTCGGACTTTTCAATTTCCCCTAATTTCATCTTCCAAAAAAGTTGATGACCTTTTTTTTAGTCATTCGTCCGATTTTTTCTGTAACTTTTTCTACAGCAATTACCCTCTCAGAAAAGGTAATGACCTTTTTTAGACATTCATCTCTCTCGGGGGCAAAAAACATGTATACACATGTATCCTGGGGGGAATTTTCCTCCCCTAAAGGTCTCTACATTGTAATATTGCTGGCCTCTGGGGGGGAACATCAATCCTGGGGGGTCCCCCCAAAGCCATTTAGATTAAACACTGTGTGTGCACAATTAAATTTGTCCAATGTCGTTGCACAAAGTCTATTCAGCAGGCTCAAATCCACAATCATTGGACTACAGACCCAGTGCAGTAACCGAATAGACAGACCTCTGTGCTGCACAAATGTAGTACACCCTCTTATAAACTATTCAAGATGTCTTAGGTTTTAATGTTCAAGGGCAACAATACAACAAAGCAACAGCTGGTTCAACCTCTTCCTCACATGCCTTAATATGCAATCTAGATATCAAATTCATACAACAGACAGACAGACAGACAGACAGACAGACAGACAGACAGACAGACAGACAGACAGACAGACAGACAGACAGACAGACAGACAGACAGTGTGAAACAGCAGAGGAGACATCTTGCCAGATGCACTTGTAATAAATATTACATGTAATCTGACTTCTACAGTGCCATTGTCATAATGCATGAATCGACCACTGCTTGAAATCTGTTGGAGAAGCTCAGTCAAAATTTGTGAGTTAGGGAAACCAGAGTAAGGCTATGATGGGTACATGATTACAGTACCCTATTATTTCTACAGTAGTTAGTAAACGCCTATCCAAATATCGCCATGGTAGCCGATTGGTTACAGCGCTCTCGTTTGGTGACGTGCAGAGTACGGATTCAAAGTCTGCAATGAGGCAGTCACTGCCAGTCACCCACCGTGTAAGGACCATGAGCGCAAGTCCATGCACAATTGCTCAGTTCCATCGATGGTCTATCATATGGTTGTGCACGCACTTCCAAAGGAGGGCAATATCAAACAGTTTTATTGTATATCCAGTCAATTAAAAATTTAAACTCATCCAATTCTTCACAAATCCTGTCATTTCATGTATATGATGTTTTTGCTTTTTCTCCACTGTCTGGTTTTCATAATCGTTTCTATTTTCAGTCAGTTGAGTTTTCCTCTTGTATTCGCTGTTGCTTTGACTGACTTTCCGATTCTTGTTCATCGTTATCCACTTCCATGCGTGCTCCTTCGATTTCATAGTTGTTTCCAGATGGCCCAGTCCAACTGCAAAAGAACACAAAAAATGACTAAGTCTGTGCAAGACTAATGCTTTGTACCATAGCTCTGTACAATGACAATCTTTTCATTGATTAGCATCTGCTAGAAAACATGTTGTTGCTCGTACACGTCTTGTCATTCATTCACAGTTGTTCTTCCCTCCGCCACAAACTCTACATTATCACGTTTGCTGAAATCTCCTACCGAGATTGAGTTTTGCTCTAAACTGAAACTGAACTCTCTGTTTACATTTCTCTTTGTTTTCAGTGCACAGTTCTGACTGTCAGGAATTTATTATCAATTTACAGTTGTATCATATTGTAAGGGGACGCAGTGGTGTAGCGATATGTTCTGTGCCTTGTTACCGGAGGGTCCCAGGTTCGAATCTACCTCAAGCCACTGTGAAGCAACCTGGGAAAATTTGCTCATCCACAATTAATTGTCTGTGAGGAAGGCAACGAGAAACAACCTCATCCATCTCATCCCCGGATGGCATAAAGCCAATGGAACTGCCTTCGGGCAGAGAACTCCTCATCATCGTATCGTAAAGCAAGTTAAATTAGCCTAACCCATGCAGAACACCTGTGTGACAGTTTGGCAAAAAGTGTCATCTGGGAAGTCCCCTAAGGCTCTTCACAAGTTAGCATTCTTGTTCTCATATTACTTGTGAGATAAACCCCGCGTCACCTTTTCTAGACAGATCTAAGGCTATCAATATATAGACAACACACAGGCATTCTCAAATTACTCATAAGATGGTACCTGCATCACAAGTCACCTCAAGTAAATGC
Organism: Allolobophora icterica; assembly: GCA_963556255.1. NCBI lineage: Eukaryota > Metazoa > Annelida > Clitellata > Crassiclitellata > Lumbricidae > Allolobophora > Allolobophora icterica. The sequence continues at coordinate 13,551,488 of OY744609.1, read as the reverse complement.
ACTAAATGACCCATGGATGCAGACAAATATCTAATGCTATTGCTCTATAGATCATACAATGGCACTATATAAATAACAAAACAAGTAAGCACAACAAAGACTAAGACTTGCCCATCTTCCGGGTGACTTGTTTTGCTTTCATCTTCCAGCTGTTCATGTTTCCTCTTCCAGTTGATCTTCTTCCGCTGGTTCTCCAGGTCCTGTGCCTCCCTCTCCAGTTCCATGCACGCCCGTTCAATTTCGTAGTTCTTACTGACAAGCCCGACCCAACTGTAAAACATTGGTTTCAACACAATATTTAAGTCTTCAACAGGTTCAGATTTCAGCCTAATTTTCATCTTTGTTCACTTAGGGGTAGGTTAGGCATCTAATTCTTTTGCCATTATTTCCAATTTTGGCAATTAATTAATCCATGATTTCTACTGAAAGTGTCACATCTGTTTATGACTAGGGACTTCCCTGGATAGCTCCCTCCTTAGATGAACCTTTCACCAAGACTTAGATGGATAACTTTTAATGCAGTCATTAAATTTCCCTAGCTGAAAATTGAACACCGACAATTCTGCATTCTGTAATGGCCAAAAAACATCTCTGCCCTTAGCTTTCAAAGTACGAGTTGTGATGCAAGCGCCTTTGCCACCCCATACATATATACATATACAAACATATTAAAATAAACCTTATAAATGTGACATTTAAACAGCATGCCTTCATTATAACTTAATTTTAAATTCAGAATGCCTTCATTATAACTTAATTTTAAATTCATTTCCAGCTCAGGGCAGAAGTTCAATTTACATGTATTTTAACTAAATGGTATATTTAGGAGCAACATACAGTCAGCCAGCCAATCAATGTAATATTTACAGTAATAATAAAATAAACACATAATGAGCTCAAGAAAGCGTTAGTTTTAATAGAAAGAAAGACATTCGTAATTCAATAGCACACATCGTGTGCTTCTCAGGAGACAACCTTGAAGACGCACTATATAAATTTCTGGTATGAACACGTCATGAAACCAAATTTCTGAGCAATGAGACATCAAATACTGGGATGCAAAGACAACAAGCAAGAAGCAATAACAAATTCATTATCACACGAACAATACGAGATCATCTGTCTTTTTCATTTCGACATAAAACATCATCAAGCATAAACACACAACAGCTTTAACAAACAGTGAATACGTGTAAATAATTATGAAGCCAATTTATACAATGAGACTTGCCTTTGTTCGAGTTGCTTCAGTTTACAGCTTTAATTAGCAGTGAATACACATAAATAATTATGAAGTCAATTTATTTATACAATGAGACTTGCCTTTCTTCGAGTTGCTTCAGTTTACCTCCAGCTGCAGTCTGTTCACGTTTCCTGTTCCAGTTAATTTCTTGTACTTGTTTTCTTTTGACAAAAAACATCACCAAGCATAAACAACAGCTTTAATCATAAACAGCAGATTAAACAAATAAACGACACCTTAAACTATTTCTAAAGTCGTCTTATGTAGCTATGTCATCAAGCTAAATTTGGAATCCCAGACTTCGACCATGTTATGTCAGAATTTGTGTTATAATGGAGCAAATTATAATTCATAAGGAGTTTTTGATGTATTTTATTTAACCAGTACTTATTCAAAACAAAATAACTCTAGAAGACTCTATATTTTGACTTTTGAAGGAGGACTTCCTTAAAGATTTTCAATTTTATTTATTTACATAATAATAATAATAATATTTATTCTTTAATTAAGCGCCTGCAAACGCACTGCGCTGTACATGTACATGTTATGCGATAAACCTTAACTACTAACAGAACAGACAGCCTGCAATACACGGCGCAAATTGCAGCCTACAAACCATGTCTGCCTATGGGACTCGATCTCTGTACCGCTCGCACTCTACGCCAGATGTTATCCAATGCGCTATCGGGCCCCCCCGCCGATAGTAAGTCTAAAATCAGTAAATATGAATCTGAAGCACAAACATGTGCCTAAACAACTCGTCCAGCCCACTGAGTCGGCTCAGCAGGCTCAAAGCCACAATCATTGCAAAACAGGATCAGCACATCACCAAACAGACCACTATGCTGCACAGTTGCAGGGTTTCAAGGCCAATTGGTGTAAAGTTTTTGGTAAAACATGGCCTGGGTACTAGAGTCCCTATAAATATGTACTTGACAACCCATCACTCCATCATTCAGTACTAAAACAATTGTCCAACGGGTAACACTTGAGACATTACACGCAAACTTAGAACTAATTCAAAAGTAGTCACCCAACTCATAAGGCCATGCCATCTTATAGCCTACTAATTGGTAAAACAACTCACTAATTTCTATTGACTCCTAACGACAAAAGGAACTTGTTATTTTATATACTTCATCAACTGGTGACCATCAACTGCAACCTGTTGCTCCCCATCCCATGGCTTCATGGGCAACAAGCACCTGCACATTTTATTTTAAACAGTGACTAGAAAAGCAATCCACTAAAAATAATCATAGTGCTACTTTGGCTGGATTCAGGTATATACGTTCGCTGCCTAGTTGCCAACCTTCAGGCAGTGGTGTAGTCCTAAAAAATGAAGTGGGGGAACGCCTGTGGAAATTGAAGTAGCAACTGTAGCAAAAAGTGCAATCTTGCAAGAATTTTGCATAGTGTGAGCGAAAAAAGTGCGGGAACGGCGTTCCCCCGCGTTCCCGCCCCACTACACCACTGCCTTCAGGTGAGTGACCGAGCCTCTGGATGCCCACACTGACAGACCCAATGGCCAATGTGATAGCACATGAAAGCCAATTTAATGCTCAACAAACAAATAAAGCTCTAGATAGTTAATCATTAATCTTTATATACTTGATGTCACCCATTTGTTTCTGCGCAGTGTGGAACATTTTCTGGATGACGTTATTTCCCATCTTCCAGGAATCAGGCGCATACTTCAGCATCAGATCCAAGTTCGTTATTCTGCAAAATAAACAAACAAACGCCTGAATACTACAACAGAATCTCATTTAAACTCTGTCTCTAGGAAGCAACAAAAGAACCCCTTAAAGTCATCTTCATCATCAATGGCATACCCCTCTCCAGAGTGTTGCTGTTTCCATAACGCTCTGCCAATCATCCGCGGCTTGGGGTAGATCATTGACCTGACCTTGTTATAATAACATAACCTTCATCTTAAGGGAGCTTTTTTAGCTCCCTAAAACAAAGTTGGTGAGAGATTGAAGATAGTGACGATAGATTGCTGGCAGTTGAGATGAGATGCTACAGAAAGAATCCTATGTAGAGATGTACTGATACCTCTACCCCATTCGTAATCGGGACGATTATTAGAGCAATCAGCATAATTTGCATCGGCAAAAAATAATCGGCACCGATGCAAATTACTTTATAATTAACGTTTTTTTCACAATAATCATTACAAAAATAAAAATGAACACAAATATCTATGTTTTGTTTCTTATTATTGATTTATATTTAGCATTGCACTACTTAGTAGGCACCATAGACCCAAGGAACTGTTATACACAGGACTGGAAACTCCTTAATAACCCCCATATACAAGGTTGTGTGCCTAGTTTTTGGGCGATAACAAAATTATCGGACTCATACGTGGTATCGGCTATTTCAATAATCGGCTATGCGCGGTATCAGCATAATCGGCAAAAAGGGCTATCGGTGCAACTCTAATCCTATGTAGGGATTGACCGGAAAGAGATTTTCCACCGGAAACCGGAACAGAGTATTTGGATTAACTATTTGCCGGAAACGAACCAGTACCATTTGTTCCATATGCCCTAAATTAGCGCTACAATATGCGACGCCATTTTCGGCTCAGTTAATAGTTAATACATTTCAAGAAAATGGAATAGAATTCAATGGATGTTTAATTGTTTTAAGGCTGAACATTAATAATTTTATATACGTAAGTTTATTAAATAAATTCTGAAAGAAACAAATTTTTTGCAACTATTTGCGTCTACAATATTTGCCGAGGCGAATACTTCCGGAAACGGGATTTCCGGCCGAACCGAGTATCCGAAACGGTTTCCGGTCAATCCCTAATCCTATGCATAACATGGCAGCAGAAAATATCAAATATAGAAGTGCAAAGAAAAGTTCAGTCCACCAGAAATATCACGCAGCAAATTATGGAAAGGAAGATCAATTTCTTTGGACATCCGACAGATCTGTAGGTTGGACAATATCAGACTGATTAAACAGGTCGTGTTTGGAAGAAAAGAGTTTGCTAAACAAGGAAATGACCGCTAAGTAAAATAAATAAAACACAAACACTAGAACATCACATTCGACCATAAATGCATATTAATTTAATGACAATGGTGATTAGTTTTCCATACATTTTAGTACACACTCGTTGTTAAAGTGTTAACACTGCTGTCTCCAACTGACAAACCTCAAAGCCTGATGCTGGAGCTGAGCTTCTGAATTGTCTACAGCCTCCTGCCAAGCGGTGACGTCGTTCATACGACCAGTGGTTGGCTGAGGAAGTTCATACCTACAAATGGACGATCAATTTACACAATTTTATAGCAAGTGTTTTTGAGGCCAAACTAACTCCAAAATTTCTTCTTTTCAAAACCAAACTCTCTTCCCACTTTTGTCCTTTTTTTCAAACATTCGAAATCATGACACAATGGTAACTGAAATTATAAATTTATATAGCACCACTTCAAAAGAAATAAATCAGAGGCACTCTGTTCTAGCCTACATGAAGTTAAATGTCATTAGACAGTTCATCAGTTCATGAGTAAAGGTTCAAATCAGAAAAGTCACGAGTGTTTGGTTCCCACACACATACAGAACCCAATCAACAGTTTCCTATCCAGAGTTCGACACTGTGTCATCGGTAGAGTTCCTGACACAGTGATGAAAATCTTGTCAAGCCAGAACTTACGCACAACCCCAGACTTCAGCACTCTTTTGTTTCACGGTGAACATCAGTTTAAGAGACTGTATTGGCCTTTTATTGCACTTTTAACACGTGTCGCATGCACGCAGGGACACACACACCTGCAGTCCACAGACCTTAATCTGAGGCACCATGCAAGATCAAGCAAAGAATCCTGTTGAGGGTAATTAAATGGAGTCCCCTCAGCAGGCTCTGAACCTGCAATCACTGGATAACAGACCAGCCTGCTACCAAATAGATCAATGCACCACAGCATCTTTACAGGACACTTCCGCATCGACACAAAAGTTTGATGAAAATTGTTTTACACAAAAGCAAGGTTGAACCAATCTAACCCAACAATTTCCATAGCACCACTATCATAATGCCCCAAGCGTCAAGTGAAACCATCATCAAAATCGTAATCATTGGGTGAACACAGCCAAAAATCATATAGATCAAAGAAACCAAAAGCCAGGCTATTGTGCGTAAGCCACAATTGATAACAATTGTGGGTTATTAGACAGGCATTTATATATTTCTCTCCACTGACCTCTTCATGCTTAGCATATCCATCGGAAGTCGCGATTTCATTCGCTCCACTTCTGTCTTCATGATTTCCGTCTGCCAGACAAAGAAAGGAAAATCAAATAAAAAACTGTTCTCTAAAGTAGTTCAGTAACACTCGGAGCAGAATATAAAGGGCACTCCATATCACCAGTTTGAAACCCGATCTTATCACTAGCATAAGGACTAAAACTATACACTGGCAGATTTTAAAATTACTATTAAATATTGTTATTAAGATATCCAGAGTGTGCTATTTCATCAATTCACCTCAAAAGTGTTGGGCAGCCGGAATTCGGCAAGATTTCCGTTTTTTGTGAAATCAGGTAAGACAAACAGAATGGTGTTGCCAAGCTGAACCTGCTTTTGCATAGATATGGACCAATGTGTGAAAAAGCTATTGAAACCAAGTCCTTCTTTGGTAACATGCGGAAGCTGACCTTAAGTCTGTTGAGCAGCATATCACAAATCTATTTAACAAGCCACAAATATAAAAGTCATGGAACTCTCATACAGTAATTTGAACCTTAAGAGTCCTGCAGATCATATTTCAAAAGGTAAATATTCCTAAGTAAGCCTCTTCAAGTAAGAGCAATAAACACATAATTAACACAAAATTCATGCTCACTTCAAATGCATCATATCGTGCTGGTGGCAAATATTCCAGGTAGTTCTTAGTCGGACGATATCTTCTTGTCTCTTCCTCGACCAGCGCAAATGCCTAAGTAAGCAAATCAAAAGCACAGCAAAATTATAACTTCAGCACAACATAACTGAAATGTTATAATGCCCCTCAATAAGTTCAGAACTATTGTTACAAGCTCTTCTATTCTTGCTGTTGCCTAGACTGAATGACCTGGCAGGATTAACTCCATCACAACGAATGTGGTTGATAGCAACCACATGACGAAAATATCCTTCTGTTGCATATACTTAGCTACATTTATATTCTATTGATATGTGTTAGCTAGAAGACAAATTGCAAATTGCAGAATCAGAAAAATTCCTTAAGTAGGGTATTTCAATGGTTTTGTAAAAATTATGAACTCAACTTTGGCGGATGTTTGTGGCAAACATTTACAATCAGCCATTTAAAATTTAATAGTCTTCTCGATCATCAACCATTTCTCTGTACACAAATCTTTTTCTAGATACATGCAAAGCTATTTTCTAACTTGGAAAGCTCTAGCCCTTCGTTACTGTTTGAGTGTTAAAAACCACATGTATCAAGAGAAACTAATTCTGTAGAGATTGACGTGACTGATAATGTATTACACAGATACTTGGTAATGGAAGAGTAGAGAATGATGTACAATTCTCGCGGATATTACGATCCTCGGTCGTGTATGATAATTAGTTTCGACTTCACGAGTAGGGACTAAGGGGTCAACCCGAATCCCCGAAACCCGAATCCCCGAAAACGCTGAAAATACACAAAAGCCCGATTTCCCGAAAACAGTTTCATAGAAAGCGGCAGAACTCCCGAAAACTATTCAAAGTTAAATTGTAAACTCATACGCCAGAAAGACCTAGCGTGGCCTTGATGCATCTCGATTTACTGTCTATTCACATGTTTATTTGTAATTTTAGTCTAAAATCGATTTCGGGGATTCAGGCGAAATTCGTTTCGGGGATTCGGGTTTCGGGGATTCGGGCCGCACCCAGGGACTAAGAGCCGGGAAAGAATGATACCAGGTCGTTGTGCACACCCAAACGTAGCTGGATCAATACGAAAACTGTAATTGATTTAGAAACATTTTCAAACATACTTACAGCCTCCCTGACGCCTTCCTCGTCATATCCTTGGTCAAAATACGGCAATGCATCAACCACAACTTCTCCGGCCATCTTTGTTTCTTAAAGATAACGAATCTTCAAGATATCAACAACGAAAATTAGCTTAGGCTGCTGCAGCAGTGATGGTTCAATATAAATAATTACTTAATTAATTATTTATACTGTGGTTCTGTTCATCGATGGTTCTGTTACTTACATTATGGTTCTAGATACTAGATGCTAGCAGGCAATGGTTCGATCGGCCTAATCTGTGAACAACACCGGATTTATAGCGCGATATTAATAAAATCGGAAATCCGCACACAAATCAGTGTTAGAAGATTTATACGAAAATTACCAAATCAACCAAATCAACCGATGAAAAATCTGACAAAATCGAAGTCGATGGGTCATTTAACAGAATGGAAGTGACAGAATATTAGCCTAATTGGTTTCCCTCACGTTAATATTATTTAGGCCTACTCCCATCAGAAATTCCTGAATATTATAGCATTGTTGAGAGTGTGACTTTGATATGCCTACTTTGTCATTTTCTAGAGGATAGTAGGGCCTAATGGTTTCGACCTATTCATTTTCAATGGAGTTAGCGATCGAGTTCTGAATTCTGAGTGTCTTGAAAATTTAATCCTCTGCTATTTAGCCTACTGTAGACTCAGCGTGATAACTGGGACGATTGGTGAGGCCCACTTGAATACTATATACCTGAGTTCATCTTAGACAAGTTTACAAATCAATTAATTAAATCGACCTTGAACATCCTTAAACATACTTTATTTTAGAACACTCGTATCTGTTGACAGAGCGAAGTCGAGAGTCATCACCGGGGGAGGGGATAGGTAGGCCTACACTAATATAGTTTGATCTGCACTAATTCCATAGGGTTCTCAGAATCCCGGTGAGGTAACCTAGCTATGCCAGTGAAGGAGAGAATTATTTAGAACTTTATAATGGAGCAGACCACAGAAGAATCGACGTCGATTCACAGAAGGTTGAGTTTGTCCTCAAACATTAGACTTCTTTGGGGCAATGAACGAAATAGACGGACAAACAAATAGACATTGCCAGACAGACAGATACACAGACAGAAAAACTCGAGAACCAGAGAGACAGCGACAGATACCCAGACTGGCAGACAGACAGGTTCACAGTGACGCGAATTAAGCCAGACATTCGATTACAGCTAGGACGGGTGCTTTGAGTTTCTGCATAATTGAAGAGAGTAGGCAGAGGCAGAGAGGTCAAACGTCATTTGTTTTGCAAGAGACAAAGAGAGATAGAAAGAGATAGACAGGCAAACACACAGATAGAGTGATAGAGACAGACAACGGAAGTCAGTCACTAGATGGAGTCTATTCGCCGTAACATCCGGTGAAACATTAGGAAGCCTTCGTTTTGGGAGACCACTGTCCACTGCGGTCATATTTACGGTTGCTTAATTTTTATGCCCACACAAAAGCAACGACCCACCCACCCACGCAGACATACGTGTCACGTGCGCGCGCAAGTATTTATAAATGCTGCTATAGTCTGTATAAATATAGGCCTATACAATCATGAAAATATCTCGTGCGCTATATTATATATATATGATTAAGGTATGCCTAATTATGTAATCAAATCAACATATATACATTAACTTCTGAAAGCCCGTCAGAGTATAACGGACTCACAGCAGTTTCACTAAAGTCATGCATGCAAATATACATTTATGTGTGTGTGTGTGTGTGTGTGTGTGTGTGTGTGTGTGTGTGTGTGTGTGTGTGTGTGTGTTTGTTTGTTTGTGTGCGCGCACGCGCGTGCGTGGAAGTCCAACTCTGCCCAAAACTGATCTGTGTAAAGTATGGTTAGGTAAGTTATATTACACAGTAACACAGCTCTGAAATTTCTTGAAAGCTGAGTGCAGGGTACTAGCTTATTCTCGAGCCATAGTTCGAGAATTCGCATCTTACGAATTTTAAGAATTTTAAAAATTCACGAATTTTAACGAATTTTAAAACTGCAGTTTTAAAATTCGTTAAAATTCGTGAAATAATCAAATAATAGAATTCTTTGCCATGGCAACGAATTTTATTATTTGTTTACTTTTCAACTTTTTAAGCAAGTAGGCCTAAATGTCAATGCCATAGGCAATTCAATCAATCAGCCGCATAAGATATCTGACTAGCAACACAATATAGTACTGTATTCAGTTACTGTTCTACTTGGAGTCTTGTCATAGTTGGGGGGGTGTATGTGTGACTGTGAGTGTAAGTCAACAGAACGAAAACCACCAATGCCCCAGCTCCAGTGTGACCAGTCAGTCACTGACACAGTTTGCAACCGAACATGGTTAAAAAGGGTTGGCAACGTTCACCGAGCTGTGTCTGCTACTTCATCGTCCTCTGATTCTGAGTCAGGAACAGTCCACTGCTCCCATAACTTGACTCTGGTTTTTGTATTTTCGCCATTAAATGCTCCTGAATTCGGGCAGAACAACCAACAAATTCCTTGTCACAAAAACAATACTGAATTTTTGGATAACCCCTTCCTTCTCCTCCGAAATTACTGTATACATACTTCCACTCCGGTCCATGTTCTGTCATCTTTAAGAAATTAGATTTTAACTAAATTAACTCGTTACGTAATAAACTTTGATATAGAATTTTATACTAAATTCTAAGCAGAAGCTCAACACAACAAATCATGACGTCATCACATTTGTTGTCGTTGCTTACGCTGTTTTTGCAAAACACCACTGTCAATGTAAAAAAAGGCCCAACAATGGTCCAACGAATTTTTACGAATTTTAAAATAGACCAAAAATTCGCGAATTTTTACGAATTTTAAAACCGAAAGTCACGAATTCTCGAACTATGTCTCGAGCGCTGCGTCGAGTCAGAGGGGTAGAAGATCCAAGTTCCGGTTGCCAGTGGCGGCGATCTTGTCTGAGAGGTGGGGGGGGGGGCAAAATCGGCCATGGTCTGGTCGATGACCTTTTTTAGGAATTCATGTCCCAAAAAAATTTCAAACTTTTTTGGGAATTCATCTCCACAAAATCTTGGTGACTTTTTTAGTCATTCAACTCTTTTTACTACTTTCTTCGGGTCTCCCTAAAACGATGTCATAACGTCATTGCCTTTTTTAAGGAGTTCGTCTACAAAATTTATTACCTTTTTTTAACAAATTCACCCCCCCCCCCCAAATGTTAAGACTTTTTTACAAATTTCTTCTTCTTTCTGAGAATTTGGGGGGGCACTTCTGCTCAAAAATAGTTTTAACCTCATCTCGTCAAAAGGGCAGTGAAAACCATCACGCGTAATTACATAATAATGTTCGCCTTTCTTGGGGTTTCTTCAAAAATGGGAGGGGGGCAAATGTATGGTGTGCCCCCACTCTTAAAGGTGGGGAACTTGTCCCCCTCCCCCCCCCCCCCCCATGATCGCTGCCCATGCCGGTTGCCAGAGGTTCTGATCAAGAGAGGAGGAAAAGAATTGGAAGGCTCTGAGTCTCAAATATGGAAGTAGTAGACATAATTCGCTAAGTGCTTAAGATATTCTTCCGTTTAACACCAAAAGAAACGAATGTAGACTACGAGACCGACATTTTCAGCAACACAGGAAAATGTTTCTTCGACAATTTATTTAATCAGCGCTCAGGTTAGGTAAGGCTGGTAAGCTGCCTTGACCTGCTTGACCTTAACTTAACTAACCGTGCATGCCTTTTCTTACCTTCCTTAACCTTACCTTACCTAGTTTGTTTTGTTAAAAACCTCGTTGGCCTAATTCGCTTATCGGTAAGACTTAGGGCCTATAAAAAAACTTCTAAACGAGCATGCACTCCTATAGAGCCGTGACAGAAAGTGTATGGAAAATTACTTAAGGCTCTTCAAACAGCATAGTGAACAAAATGGTTCCAACCGCTGACAATATAAAACCAAAGAGGGCATTGTCGATTGATATGCAACTTATTCTAGCATGAAACCACAGCTACAGTTAGGCCTACTGTAAAGGTCCAATTGCTTTCGATGAATTGTTTGCCGGTTTTTGCCTTCAAACCGAGAGATTACGAACCCGTCATTCAACGTTCTCATGGTAACGTTCTCTGAAGTGATGACGTCATCGTTTGACCGTTTGTCTTACGTCATCTTTCTATCGACGTTGTCATGGTGCAATATTTATAAATTCGTGAAAAGAGCTTCGAAAATGGCCTACGCTCTAAAATTTTGCTCAGGAATTTGAAGACGATCAACGTTTGAAATCTTCGAAAGACCAAGAATTTCAAAAACGTCGACGTTTGAAATCTTCGAATAAACAAGAATTTCAACACAGTCGACGTTTGAAGCAACTGCAGACAGTAAAAAAAAACAACACAACGAACAGAATGGCTACTTATGCGACCACAGAAGCGAAGATCCGAGTAAGAAATTTCACGTTTTTCTTTGCATTAGTTATTAAGAAAGTGATTGTTCGTCGTTCCATTAAGTTGTTGATGGTTCATTTAGCACTTTAAAGACGAGAGTACTAAACACGAATGGGAAGCCAATGCAGCTCGTCGTTGAAGTGTCAAAATGTTTTAATGAGCAAAACTAATGCATAAGCGACACAAGAACGCGGTTACGATTTAGTTAACATCTAGTGAAAGTAAAGACCAGCGATAGATGGTTGGTAACATTGCAGCCAAACAAATTGGTAAGGATTGAAGTGTATGGTGGTAAATTTCCCACATGGCACTCACCCCGAACTATTTCATCGACTCCACAGATCATCGCCTTTTGACCTTTTCTGATTGAGCGCCGGTGAATAATTATAAGCCTGTGGTGTTTAAAATAACCTCGAGTATAAGAATACGATCTAATCGAAGCAGTTGATATAATCTTATCTCACCAAGTCTAGTCTAGACTCCTCTAGTCTTGTCTAATCAACTGTCTAGCTATAGTCCCCGGCGCCACCGCCATCCGCCCTCAAGTCGAAACCAGCAGGGGCGTAACTTTAGTCTAAATAGTGGGGGGTACCAATACTTTGGTCTGAAAAGTGGGGGGTACCAATTTCTTCTCCACTTTAGCTTTTCGCATGGCGCCCATGTTGAACATATTCCCTGCCAGTATTCTCATTAATTTTGGCTCTCGATTTACCTGTGTATCTAAGTATTTTCGTACTTTTGGTGGTGACTGCGTTCTATGAGATGGCACAATAATAAAATATTGATTGACATTGCTTAAAAAGTGGGGGGTACAGTACCCCCCACAAATTACGCCTATGGAAACCAGTCTGTAAGCTATCGACTGCTATCGACTTCCTTCACGTTACTATTTTGCTTATTGGTTTAATCGCGGTCTCCGAGTTCCGATTGTTGACGAAGACACCAGCAGAAGGACAGGAGCAACACTTGCTTATAAGGTACCAGTCCACAAACAGTCAATGTCAGGTCACCAGTTCTTCGACGCAGTCTGGCCCAGATACTCTGGGCATGTCTGTCAATTATGTACTGGAATTGAGCTCCACCTGTGTGCGTGGGTGCGCCATTGGTGACTCCTGCAGTTTTCTCTGCGCTATTTCGTTTGCTATTGACGTTTCAATGTTGAAGAGATTGGCGGTTTTGTGAGGAACTTAACAGCTCTAAAGAAGTGTCCAGAAACAAGCATACATGTGTCCAGAAACAAGCATAGGCCTACATGTTTCTGAATGGTCTATAGCGCCTCTGAATGGTCTATATACCGCGAGAGGCGCTTTATAAATGCCTATATACAATACAATACAATATCCATACAACCATTAAATGCGTGGTAATCTCGACACTTCTATATACATTAGAATGGCATCAAACATAGTATAAGAACAGAATAAATACAATCAAAAAAGATTATCATAACAATGACATGAAGTTAACCAGATAAGAGCAATGAAGTATTGGTCACTGGCATAATGTGAAAACAAATAACACCAGAATAAAACAGAAACATTCGCAAGGAGCTAAGCGTAGTAAGAACACCGGAAATACTATAGGATCAATGGCTTGGCATGTAACTCAATAAGAGTAGGCCTATATACGAGCAAACATGTCAATACGAGGGTCATTGACATCGTGTAAACCCAGTGAGACCAGCATTTAAAGACCATTGGAATGGCATGCATGGGAACCAGTAAGACCAGAATAAGAAATCATTGACATGATGCAAAAACTCAGTACGACCAGTTTCTCTATTATGATAACTGGCATGATGTAAAACTCATTAAGACCAGTGTACATGTATAAACGAGGATTATTGGCATGATGTAAAACTCATTAAGACCAGTGTAAATACGAGGATCATTGGCATGATGTATAGAACTCAATAAGACCAGTTTATACTATCGTTGGTGTGAAGTAAAACTCAGTAAGACCAGTGTATATACGAGGATCATTGGTATGATGTAAAACTCAGTAAGACCAGTTTGTATACTAGGATCACTGGCATGATGTAAAACTCAGTAAGACCAGTTTATATACGAGGATCATTGGCATGGTGTAAAACTCTGTAAGACCAGTGAATATATACCAGGATCATTGGCATGATGTAAAACTCAGTGAGACCAGTTATACACGAGGATCATTGGTATGATGTAAAACTCAGTAAGACCAGTTTGTATACTAGGATCACTGGCATGATGTAAAACTCAGTAAGACCAGTTTATATACGACGATCATTGGCATGGTGTAAAACTCTGTAAGACCAGTGAATATATACGAGGATCATTGGCATGATGTAAAACTCAGTGATACCAGTGTATACGCGAAGATTATTGGCATGATGTAAAACTCAGTAAGACCAGTGTAAATACGATGATCAATGGCTTGATGCAAAACTCAGAAATACCACTTCGCGCATAGAAGAATAATTGGAGTGATGAAAGGCTCAGTAAGACCAGTTTATATGCGATGCTCATTGTCATGGTGTAAAACTCAGTAAGACCAGTTTATATGCGATGATCATTGGCATGGTGTAAAACTCAGTAAGACCAGTTTATATGCGATGATCATTGGCATGGTGCACATGTAAAACTCAGTAAGACCAGTTTATATAGCCTACTAGAATCACTGGCATGATGTGAAACTCAGAAAGACCAGTGTATATGCGATGATTATTGGCATGATGTAAAACTCAGTAAGACCAGTGTATATGCGATGATTATTGGCATGATGTAAAACTCAGTAAGACCAGTGTATATGCGATGATTATTGGCATGATGTAAAACTCAGTAAGACCAGTGTATATGCGATGATTATTGGCATGATGTGAAACTGAGTAAGACCAGTGTATATGCGATGATTATTGGCATGATGTAAAACTCAGTAAGACCAGTGTATATGCGATGATTATTGGCATGATGTGAAACTGAGTAAGACCAGTGTATATGCGATGATTATTGGCATGATGTAAAACTCAGTAAGACCAGTGTATATGCGATGATTATTGGCATGATGTGAAACTGAGTAAGACCGGTGTAAATACGAGGATCAATGGCATGATGTAAAACTCAGTAAGACCAGTTTGTATACTAGGATCATTGGCATGGTTTCAAACTCAGTAGGAATTGTACATCGCCGCCAACAAATCTTGACGACTTCTTTTAGTGGTCGAGACTTTTCCCATCGGTTGCAAGTCACCGAATTGCTGTCGACTTCGTGCCAGAAACAACGTCAGCTGTAAGAGATATAAGACTCGTGTATACTAAAACAGTATTCCCATGTGGGTTTCACATATCCTGCCATATGGACAATATTATAGGAAATGTGAAGCCAAACTGGAAACATGGGCTACATAAAATATTGTCTTACATAGGCCTTTCGTTGCTGTTAGGGTTGTTTGTCATTCGTGGTTTCTCTTGGACAAATACCGTATCTTTTTCCGCTTTCAGATCTTCCAGCAGCCCATCCGAATAAATTTGGGATCAAAAGTGGGAAATCCAAAAGCTTTCTGCAGTGGGGACAAGTCCCTGTGGCCCTCTGTTCGGATGCCAGTGATTATATTGGCATTATGTTCAGTATAGATGCCGTTCGCTAACGGACTTCATAAGATATTTATCTGTGGAATGTAGAGAAAGTGTATTGCGCTCGCCGGAAATGACGTGCGCCTCAGGGCGTCAGTTGGACGACGTCACAATTGCGTAGTCAAGCCGTACACCGATGACATGAAAGCGAAGGCGTGCAAAACAGGGGACACTAGGCACACGATAAACACGTGTATACGACAAGAAAACGGAGACAAAAGGTATTCATCCGACAGACAATACAAAAACGATTAGGGCCTGTATACAACTAAATAAACTTTATTTTGCAAGAGTCGGCCAGCACGAAACTGATCAAATACAAATGCAGAACCAATACACGGAAAGGAAAACAATATACAGTTTACACCGCGGAAGAGGTAGAATCGGGTCCCGAAACGAAGCTTAGTTATTGTGTTACCTCTCTAAGGAAACGGTCAGTCCTGCACGTAACATGGGAGGACGGTCACTGTTGGACAGAGGTATAGTACATAGTAGAAAATGGCCATAGTATACGTCGAAACTAGCAGGGGCAGTGATGTGGTTGACTCCATGCAAGCGTAAAACTGGTTTGAAGTCACTCTGCCCCTCGAAGTCGCAATCGCCACAGAGGCGACAATTCAACAATTAATACAAGCAATTATAGGAGCGTTGCAAACCAAGACGCCTGTCCTGTCAAATAATTCGGTACCAATTACACCAGAGGCGGAAGTTTACAAGAGGAGTGGGACAAGTGGATGGTATGTTATATTTCATGAAGACTAGGGCCGCATTAACGCTAGTGTGGGCCCGGGTCCTGTGATTACCTATAATCCTATATAGCCATCAGCGCGGGGTCCAATTACAAGTACAATAAAAAATGTTGATGTACTTCCGAAAATGCGGGCCCCTCAAAACTGCGGGCCCGGGTGCTGCAGTAACCTTAGCACCCCCCCCCCCTTAATGCGGGCCTGATGAAGACCTTTTCCGCTTTCCAGATTTTCATAACCTTTCTTGCTTTTCAGGTTTAATGGCCAACCATAACCCGTCTAAGGGAAACCCAATAACTTGCCTTACAAAATGGGACCCAGGCTGGATGGCCCCTGGAATCGCCTTAGATTTACACGGGAATCTAAACTGGAGTGAACTTCGATCAAGACTGGCACTCTGGCAGCGATGGTGAAGGATCTCACCCGATGGTAAAGGTTCTCTCACCCGATGGTAAATGATCTCACCTGATGGTAAAGGCTCTCACCTTATGGCAAAGGATATCACCCGATAAATTCGTTGACAAACGAATCAAATCAAAGAATAAATAATCACCGTAGAATGCTGTGCATACAAATGATTCGTAATATTAACGTAATGGAACTCGAGCCGTTTGTTCATTATGCCACAGAGTGTAATCGCTCTGAAAATCACAATTTAACGTACAACAAGCGCTCTATGTCCTAACACTACACAACTGAAGCGTGACGTCATTTATCGCTGAGGTGTGACGTAATCTATCACCGATTGTCTGCCTGGTTTGACACGACGTCACGATATCACGTGGTCTGTGACGTGCTTTGAGCTGGAAATCAGTTTGCAAGTCGATGATTGGATTCTGGTGATGCTTTGCTCTGTGGTTCCCGTGGATATGTATGCATATATACATATACATATACACACACACATATATATATTATGTGTTTGTGTGTGTGTGTGTGTGTTTGTATAGGTGTGCTTGTGCGTGTAGCTGTGCCTGTGTACGTGCGTGTGTGTGTGTGTGTGTGTGTGTGTGTGTGTGTGTGTGTGTGTGTGTGTGTGTGTGTGTGTGTGTGTGTGTGTGTGTGTGTGTGTGTGTGTGTGTGTGTGTGTGTGTGTGTGTGTGTGTGTGTGTGTGTGTGTGTGTGTGTGTGTGTGTGTGTGTGTGTGTGTGTGTGTGTGTGTGTGTGTGTGTGTGTGTGTGTGTGTGTGTGTGTGTGTGTGTGTGTGTGTGTGTGTGTGTGTGTGTGTGTGTGTGTGTGTGTGTGTGTGTGTGATATAAGTATAACCTATATATATCTATCTATGTATAGTGATAATAGTGTACATATGATATGCAATTGCAGCCACGGGTATGAAGGGTTAGCGACTTCATTTTCTTAGCCACTGCACATGAGGGCGGGTGACCAAACCTCTCCCTCGCCGTCAGTGGCGTACCGAAGGGGGGGCAGAGGGGGCGAGTCGCCCCGGGCGGCACTTTGGCAGGGGCGGCAAAATAGGGTTGAAGAAAACTTTTTTAAATGAATTTTTGATAAAATATATGAAACAGTAGGAAAAAAGAAAGAAAGTAAAAGAAAGAAAGAAAGAAACTGACACTTTAGTCAAGTCGACTAGGCTTGCGTTGAACGTTAGGGGCGGCATCTATCTCAGAGGTCTACGTTAAACAATAAACAGAATTGTAGAAAAAGCGGAACCGCATTTACCTAGTAAACGCTAAAAGAGTAACAGACTACATTATACAGCATAGTCTACTTTAAGGCATATTCTTGCAATGCCGCCCTTCATAATCATAATATAGCCTATAGATATGTTTCACCTTGTCACCTTGTGCTGGCGATTCGTTGAATCCTAGCGACTGTCATGGTCAACCTTCTCTTCCATAACAGTTTTCTTGGCAGATTTACAGAGGTGGTTTGCCATTGCCTTCCTCTGGTTTTGCCTGCCGTGCCCGTTCGTTCGCCTCCCCTTGGGGAGGGTACTAACGGTTCGCACCACGTGAAGGTGGGCACGGAGATTTTTGGTTGGTCAACCCAGGCCGGGCCCGCACCTCCGTCCTGGAACGTCGGTCAGGTCACCTTCCTGTTTTACCTCCTACGAGGTGATTGACCAACCTTTACGAACCGCCTATATGTTTAGATATATCTAAACGAATTAAAGACTTAGACTAAAATTTAATCACAAACTATCAATATTACTACCACAGCCTTTCACCATGTAGTTTAGTCGTCTTTTTAAAATTAATTTAAATTGGTCATATTTGGAGTTACGAGGAAATTACAAGCAAGACTGCTAATGACTGGGAAGCATTGAAAGTGGGAATGCGCGGAGCATCTCCCAATCCTTACCATTGCACTATACGCATATTTTGTAGCAATGTGTGACAGTTTTGAAAGAAAGACAGCTGAAACAATAAATTTTGATATTATCAATGATTTTTCTGCCGTAAAAGGTCGCAAGATACCATTAGGCCTAATAGCATAATGATAATATGCAAGTATAATATGAATATTTGGACACGTGATGCGTGCAGATGGGCTGGAAAAGGAGATGATGTTGGCGTGTGGGGAGGGCAGAAGGAGGAGGGGACAACCAAGGAGGAGATGGATGGACGAGATACAGGAGGCATTGAAGATGAACATCTCGGAGCTGAGAGAGGCAACGAGAAATCGGAGCACATGGAGAAGGTTGACCATGACAGTCGCTAGGATTCAACGAATCGACAGCACAAGGTGACAAGGTGAATATGAATATTATGTAAGTATGTAGGCCTATGTACTGTACTGTACATATCAAAGCGAGTCAGCGACAATCGCAAGTCGTGCAATAATATGTTTCATTATCTAATACAATAGATTTAGGTACGTTGAAAATGCATAGCTCAAACTGATAATTAAAAATACAGTGAAAAGTTAAATATCCAGAAAGGCTATAAACTGTTTAAATAAAATTGTGGATGTAATACGATCGTCGTGCAATATCTTAAATAGCATATACAAAACTAAGTGGCCAAGGGCGGCATGTTGGGTCCTCGCCCCGGGCGGCATTTCAGCTCCGTACGCCACTGCTCGCCGTCTCATTTCCCACCGACAGTGTACGGTCAGTGTACTCAGTATAGCCGAGTTTGTTAGGGGTCGCAGAAAATATATAAGAAATTCCGGATATTATATAAATCTGGGTATTTCCTATGGCAGTTCACAAGTCGCAACGGTTTTGAAGAATCTATAAGAGCTCTGACGTCGCATAATGGTCACGTACGAGCGTCAACAGTTATGTGTTGCATGATATATATATATATATATAGGGCCTATATATATATATATATATATATACTTATATTGCATGTGCATTGTGCAATGTATATATATATATCAATGTATATATATATATCTTAAAACTGTATACATATATTAATTACTGTATGTGCAATTTATATAATATTATATATATATACATATTTATTATGTATATATATATATTAATGGGATTTGGTTGCAACCATGCAGTCTAGTCATCTCGACCAATGGATGGTCTTTGACCGCTAGATGTCGCGAGGGAGACGTTCAGTTTCGATGGCGCGCAATCGCTCTGTTTGTCCAATGCAGAAGGAATTCCTGCCTTCGAGCTCATGACTCTGCTCTGCTCCCCGGATCCACTCAACGACGCTCAGACTAGATAGGGGTCGCCGACAGAGGGAGACAGACGGACAGAGAGATAGACGGACAGAGAGACAGACGGACACATGCAGACAGACAGATAGAGAAAGACAAAGAGAGACAGACAGGTCAGATAACTTCGCTGCAGGAAGAATCGCAGAAGCGTTTCACCGGACGACGAATGGTAAGAATCTTGAAAGTCTTCATTCTGGTAGTTGATCGATTCTACAATACAGTGTAATACAATACTATACAATGCAATATAATGCGACGCAATTCATTGCAGTACAAAATGGACAGATGGACAGACGGATGGATGGATATACGGACGAATAAATATATGGGTGGATGTATGCATGGGTGGATGTAACGGATGTTTGAGTTGACATAGGCCTATGGGTGGATTATGGATATATGGGTTGGTATATGGGTGGATGTTTGGGTAGCTGTTTGGGTGGATGTATGGGTGGATGTATTGTATTGGTTGATATATTTATGGGTGGATATATGGGTTGATATATGGGTGGATGTATGGGTAGATGCATTGTATGGGTTGATATGGGTGGATATATGGGTTGATATATGGGTGGATGTATGGGTAGATGCATTGTATGGGTTGATATATGCGTGGATATATGGGTTGATATATGGGCGGATGTATAACCACATAACCATAACCACAAATTTTATTGATCCACGGTAAGCAGTAAAAAGCAATCATAGTAATATAGTTACAATACAATGCAATACAAAACAATGCGTTACAATGCAATACAATGCGTTACAACAGGAACAGATGGACAGACGGATGGATGGATGGATGCACGGAAGAATGGGCGGACGGACGACTAGATGTATGGGTGTATGTATGGATGGATGTATTGGTGGATGTATTGTATGGGTTTGATATATGGGTTGATCATATGGGCGGATGTGTGGATGTATTGTATGGGTGGATGTATTGAATGGGTTGATATATGGGTTGATTATATGAGTGGATGTGTGGGTGGATGTATTGTATGGGTTGATATATGGGAAAGAAAATGAAAGAAAAGACTGAACGAATGTTTTTGCATTTATTAGACATATATTCATGAAATACCTTCATATCTAAATGAAAAAATATAATATTACCAAAAACGGACAAAATCGAAATGCGTTTAAATAAACAGACAGATAGACATACATACATACATACATACATACATACATACATACATACATACATACATACATACATACATACATACATACATACATACATACATACAGACAGACAGACAGACAGACGAAAGAACAGACAGGTTGACATCTTTGGTTTATCTTTCTTTTATTGCTGATGGTCATCAATATTGGCTTTTTTTCTTTACTCGGTCCGTCATTCTCTCGCAAACATTTGCCAGTGCTACTCTCTCCGACTGCCATCCATCCTTTTATCCTTTCATCCGCTCTCTCTCTCTCTCCTCTCTCTCTCTCTCTCTCTCTCTCTCTCTCTCTCTCTCTCTCTCTCTCTCTCTCTCTCTCTCTCTCTCTCTCTCTCTCTCTCTCTCTCTCTCTCTCTTTCTCCCTCCACCTCTGCCTCTGCCTCTCCTCTTTCCCTCCACCTCTCCCTTTCTCCCTCTCCCTCTCCCTCCCTCCCTACCTCTTTCTGTCTCTCTCTCCAGGCCTATATACAAGTATACATGTTCATATGTCTATCTATCTGTCCATCCGCTCTTCCTTAGGTCCGTCTACATGCTTGTCTGTATGTGTATAGGCCTATATATCTGCCTGCGTGCCTGCCTGCGTGCGTGCGTGCCTGCCTGCCTGCCAGCCTGCCAGCCTGCCTGCCTATCTATCCATATATCTTGTACACGGAGTTTCACTAGCCTCAACTGCGCCCCTGCCGCTATAGAAACTTAGCTAAGACCAACTGAGTTCAAATCGGATTGGAACTAAATTAGAGAAGATTTTAAATGAGATTAGATTATCCGGGCGAAGGGTGGATTTATTTCGTCGATGACGGATGTATGGCACTGAGGTCGTAATTGACCTTTTGGATTCATGAACCTGTGATCACCTGGCGGATGTAGCATCTGCCGTGTCTGATCGGTTTCACCCGACGCTGTGTCGGAAATTGCTGAAGAATTGACCAGCAGTGGAAAGGTCGTCCTGGTCAGTGTATAGACTGTCTGGCTGGCGGACAATCGGAGGCGAATGCTATGGCCCAGAAGGGGAAGGATTGGCAATTAAGAAAGAAAGGAGATGGGATGGAAAGATGGAGGAAGTAACTCAAGGAGAAATGATACCCGGATGGAAAGTTGGAGGAAGGAAGGAAGGAAGGAAGGAAGGATGGACAGGTGGAGGAAGGAACTTTAGCAAGGAAGGATACCCCGATAAAAAGTTGAAGGAAGGAACTCAAGGAAGAAAGGATACCAGGATTTAAAGTTGGAGGAAGGATGGATGGATGGAAAGATGGAGGAACGAACTTTAGGAAGGAAGGAAACCGGATGGAACCATGGAGGAAGGAAGGAAGGAGACCAAGGTGGAAAGATAAAGGAAGGAGAGAAGGAAAGAAGGATATACGGGCAGAAAGATGGAGGCCGGAAGGAAGGGGACGTGAGGAAAGATGGAAGAGAGCTGGGGAGGAAGTAAAGGTAGGAAGGGAATGACACAGGGAAGGAACCACCTAGGGAAGCAGAGACGGAAGGAAGGAAGGACGGAAGAAGGCAGAAGAGTGGAATTATGCTGGAAGGGAGTGTGCGACGGAGTCATGGTGGGATGAAGGAGATGGCTTCAGGGAAATTAGGACACACAACAGTTGCTTGCTGTGGTTCTATGACTGACTGCCGTACATAGCCATTTTCGTTGTCGTCGTCGTCATCATCATCATCATCATCGACATCATCATCATCATCATCATCATCATCATCATCATCATCATCATCATCATCATCATCATCATCATCATCATCATCATCATCATCATCATCATCATCATCATCATCATCATCATCATCATCATCATCATCATCATCATCATCATCATCATCATCATCATCATCATCATCATCATCATCATCATCATCATCATCATCATCATCATCATCATCATTGTTAACTTAATATTATCATCAGTATACTATGCCAGTAATAGTTGCACCAATAGCGTCGCCAATAACAATAGTACCAGTATCATACATATCATGATATCCAACATCGTTATCGTTATCGTCGCCGTCATCATCATCGTTATCAGTATTACCACGGTAATATGTCCTTCTTTCCTAATCTCCTTCCTTCATCTTTCCACACCATCAACACATCATATATCCTGATCTAATCATTCTTGAAGTCTAATCGAAATCAAAAGAGAGCCCAGATCGTCATCATCATCATTATCATAATCATCACCATCATCATCATGTCATCATCGCCGTCGCCGTCATCATCATCATTATTGTCATAATCATCGTCGTCATCATCACCTTCATTATCATTACCATCATCGTCATCATTCCATCATCATCATATTCGTCATCATCGTTATCATCATCGTCGTCGTCGTCGTCGCAATCATCATCATCATAAACAGAAAGAACGACAACAGTCCTTGTCCAAATCTGCTTGGGTAAAGGGAACCTAAGTCATTAATATCTTAATATTACGGTCGCGAGCAGTCTTCCCTGCGGCTACTGTTGCAATGGTTCAATAAATCACGGCTAAAATGTTAATTTACTTGGTCATTACTAATTCAACCAGTGCGAAAATGGAAGGCCAGTCTTTGTCATTATTGAGTGACAGTCTGCCTGTGACAGTGACAATTGTCACTGGCAGACAGTCAGAGCGCTTGCATAGGTATACTGACAGTCTGACACCGCCATGATACGGACTCATGTCACCTCTTCGCAAGGACAAAAGTACTCATGACTTCGCAAGAGAAAACATCCTGTCATGCTATACCTAATGTCAAATATAAACAGTTAAAAAGTAAACTGTTTAAAAGTGGTTTTGTAAATCGACGTATCTTTAGTTATTAATTATAGTTGTTCATTGTATGACTATAAAATCTGTTCCTATTGTATTCTATACTATTTCAAATATGCAGTCTTGTTGTCCTCGAGACCAAGGTCTTGGTCTCGAGTGCACTCGAGTTCGTTTTTGAAAGTCTTGGTCTTGGTCTTGGTCTTGAGGTTCAAGGTGTTGGTCTTGGTCTTGGTCTTGAGGTTCAAGGTCTTGGTCTTGGTCTTGGTCTTGAGGTTCAAAGTCTTGGTCTTGGTCTCGCAAGACCAAGACCAAGACCGGCTGTCAATATGAACAGTCATTTAACAGAACTCAAGAATTCTGTATCAAGCCTGCTTGCATCATACGACCAATAGGCCCTATCTATGGATGGATACAAGTCTTGTTGGTCAGGTTAACCCATTGGCAGCAGCAAGAGTTATTCTGTATCAGACGGTATGATAAACCATGGGAAGATTTCAAAAGGACTCACTATCTGTACATTTACATCCAGTGCTTGAAAAGCTTCTCTGTGTGTGTCAGCGACTTCAGCGCCTGTAGAACGTATTTTTTGACATGGCGGAATTTTTATGAGACCAACCAGGCACGTCTTGGTCAGAAAATTCTGAGTGAATTGGTTTTTATAAAATAGAAAAAGCATTTGGAATAATAGTTTGCATGAAGGACTTTTGAATACAAATTCGGATTTCTCTGCAGTTTGCATTTAAAGTTAATTTGATTGAATAAAATAAAAGACTCATGTTTTCATTAAAATAGCGAATATTCCGACTTGATAATTTTAGAAGCCTTGACCTTATTGCGATTTTTTGGGTCTTGGTCTTGGTCTTGGTCTTGAGGTTCAAGGTCTTGGTCTTGGTCTTGGTCTCGAGGTTCAAAGTCTTGGTCTTGGTCTTGGTCTTGAGGTTCAAGGTCTTGGTCTTGGTCTTGGTCTTGAGGTTCAAGGTCTTGGTCTTGGTCTTGAGGTTTAAGGTCTTGACAACAAGACTGCAAATATGTATGTAATCGTCGTGCACAGTGTAATGCATCTGCACTTGTCAGATGTAAATAAAAGGCTATTTACTTACTTACTGTCAGTCTGCCAATGACCTCATTATAGACTTGGTAGTTTTCAACTACATGCAGCAGTGAGCTTGTGCAATGGCTTGAAATATTACAGGCCAACCCGTTAATCGTTAACTCTAAACGTCTGAAGCGCCACTCGAAAGCCAATCGCAGAGCACCAGTTTATTGAAGCCTTATTCACTTATTAAGTGGACACTGGTGTTAACAGGCAGCTATATGAAGAATTGCCTGATGAACTTTTTCAGTTACTGCAGTAGTTTAACACAGATCAAATGTCTTCTGACATCTAATATTAGAAAACCCATGTTATGTTACGGTAGGCTTATGTTATGTTATGTTATTGTATGTTATGTCTATGTTTAGGCTTATGTTTTGTTAGGTTCTAGTATGTTATGGTAATAATGGTATCGTATACGTTATGTTATATTATGTTCTGTCACAGGCTTGACATTGTGCTAATGACCAGATTTATAAGTTTACCTTATTCGCAAGTCTCATCTCTGACATTTGGAAAGTACCCTATACTAGCCCTAGCTGCCCTGCCCATCTGGAATAAACCCCAGTCAGAATTGGCGCCAATTATCTGGTCCGTCCTACGAATTCACCAAGCCATCACCTCTTAAGTCTACAAATATAGGGCCTACAATATCTGCGCAGGTCTCACTTGCTACTAAAAATATTCCTCTCCACAAATCCTATCCTGATTCCTCCTCTTCCCTCTAGGCTACCGCCGCTCCAGTTCTTAGCAGTTAACACCACCCGCTCCAAGACACGTCCATCTGCCTGTCTGACCTCTGGATCAGGACTTGGAACCTGATTTGCCAGCCTATCGATTCTGCTTGACTGAACACCTGTTAACAAACTGGTTTCCGCCAAATGACTTTCCAGCGATGTAGAAATCTCGGGCTTTCCGCTCAAATTTAACTGAAGTCTCATCTCTTCAAGATTTTATTCCCCGAGTCCCCGACTCACCTGACCCTTCGCCTTCCAATTCTCGACCTAAACGACACCCGCTTTAGCAGCTGACCCTCTGGCAAACGGACTCTGACCTCCTTTTGACTACTCTTTGGACAACCCCTCTGACTCGACACAGCACTCGTGAATAAGCTGTAGGCCCTGGGCAAAGCAATGCACTGGGGCCCCTGCTCACCCCCGGGGATAAACATTTAAATGTTCAATAAAATTAAACCTAATAGATTTATTGGTACCGGTACTATCAACATTCACTTTGTGACAAAACAAATGTTTAAACATAAAGAGACATACTGTCAAGCGAAGATTAATTAACACAAACGTTTGAAGAATATAACATAAGCATTGAAAAACAAAAATATTTCAACATGGTATTTTTAATTTGGGGCCCTGCGTCCCCATGCCTTAAGACGGCACTGCAGCACTCTTGAATAAGCAGGTGCTCTGCGCTTAGGTTTCGAGTGGCACTTTAGACATTTGGAGTTTACGATCACGATTACGATGATGTGTTGTTTTTTTTAAAATTCAAAGTCACGTGTTTTAAGTAGTGTTGAATATGGGAAGAAGCTATGTGACAACTGAGGATACACGACTAGTCGGCAGCCAGACAGGTCTAGTCATAGGCGTAATTCGTGGGGGGTACAAGGGGTACCCGTACACCCACTTTTTGGACTGGGGGGTACAGTACCCCCGACTTTTTCAACAATGCCAATCAATATTTTATTATTGTGTCTTCCCAGAGATCGCAGTCTCCACCTTGCTTCGTGTATGTAAGAAATTGGTATCCCCCACTCTTTAGACCCAGGCCCGGTTCGTCCATATGGGCAACATGGGTAGCCGTCCAGGGCCGCCGATTTTTAGGGGCCGCCAATTTTCCATTTTTCAAACAAATTTTAATTATTATTATTCGTAACAGAGGTGAATGACTAAAAAAGGTCATCAACTTTTTTATGCTTAGGGCCGCCGATTTGGGGTTTTTGCCCAGGGCCGCCAAATGTCTTGAGCCGGGCCTGTTTAGACCAAAGTTACGCCTCTGGGTCTAGTTATCAATCGAACAGGCTATAGATACGAAGATACGTATATAAATGTTCTTTTACAGTACAATCAATGCAGTGCAGCGCAACACAATGTCGTATATTTCGTATGATAATCGTACCATGTTGCAGTGTGACAACGGTGTGGAGTTAATAAACGAACAATAACAATAACAATGGAATTTACGGTGCAGTGCATTGCAATACAATGAAAAACGTTCAATACCATGCGTATAACAAAGACGGGAAATATTATATTCCTCATGGTGTGAAGTATAAAAGGTTTTGAAACGTCGGAGGTAGAAAACATAGATGGCATGCCATGACAGAGAACCACAGCGAATTGCCGTGACCAGGATTCGAACCTGGGTTGTCTCGGCCACAACGAGAAGTACTAACCACTATACGATCACGGCCATCGCGCCATCTGGCAAAACGCCCGAAAATTACTCACTTATCCTAGCGCTAACGATTTGACCTTCCTAAAAGAAGAAATCGTTGTTTCTGTCTATTTCTAAAAGCAAGTAGAAGTCCTTACAAACAATTATATTTGTGTTTATATTTTGATTTATTTGTTTTAGTATTTAAAATATGAATTAAAACGTTATTTTAAAATACTTAAGGGCTTTTCTGATGATGCTGCAGCCACCTAGCGAATAAAAATTTACTTATTTTAGCTCTCTAGCGAATGAGAGGTTAGGACTGAGCACTGTGGACTTTCGCAGAAGACCTATGGAAATTGGGCAACTTTTGCGTCTGCCTGCCTGCCTGCCTGCCTGCCTGCCTGCCTGCCTGCCTGCCTGCCTGCCTGCCTGCCTGCCTGCCTGCCTGCCTGCACTGGCAAATGTAGTCTGCCACTTGCAGATAAGGGCAGGCGCCGTATAATAATAATAATAATAATAATAATAATAATAATAATAATAATAATAATAATAATAATAATAATAATAATAATAATAATAATAATAATAATAATAATAATAATAATAATAATAATAATAATAATCTTCGTTTAATATTTTCAAACTAACAATTGCGCAGTATGATTACAAATCAGTATGAACGGATGATCACAAGTTATTACAGGAGTCGAATACAACTGTATGTCTGTCTGTATGTCTATATGTCTGTCTACCCCTCACTCACTCACTCGCTCGGTCGCTCACCCATGCAGAGAGAACTCATTACAAGCTAGACGGCTGTCGCCGAGGGACTTAGGCACTCTGCGGACGTGTGAACTGGGCTGCCTTGCCTTCTTCTCCTTTCGGTTTCTGTCGCTTCCTCCCTCGCACCCCTTCCCACTAGTCCGCATCTTCCCTGGACAGGTCTTAGGTTCCCCTGGGACTCTAGAAGATGCGAACAAATGCGTTCTGCACCCGGCTCGTTTCAGGCGTTAAATCGATTCTGGTTCCTCCAACACCATACTCCCCTCTTCCTCCTTCTCCTCCTCCTCCTCCTCCTCTTCCTCCTCCTTCTCCTCCTCCTACTTCTCCTCCTCTTCTCTTGTTCTGTTTATCTCTACTGCTATGCATCCTCCTTTTCCATCTCCTTCTCCTCGCCCTACGCTTCGTCCTCGTCCAATGCCCACACCTCTTTCATCCTCCTCCTTCCGTTCCTCCTCCTGCTTTTCCTCTTCCATTTCCTCCTCCTCCTCCTCCTCCTCCTCCTCCTCGTCCTCCTCCTCCCCCTCCTTCATCTCCCAACCATTCTTCTGCACACTACCGAACTCCGCACGCTTCTTCTTCACCCTTTTATCCTACTTCCCCACCTTCCTTCTGCTCCTTCTACTTCTGCTCCTTCTTCTCCTCCTGCTCGTCCTCCGCCCCTCTATATCGGTCGTTTGCGAGAGAATAAATACGAGAGTCTATCGAATGAAAGCAACAGATAGTTGATGCGTGTGTATGTATTGTACGTTGACTCAGGCGGCTCCAATGGTGGATGGAATTCCTTATCTCGGATGATCTCCATCTACCATCTTCAAGTACAGCTGTCAAGAAAGAAGCATTTCAACGACGGAAGATAGGATTTCAACTCGAAACTCAAAAGAAGGTAACGTTCAGAGCATCCTAGAAGTAGCTTGCTACCAACGATGCTATATAAATTGTCATAATTACAATTACAATTACAATTACAATTACAATTACAATTACAATTACAATTACAATTACAATTACATAGATGCCTCCTCTCTCTGGTCTCTCTGGCAACCGGTCTCGGATCTCCACTGGTCATCAATATCTAGACAACACCTCTGATACGGCGCACTGTCGGACGCAGCTCTCGTGAATAAGCTGGTGCCCTGTGCTTAGCTTTTGAGTAGCGCTTTAGAAATTTGGAGTTTACGATTACGGTTCTTCGATTTGTAACATAGCTCCTCTGCTGGTCTCTATGGCCTCTTGAACTCGACTGGGTCTGTCTTTAGAATGGGTTGTGATTAGCCTGCAGAATAGAGTTGATAGAATGCGCTTGCAAGGCATAGGCTTTGCAAGGGCATTAGGGTCATGTCGCTATAGAAGTCTAATCTGATTTTAAAAACGTATAAATTATGTTGACAACCCCTCTGATACGACGCAGCGTTAGGAGTGTCATCGACTGATGCCTGGTGCTTCAGAAGAAGACGCATCTCGCCGATATAAGATGGAATTTCAACTAGGATGCTGTTAGTAAATAAGTTATTGGAATGCACACTCCAGAGCAAAACCGCATTCCAACATTACAATCTTCTGCACAGTGTCTTTAAATGGAGAATGGGTTAGACGATATAACGCATTAAGTGGGTAAGAATTTTAATATAGTAATTAATCATGGGTGGCGATCCCGGGGCCGAGGAGGACAAGACCCCCACCTTTAACAGTGGGGGGGACATAGTATTCAGTTGTCCCCCACATTTTGCTGAAACACCAAAAAGGCTAACAACATTTTTTACCTCGTTTTTGACCAGATCAGTTCAAAAGTGCCCCGTGTACCCCACCTGTCAAACAAGATCGTCGCCGCTGGTAATAATGACAATTATTATTTGGTATTAATGTTCATCTGCTTAATATTTATAAATTAATCTAAGATCTTCTACAGCAACATTAGAGTAATGCACCAGGCACGAATTGATGGCACTCTTAAACTGATCCGCAGACGTATCAATTCCAAGGCTTAAGCAGAAAGGAATTCAAATGCAAAGATAAACCGGTGCATAGAGAACTTTTATTTCATGCCACGGAATAAGATACTGTTTGTGAAATTGGTTATTCAGCAGCGCGGTGTTTAGTACTTAGGCAGGCTCTAGAAGCTGCATTTTCTGTGTTATTCTAAAGACTCCGTAGTCTAATCGGCCGCAACGGACTGACTATAGCGTTGTAGCATTAGAAGGGATGTGAAGCTATTGTTTTGGGTCGCCATCGATATATAGTGCATACTTCGTCATTCTAAGTTAGTGCGCAAATGCTTTTATAGTAAATTATTGTGATATTTGCGTAAACTGCCACAAGAATCACAACAAGGTTGACGGTGTTTATTATAATAGGCCATGGCTTCAAATAATCTATCCTTGAATAAACTATTACTCTTGCATTTATACTATTACTCTTGAATAAACTATTACTCTTGAATAAACTATTTAACCATGCAGGGCATCTCAACGACTTTTCTACATCCGTATCTTCTTTGACTTTTTCAGCGGTCCACTAGGCTACAGCTGAAAACTTTTTGGTTACCTCACGCCAATGTGCGAGATCCCGCCAGTTGTTACTTTTCTAGATTCTGTTCTGTTTTTGTTTCTGCCCTTTGGCAAAACAAAGGTGTTCACAATACGGTACAGTTTCCATGGACTGGCGATTTCTAGATCTGCATAGACTGTTTGCTAGAAAATCACAGTCTCCCATGCTCTGCATTTATCAACTCGTGCCACTTTTTTGTAAGGACAAGACGTGCTTCCTCCGCAAAAGAAAACATCCTTTCGTATTTCCTAGTGTTAAACCTAAACTGCTTAAAAAAGTAGTTTTGCAAATCTATGTATCTTTAGTTACATTTAGTTGTGTATGCATAGTTGCATATTATCTCTGTATAATCTGCTCCTATTATTGTCTATCTCAAATATGGTTGTAATCGTTGTATATACGATGTTACGCATGTGCACCTGTCAGATACAAATAAAAACTACTTACCTATTTACCTTGCTTAGTGATGAACTTTTGTTCCTTATCACTTCAAAATCACAAAGGCTTGCGCAGAGAGCATCCATTTTGATCATCTAGGATTAAGTTCCTTTGAAGAGGCGCTAAACACATTTTCTATTGCATTTATAATATCAATCATATTGATTTTTAAGGCCTACAGCATTGCGAAAAACCTTCTGATACCGACCGCAATCAATCGCTGCGGACTTCCATAACATGAAACTGCACAAGAGGGAAATATTTACAGACAGATGCTGCTTGCGAGAAATAGCTGTCGTGGCCGTCTCCCCGGACTGGAAAGCACCTAGTCATCAACCGCACCCCACTTCTGGTACCATTGTGCGAGCGCCCGATGACGCCGCCGCCAGTGGCAGCAACAACAGCGTCCTGCAACAGCCACCAACAAACTCCGCCATCCGATATTTCACCGTGAAGACTTTCCACATGGAACCCAGATCGTCTGGCGACCAATTGTACATGTCCTACGACCCGTTGACCGGGGTCCGAACCGCCGCCATATTGGGCCTGTTCATGCTGACCGTCATGGGATACATACTGTACAAGTCTAAGTACAACCGGACGCGGTGGACATCCAAGGATCGTCTGTTCATTGAGATTTACAAGAAGAAACTCCATGAGCGCCGTCACCGTCGACCCGACATCCGTACGGCGGTCAAGGAACTCATGCTTCGACCTGACTTCTCCCTCATGCCAGACCTGACGGCCACCTGGGTCAAAAGCCACCCAATAAGCGGGGTAGGTGGCGCCACCAGTGCTGCCTCTGACATCCAGGCTGCGCGGTCGACGAAAACCTGGAGAGAAGTCATGGCCAGGAAATCGTCGAACGGCAGGCGGCAAACTAGACAGGATTCGGAAGGTAGCGGCTGCCTTAACGGGACCGTAGCGGTTCAGGCGATCCCGTCCGGCACCCTGCATATGCTACAGGGTCATCAGGGAGTGGTCCCTCGTCTTGAACTGGTCGCGCCGCAGAACCTGAACGAAATTAGAGTTGATGGAACGAAGCGGCACTCGACTCCGTCGATCGTCTTAAGGGACGGACCTTTGCAATACGATACGCAGCCTGCAGTGGTTAAATTCAGCCGGATCCCGCAGGATATGAGACCAACCACATGATCTATGAGATTCACCCCTTTAAGAGAGAAGACCCGTTACCTAACTGGTTTTTATAACAATAATCGATTATATGCATAGTGTTTCACGTATCGTATATTTATTCAAACAGCGAATAGCTATAGTAGGCCCCTTCATATCGGCTATCATTCGTCAGATACGCGTAGGGTTTAGATTTTGAGATCCGGCACTTCTGAATGAGCAATTTAACCACTGTACGGGGTACGCAGCTAGGTGAACACGACCAATGTTGGATAACCCTGAATACTTTAAATTCAATAATATTGATGATATTTGTTGAAGCGGCAGCGCAGCGAAACCTAAAGATACATCCATGCGAATTTTTTGCGAAATTCCAGATTTTTTAGATTTTACTTCCTACCTTCATTGCGTCGATCCCATAATTCAGGGTGGAAACTACTGAGATTTTTTAAGCCGTCAAGACCAAAAGATCTGTTGCAACTTGCTTAGCCACCGTTGCCCGGTTTGGTTTCTCTGATCTGTTGGATTCGATCTATGGTTTATCCAATGGATTTATGTATCGGGTTTTACGTGAAGCGACGACCATCGACTGATGGATGCCTTATGGACTCTGAAGAAGTATTACGGCGCTATAGAAATCATTATATTAGATTGAAGAGATTAGCGGGTGATGATCCTGACGACAGCCATCACAACCATCACCAACACCATCACCAACTCCAACATCACAACCAGCACCAACACCACAACCAGCACCACAACCAGCACCAGCACCACATGTGCATTCAGTAGCGTAACTTTGGGCCCGCAGCTTTCGCAGCTGCCGTGGGGCCCGGTTATAAAGTCTGAAAGAGGGGTCCGCTCAGAACCCTTGTATACAGCACGAATTGTTACCAGAGGGCCTATTGAGCAGTGTTTAATCTAGTCCCCCTCTTCTGGGAGGGGAAACAAGGTTTCTGGGGGGCCAACCATACTTGGAGGAGTTTCAGAATTTTTTCAACTTTCATCTTCAAAAAAAGTTGACGACCTTTTTTTAGTCATCCGTCCAACTTTGTACACTTTTCCTTACCTTTTTTTAGGATTTCGTGTCTCTCGGAGGGGAAAACCATGTATCCTGGGGGAATTTCCCTACCCTATAAAAGGTCTCTACATTATAATATTGCTGGCCTCTGGGGGGACATCAATCCTGGGGGGATTTCCCCCCAAAGACGTCTAGATTACTCAGTGCCTATTGAGTAATCTGCGGGGAGCCCAAAATTCGAAGATACGTCACTGTCACAACTACACCACCACCGGCGTCAGTCTTCCAACTGCCGCTCAATCAGTACCAAGTATATTGCAGGTATTGTTACATTCCCTAAAATGTAAGCCAAATGCAACTCAAATGCAATTAGCCTTTTCCCATCTAACTATACATAGAATTGACAGAACGCTTCTTAAAATTCTGACTTGAGAGGCATACGTTATAGTCAGTATGAGAGTTGTAGAAAAAGGACTGGGGGGGGTTAGACTTTGATTCATGTGAAGTTAGGGTGTGCAATTAAGACTTTACTATGGGGTCCTAAGAAAGACTAGGGGGTTGAACCCCCTAACCCCCCGACAATTCTCACCCTGGTTATAGTAGCCTAGTCTATAGCGCCTACATAAATGTTTTTTCGCAACATAACTAAAACCACAAAATAATGCTCTTCTGCAACATAACATTAAAACCACAAATGTTCTGTTCCAACGTATCATTAAAAACAGAAACTGCAGTAGCGCAGTTGCATCTGCGAGCCGATCCCTACGGAGTGATAAATTGTCAAAGGAGGCATATGCATCGACTGGCATTTTCGGACTCTGTTGCGTTCAGATATTAAATTGATAAGCCAAATAGCCTGGATAGATAAGAAGAGGTCGATTCGTCTAGCAGAGCTAAAAGCTTGCTGCTGGTTGCTGAGTACTCAGACTGGTTTCCGTGCAGTCAACTTTTAAGGTTCTTTTCTGCAATAATAATTAAGTGCGTGCATCCAGGATGCGATTCTATGGGGAAGGGAAAGGACAATTACTTCCGCTGGAGACGATTTCGTTTCCTTCCTACCCAGAACTATTCACCTATCTGGCTAAGACTTTCTTTCATTGAAGTTACTTTCTCCATGTTCTTGTCCTGAGTTGTCCATACGAAGGTCTTTCCACAACTGGTTTACGCTGTTTTTCATTGATTTTATAATTAAGTAAACATAGGGTACTCCCAATCTCTCCTTTCCCAAACTGGTTTAGAAAAAGGTCACAAAGTGTATAACGACTTCATTTTTCTGAGCCTCGTCCTATTAAGGCTGGCGGTGACTATAGTTAGGCCTTCATTGTCCCGTTCATTCGCAACTGCCCTGCAGAAGGCTCTATCCAAGACTCTCTTATAAAGACCGTTATTTAATATAATAAAAGTAAAAAAGCCCGGAGAACCGAGTAGGCCTAAGCAAATTATGCAGCTGCCTATAGGCCTATAGGGCCCTGCAGCTTCAGTGGTCGCCAATCCGGCTATTCCTAAAAAATTTCATTCATGATTCATCTAAATTAGGAAGTGAAGTGCGGCGTTCAAAACCGGACTCATATATTTCGCCTACAATTACCGTGAAAATAATTATTTGAATATTTAGTTATCTATTTAGCGTCTAAATCGCAATCAAGAACGCAAAAAGTAAAAGCTTAGATTATCGTGTAGGGCTGTAGGCCTAGGCCTAATTGGCGTGGAAAGGCGCAGGTGATAGCCTAGGGACTGATCCAGAGTGCGGACTTCATAATCGCCTCCAGACCCTCTCTACACGCCTCGCTCCTGACCCTCTCTACCTTAGGGAGTATAACCGCTTGTGGCTGAGCAGTAGATGAGGGAGTGTCCTTAGGTTATCTTGCGCCTAAGGATCGACCCATTTAGATCTTAATCCGGGTCTGGATAAGATCACTGAATTTGAGGAACGACTGCTAAGAAAGGAGATTATTCATCCGAATTCATCACCGCGAAACGGCTGGCGCCAAAAACTGACGACCACGCTGATAAAATATTGTTGTTGGTGCTGTAGTTGTTGATGGTGATGATGATAACGACGACGATAATGATGTTGTCGATGATGATGACGAGGATGATGATGATGATAATGACGACGATGACGATCTTGCTTTGTTGTTGTCGGGTCTACGTTCTGGAAAGGCTAACGCGCAATCTTCGAAATGAAGCTTTGTGCTTTAACTGCAGCTAGGCCTATTTCGTCAGCTATTTCAATTCACCTAGATTCCTAGAATACCCTGCCCGTACACTGTCCGTGCGAAGATCAGAAGGCGAGGAAGCAAGGAAAGGCTGTATCGTGTTTTTTCCAAGAAAAACTGGTCCAAATAGTGTGTAGAAGATCTTATTCCATCAATCATCATGTCCAATATTTTATCATATAATTCTAAGAGAAAAGCCAAACAGTTTTCCAAGCGCTCATTTTATCAGTCTTGTTGTCCTCGAGACCAAGGTCTTGGTCTCGAGTGCACTCGAGTTCGTTTTTAAAAGTCTTGGTCTTGATCTTGAGGTTCAAGGTCTTGGTCTTGAGGTTCAGGGTCTTGGTCTTGAGGTTCAAAGTCTTGGTCTCGCAAGACCAAGACCAAGACCGGCTGTCAATATGAACAGTCATTTAACAGAACTCAAGAATTCTGTATCAAGCCTGCTTGCATCATACGACCAATATCTATGGATGGATACAAGTCTTGTTGGTCAGGAAAACCCATTGGCAGCAGCACCATTTATTCTGTATCAGACGGTATGATAAACCATGGGAAGATTTCAAAAGGACTCACCATCTGTACATTTACATCCAGTGCTTGAAAAGCTTCTCTGTGTGTGTCAGCGACTTCAGCATCTGTAGAACGTATTTTTTCAAATGGCGGAATTTTTATGAGGCCCACCAGGCACGTCTTGGTCAGAAAATTCTGAGCGAATTGGTTTTTTATAAAATACAAAGGCATTTAGAATAATAGTTTGCATGAAGGACTTTTGAATACAAATTCGGATTTCTCTGCAGTTATAAAGTTAATTTGCTTGAATAAAATCAAAGACTCATGTTTTCATTAAAATAGCGAATATTCCGACTTGACAATTTTAGAAGTCTAGACCTGATTGCGATTTTTTGGGTCTTGGTCTGGTCTTGGTCTTGAGGTTCAAGGTTTTGGTCTTGGTCTCGAGATTCAAAGTCTTGGTCTTGAGGTTCAAGGTCTTGGTCTTGGCCTTGAGGTTCAAGGTCTTGGTCTTGAGGTTTAAGGTCTTGACATCAAGACTGCATTTTATACCTGGCTAAACTTTCAACCTCAGAAAAGTATCTCACAGACTGAAATTTAAAACTCTCAAACATTCCAAAGCTTGACTTAAAATTTCAACTGCAGGCCTAAAAATTAACTTCCCACAGCCTGGCTGAACTTTTAAATTATAAAAAATTTCCAAAAGTCTTGCTGACGTTTTCAATTATAAAAACTTCCCAAAGCCTGCTTGAACTTTTCAATTCTAAAAACTTCCCAAAGCCTGCTTGAACTTTTCAATTCTAAAAACTCCCCAAAGCCTGCTTGAACTTTTCAATTCTGAAAACTTCCCAAGCCCGCTTGAACTTTTCAATTCTAAAAACTTAACACAGCTTGGCAGAACTTTTTAATTCTAACAATTTCCCAAAGCCTGTTGTATTTTTCAAACATAAACTATAAGCTTTCAAGCGCTTATAGGGCCTAGAGCCCTAGACTATAGTTGAACTTTCGAAAGTGATACGGCTCTGGTCCACACCACAGTCTAGAAACCTCAGAAGCCCTAATCGCGTCTGTTGATTTCCATGGACCATAGCGCCATTATAAATTATGCACAAAGAACCAGTCGATCAGCTTTAAGCGATTTTTACTCAAGTGCATCATTTCCTTAACAACAACAAAACTAAGAACGTGATTATTTGTACCTGTCATCGAAAAATAAACAGAGAAGAACGAATCTGAATTATATAAAATATTAAAATAAAATATTAAAGCAATTAAATATAATATTAAAAGCAATATTAAAGCAATTAAATATAATATTAAAACCAATTAAATATAATATTGAAAGCAATTAAATAAAATGCTGCCAAACAGAACAGTAAAATTTCAAAGTCAACAATATAGTAATGGAATAAAAATTCAACAAGTAGGCCTACTTGATTTTGTCATAAATCATTGGAAAAATTAAAAGTACTTATTCACAGGTAGAATTGTCTAATAGATTTTATTCAAACTTATTCACTGGCAAATCTTCTCACAATAACGACATACATGCGGAATGATCTCAAAGAATAATGACTTATGCACTGGCAGTGTTTTTTCGAACAATAATGGCTTATTCACGGGTGGAGTTCTCTCAAAGAATAAATTATTCATCGCTGGAGTTCTCAAACAAGAATAATAATGACTCCACTGACAGAATTCTCTAACAAATGACTTATTCACTGGCAGGATCATCTTAATGACTTATTCACTGGCAGAATCATCTCCACGACTTATTCACTGGCAGGATCATCTTAATGACTTATACACAAGCAGAATAATTTCAATGACTTATTCATTAGCAGAATCGTCTCAATCATCTTAATGACTTATTCACAGGAGGAATCATCTCAATGCCTTACTAGCAGAATTGGCTCAATGACATATTCACTGACAGAGGCACCTTAATAACTTATTCACCAGCAGAATCATATTAATGACTTATTCACTGGCAGAATCTCCCACAGAATAACTAAAGAAAACAGCATTTGATGTTGATATCAAGGCTTAATGGCAGAAAAATGGCTGCCGTAACTGACACTGGCAGAAATACTTGCAACAAAAACCTTTCTGGCACATTGTGTGGGCCTGTAATGCAGACACCATGACCAAATCAGTGGCGGATCCAGAGGGGGGCGATTGGGGCGATCGCCCCCCTAAGAGTCCAAAAAATAAATTTTTTTATATTTAAAAATTTGATATACTATAGTGTACTACAGGATAAATGTCATGTGATTATTATTACGCATGTACAGCGCCGGACTGCAGTTTGAATATTACTTCTACACGCCCTTGCTTTAATCATGCTTTAAACTTGATAAGTAATTTTAATTCCTTTGACCTTGGACGGCCATGAAATCGCCCCCCGTAAAGTAAAAGTCTAGATCCGCCCCTGGACCAAATCAACACCAGTGACTGACAACGACCGAAAGCCCAAATCTTGATTACCAAGATTTGGTAGTCAAGAATAACTGACACTGTCAGACATAACTGACACTGTGGCAGAATGTCTTACAGTGAGGTAGAGAGCCTGACATCGTCTAATTAACATCAGAATTACTTGCAACTGTGATGGAGCAATCTGCCTTTGGCCACAAAGCAGGCGACAGAATCAGTCAGTTTGTAATGCCAACATCATGGCTAAACGAGCACGAAAATATGTGGTCACTGCCGAGTGCTGACACCTGACAGTACATGGTAAAACCATCAAAGGGAGAAAGCAGGTACATTATTATTATTACATGAAGATTTATAAAGCTCAAGTTAATATAACTAAATACACTGCACATGCGCTACATGTACCAGTAATACAGAATCACTGATCAATGCGGATAAATTACTGTAGAAAACGGAATAACCAGCATTTGGCGAGAATGATTTGGCAATAAATTGTTAGTTCCTAATGAGTGAGTTTAGTGGTTGGTAAAAACAGAGTTATTCGAAAGCTGAGTTCTCCAAACTGGGCAACGGGTTCTTTTCACCAAACAAACTAACCGACGACAGAGATATGATTCGAGACTTTGACGACTATTGAAGTCGTCAAAATGATGACAACATCTACTGACATTCTAAGACTAACAACCAACTTCCGTCTTCCAGTTCAGCATTAACATCGAACACAGTGGCAAAAGCTCAGTGGCGGCGCTACCATGGGTCGCTGTAGGTCATTTGACCTACCCAGTGCCTTTTTTCTGGAAAAAAAGGTTCCGGAACGGAACAAAAGGTTCCGGAACGCAACAATTATGGGCGGGCTAAAATCACGGGAAAAATGGGATTGGGGGTTGGGAGGGGTCTCAATAAACACTGAAAACAGTTCAAAAGCACTTAAATTAAATTAAAATAACAAAATTATTGTTTTTATTATTAAAATAAATAAATAATTTTTTAGTTGCTGAAAAAGGTGCCGGAACGCCGTTCCGGCTGAAAAAAGCACTGGACCTGCCTATTTTACTCTTGACCTGCCTCATGACCTGTCTATTTTACTCTTGAAATTCTTTGAAATCTTTTATATTTCTTTTAATTTAAAACATCAACATCTGTCCAATAACATCACCAGTGCAATTATTAGATCTTAATGACTTTTTTACGTTTTATCCAGTATGTCAATAGAAGTCTATGTTGCACACACTAAAATTGAAATGCTTAAGTATTCTTTGCCGCTGTTGCGTCAGAAATTTGTGGAAATAAATAGCCTATTTTTTTTACATGCTGAATAACTCCCATGACCCTGACGCGACCTGCTGAAACTGTATAGCTGGCGCCGCCACTGCAAAAGCTTTTAACATTATACCACATGTCAATCTTTAAATCCTAACCACAGATGACAAAACCAAACCACTGCTAAACCAAACCGATGACATGATAATCAATTTTGCCAAATTAAGTCAAGGTAGTTTGAATCCCAAACCGAACAATCATTACATAAAAGGTCAACAATTAAATTTCCGTTTCACACGCTAAGATTTTATGCAGAGTCACATCAGTGAAAGTCTGAGGTGCAAAAAACTGAACACCAAGCAGCACATATCAGTCAAGTGCCTCCTGCACCACAAATGCTCAACCTCTGGGTCACCTACAATGTTGTGGACTTGTCAATCTGAAGTCCTCATTGGACATGCCCTACGATACGAGTGAACCAGACCGCACACAAAAAGGATAATGCTGAAAGCAATATTTAGCACAACACCGCCGTTCCTGCATGGCGCTTTAACCAGTACGGCGTCTCAATGTATTAGCTTTGGGGGACATAACATCATTTCGAGTTAATCAGAAGGGTATGTAAACCAGGATCGCGGAAACGAGTCTACACTATAGCTAAGTTTCGTAGTTGCAATCTCCAAACGTCTAAAGCACTGCTCAAAAGCCAAGAGCACAGCACCAGCTTATTCAAGAGCGCTGTGTCAAGTCAGAGGGGGTTTTCCAAACAGTAGTCCAAAGGAGGTCTGAGTCTGGTTTCCAGGGGATCAACTACAGAAGACCAGATCACAATTCATGTGGTCCAACTTTGAATTAAATAATCAGTTTCTCAGCTTCAGAAGACCAGCAGCAAGATCCAGGTGATCTAACTTTCAAAAAAGTAGCAAAGTTTCTCAATTGTAGATCACAGAAAAGTATGGAATTAAAATCTGTTTAGACCGTAAGACTATTACACTGTAAACCTACGACAGAAATCATGTTGCGACACGCTGTAAAACGACAATGCACCAGACACACATTCCTCACAATGCTCTGACAATTACAAGTAAACTTGCAAGCATTACAAGCTTATTACGTGCTACAAAATCACATCACTACATTTGCCTAGATCACACACACACACACACACACACACACTTACACGTCAACACAACACGTAAACGATTCTTCAAGTCACTGAGGCAAGTTGCCCTACAAGTATAATC
Organism: Allolobophora icterica; assembly: GCA_963556255.1. NCBI lineage: Eukaryota > Metazoa > Annelida > Clitellata > Crassiclitellata > Lumbricidae > Allolobophora > Allolobophora icterica. The sequence goes on along the minus strand of OY744609.1, from coordinate 13,510,787 downwards.
TTCACCAAAAAATCAGCCGATCAAACAACAAACCAGCTGGAAAACCATAGCTCCATAAAACACACAATCATGAATTCTTCAGATAAAAAAGCCAAACCTCTCAAAATCAGCCGAACTTATCAATTACAAAAACTGTCAAATCAAGCCAGTCCACTCACTTAAGCTAGGAAAAATCAAGCCAGATAGTTCAATTCAGTCAAGTACCGTGCATTTACACCAAACTGTTAATAAAGCCAACTTTGCTCAACAACGTCAAAACACTCAACTAAGCCAAAACCTCTTACAGCCAAATGGCTCTGTGACACCACAAAACTGATCAAGTACACCAAACTGCTCACTTAAAACAACTGGTCAAGTACACCAAACTGCTCACTTAAAACAACTGGTCAAGTATGCCAAATCGCTAAAATATCATCCCTGCATGCTTAACACTTTAACAACGAGAGTACTAAAAGCGACTGGGAAACCAATGCAGCTCATTGTTAAAGTGTCAAACCACCAGAGTGCAAAACCGTTAATACCAATAAAAACTATCAAGTCTAACAACAATTTAACCAAATATAAAGCTTCGTTGAAAGAACATATTCAGCAAATAAATGTTAATTTAAACAACACATTACCAAAAAAGTAAATAATGTTGAACAGATTTTACATGGCATTAGTATCATTAGTTAAAACACTTTGGTTACAGAAACTTTCCGTGTCAACATGCTAACTGATAAAATATGTCAATTGAGATAACACACGACTAAAACATGATAATCCGGGCAAACCTTTTCCTAAAAACGTCTCAGAGTCCAAAACGACATTTGTCAAATTCAGTACGTTCAATTGAAACTACTTTCCGATCATCAAAAAATTAATTTCACTTAAACTATCTATCAAAAACACTAAACACTTCATATGTCTACAACTACGAGAACCACCACCATCTGAAAAGCTCAGCCAACATTTTCTGTACACCTGTGACAAACAATCCTTGCAGAATCGGAAGTTTACCGAATGACATGAATGTGTCAAGGCCATATTCCTGTATAGCCTTTTCTTTAGTTCCTCTGTCTTTCATGACACTGTTTAAGTTCACTAGGTTTCTCATTATCTACCATATAGCAGAATGGTTGATGCTTCTTATTAAAAATGTTTTGTGATTTCTCCTCCAATTGCAAACCCTATAATTTGAACAGGCACTACATAAAGCTGAGATTACATTTACAGCTGCCACCCCGCAACACACTCCACCATAAAGTAAGTAAGTAGACTGAACACTGTTGGTTAGCAGATCAGACAAGGACAGCCAGGACTTATCACCTGTCCTCTCAAAGTAACCTTACAAAAATGCAATTCTTCTTTTGGCTCCCAATTTTTAACTTTCCCAATTTTCTAATCACCTTAACTTTAAAAGTTTATTGAGTGCCACGCAACGGCATAACCCTGTAACTCATATAGGGGTATCGTCCTCATTTGCCCTCTCTGTTTCTGCCATCGACACAAGGATCTTCTTCAGCGTTATCAACTAATCAATCAGCTTTAACAACTATACACTTTGCTAACAGCATAAACAACACCAAACTTAGTTACCTATCAAATGGCAAAACGGCAATCAACAAAATACTCAACTGGCATTCAAAATCCAACTGTTTAGTCTCGTTTCCTGCAGCACTATGTAAATTTTACTTACAATTACGACTATACACAGCACAAACTATCGGCAAGCTGTAACAAGACCGTACGCTAAATGGCAAAACTGATTCTGATCGTTGTTGTCAAACCACTTTCTACTGAACAAACGATATCGTAAACAATATGAAGAAACAGTAACTATATTGCTCAATAGCAAACAATAATACTTTTATCAAACAAGTAAATACTGGACTAGAGAGATTAAGAGACAGAGCCTCAACAACATGCAGCCAAATCAATCCAATGCCCTGCAAAACACGAACCAGAAGCATCGCAAAACAATTGAGGACAAAATTTACTCTCTGTGCATTCAAAACTTAAATTTCAAGCATTAAAAGAAATGTTCCTTAAACTGACTTTCTCAGTTCAATGGACAAAAACTGAAATCGGCTCCTCACATCACTTATACAAAATCGGCAAAAACACGTCATTAGCCCTCAAAACCAAAAAGCAGCCAAATGCCAAGCATGTTCATGCTAAAGTCCTTGGAAACGGTGTAAGATACGCCTATTACTGAAAACTGATCACGAAAGTCAGTCCGTTATGCAGGATGTACAAGAGTAAACATTCTATACGACCAGCACAAGCAGGAATGCATACAACTCAGATCAATCAAAACAAATGTATCCTAAACAACACGCCTGGACACAAAAACCAACTCCAGCGCCATCAGTCAAGACCATTTCAAACCTAAAGCACAGGTCTGTTACTTCGAAAAACTGTCCACTAAATTACAAAAATCCAATCTATTCTACAACCTTCGAAAACTTTACATTGCACATAAAATCTAAACCCTAACCAACAGCATTCGACACACAACAAACAGTCTTCGAAAAACGCAACAAGAACACATAACAGTTATCTAATGCCACGTACGTTTCAGGCTGGAAAAATAGTTGCACGAATTGAAAACGACTTACAGCACAACTGTTTCAGAAATCATCATTAGCCGCTGATACTGCGACGACGAAACTAATGACAAACAAACGACTTTTAAGCTAATAAGCACAGTGCCTACAATCTCGAGCAACACCAAATATGAAATAAATCTTCTTGAACAAAAAATATCAAAAATCCCTGATTTGGTCATGTTAAAACTCTTCTCTACTGGTATAGCCAGGACGACCAAAAACCGGTGATATTCTGTGCTCCGTGCCACTAACACCAAATGTTTACACCCTGTAACACCAAATGTGCATCACACCAACTGTCCCAGTGTGGGCCAAATCAATTCCCAGAGCTCTCAACAAAACATCGTGGCACAAAGCGAACAGAAAAGGGAAACAGTTGACACTTTTTTTACAAGTTCAGAAGATTCGGGTTTAGACTGAAATAGATGAGTCATTCGAATGATTTACGATCGTCTCTCTGCGAAGATGTTCGCGCATCCACATCGAATCATTGGTAGAAAAATTCCACAATTTGCCTCTTTCACAGGCGCAAAAACTAAGAGTCAACCTGCGGTGTGCTGCGGTGCATTAAGCCTCACATACCATGAAAGGTCCTCATGATATCTCAGCAGAACGGCGTGCATCACCCGCGGCAGAAAGACGTATCTGGTCATCTCAGACTGCTCCAAGCAGCAATCCAAGTAACTGGAAAAAACAAAACCGGACCGACAGTCCGGCACTCCATCTTTTTGCCCTAAGTGACGTCGTAGAAACTGAGCCGTAGAATATCTAAATCTGTACTTCAAACCGGAGTTTCAAAACACTCCCCCTCGCTCTCTGAAGCTTCGACTATTTCAACCCTACGGGGCGTCAGCGATGCCGCCTTCACCTCCGGGAGGGTCGATTCGCTCGCCGAAGATAACGAACCGGCAGTCACGTAGAGCGACGACCCACTGATTGTCGAACCCTGCTCCATACCCTTTTGCTGGGCCAATAATCCGGCCTCACTAATGGCAATTCTGTGCTCGGGAGAGGTCTGAGGTGGCTTCATCACGTACGAAGATGTAGATGGCGCCATTGTATAGACGGAAATCTCGCTCTCGGCTGGAAAAAGGCGCTCGCTCGGAGCCTTCAGGGGAGCAGAAGACGATGGCTGTGCCTTTGGCTCTCGCTCAAGTGGAGGGACAGCAAGATAGCGCAGGTTTTGGCAGAGCTCCTTCTCAATGTGTTCAAGCTTGGCCTTGGTAAACTCACGATCCATGAGGATTTGCTCAACCGTGATGCCGTGCAGGTACGATATGATGTTACTGCGACTCCTTTCGATGACTTCGAGCATTGCATGCGCGTCCACCCAGCTGTACAGAACTTCATGAAGCTGCATGAGGAACTGGTAGAAACCCTCGTCATTTTCCATCTTCTTCATGTTCGTTCCATAGCACATCAGCCGAACAAGGTGGCGCAGGCAGATGACGCATTCGTCGACCTTGCGCGGTCCACCAAACTTGGACACCATGTCGGGAAAGTACATCTTGCTCTGAATGAAACCGTTCTTGAGGCAGATGTCCCGCGCTGCATAGTAGGACTCGATAATCGCCTGCTCTTTAGATGCAAGGATTTTGCCGTTGCGGGCGAGGATGGTGTCGACATAACGGATCTTGGCCTTGAGCTCCACCTTTGCCTCGTTTAAGATGACGACATCCTTCAGCACAAAGTGATCGACGTTGAGGTAAAGCTGCCCGACGTATGGAACCTTTGAAAGGATCATTGTCTCGAGATCACGATCGCTCATGAGCGCTCGCTCGAAGGTTTCAGCTGCATCTCGACCCACAAAGTAGTTAACCAGATGGCGCACCAGTCGTGCCTTGTGGTCACACCATATCAGTGACGTTACTTGAGCCAGACCGAAGACCGTCGAGCCAAAAGTGTCGGCGACGTGGCGAGGGCACCGTCGCACATAAGGCAGCTCAAGAATGAGCGCATCGAACAGATGCTCGATCTTTTTCAGCACTGCAAAGGTGTCGACGCTATCAGAAACCGAGGGAACCAGACCCGTGTCGGCAGGTCGTGAACGAGTGGTGCCATACACGTCGTTGTCACAGCGATATTTATAGCTCAGCACATGAAAAGCAGAGATATCGTGAAAAATGATCGCTTCACGCATCTTGGTCATCATCTGTATAACGCTTATGATCTGATCTTCGTTGTTCCAGTAACGCGATGTGACAATGTCGCAAAGCTTGTCCCGTTCCTCCCTGCGCCCAAAAAATCGGTGCACGGCAAAGATAAGGCACGTGACTACGAGACATAGGCATAGCACTGTAACGGAAGCATTTATGCCGACTGCGGTCACAAGCGACAAAGCATTGCTGGCCAGAAGGGCAATTCCACTCGGCACTGCTGAGGTTGTTGTGGCTGCTGTTGTCGTTGTCCGATGTGTTGCGTTGTCAGCTGACAGCAACGTTTCAGCTGCCATAGCACAACAGAAACGCTTCACATTTCTAACAACAGAACACAATATTTTATATAATATTCAGCATAAGCAAAATTATCTATTTAAATATGCAATTTGACACCATTTACAAAATTAGTTTTGCTCAGTATATTGTTTTATCGAAGGCACTAAATATACAAGTGATCCCTAGTTTTGTTCGTAGTGCTGATGTGCATTTTCATTGCGACAAGTTCCGAGAAAATTTTCTGCAACTCCATCCAGGCCATTGCAAAAGCAACACCAATGGTACGAACACACTTTGGTCTGCTTTTAAATGCTAACCCCCTCGACTAAAATTCGGCAGAAATAAGACTAATATCGCAATTCTAAACTTAAAAGTTTTTCTTCATTTACCGCAGATTTGAAACAAATTTCAAACAGAATTGAGAGTTGAGAGTTAAAACTGACTAAATTTCCTAATCCAATTCCCTAAATAGCCGATGATGTCACCTAAGAAACTAAATTTAGCGCTCACCCTCAACGCTGGTTCTCTGCTTCACTGAAGGCCTTAAATTTCCGAAAACCGAAAGTTGATGTTTTAGTATAAAAGTTAGATTCAATAGAATTGGAAACAAAGTAACTAAAACGAATAAAATCTTAGACATTGATTTGTATCTTAACTTTTTTCTAGGAAGTAATGTGCGGTTCGCTTTTGGTTTTTCAATAAAATAGAGGGGCCCGATAGCGCATTGTATAACATCTGGCGTAGAGTGCGAGAGGTACAGAGATCGAGTCCCATAGACGGACATGCTTTGTAGGCTGCAAATTGCGCCGTGTATTGTAGGCTGTCTGTTCTGTTAGTAGTTAAGGTTTATCGCATAACATGTACATGTACAGCGCAGTGCGTTTGCAGGCGCTTAATTAAAGAATAAATATTATTATTATTAATATGAGAGTCCATAGGGTAGTGGTAACATCATTGGCGTGAAGAGCAAGAGGTAGCCTAGCGGGATCGCTTCCCGCAACCTCCTCAAATTTAGGTCCACTCAGCCTTTCATTCGCGAGATGGCGCGTTGTTAAAATGAGATGTAGGACGTGATGGGCGCCTTGTATGGCTGCCGTATGTATACAGTTAAATTCGACTTCTGTAATAATTAACTTGCGATCATCCGTTCATACTGATTTGTAATCATACTGCGTTATTGTCAGTTTGAAGATATTAAACGAAGATTAATAATAATAATAATAATAATAATAATAATAATAATAATAATAATAATAATAATAATAATAATAATAATAATAATAATAATAATAATAATAATAATAACAGCAAAAACTCGCTCGGCCGTTCCAGGAATAATTTTTTTCCTTCTATATGTCTCCGGACAATTTTTTATCTACCTGGGGGATCCTTACGCCGGGCAAAAAAAAAATAATAATAATAATGTAGTTTAATTTTAACCTACTCGTGCTTGCAATTGATCTAATAATTTGTCCGGTCTGCTGCTGTCCGCCATTAGGCCTATCATTCGTTAACAATATCGCTTTGTTTTAAATTCTTAACTGTGCAATTCCGTTGCAATTTCGTTTTCTTTCTCGTTTGCTATCATAGGTCTAACATTGATTTGACACCTTTTAATTATGCTGCGCGTGTAAAGATTCCTTAAATTCTTAAGACTATCTGTGATGCTCATCGTTTTTTGGACTGCAGGTCGTTTCATGCCTATGTACAAAGCCATCCAATGCGTCACAAGCTGTCTGCTATATTTTTCAAATCAAACGTGATACTGCAGTCTTTATCATTATCCTTTCTTCCAGTTCGCTGTTACACATAGGCCCAAAACTAAATATCCCCACCCATCATCTCATGTCTTTGTTGGAAGAAACTCATATATTTGATTTCATTATCCTTCTTAATTAATTGTAATTGTAATTATAACCGAACACCTATATACCCCACTCAGATCAGCAGTGCTCTCGACCCACATCAGCGTCAGCACCGGAAAAAAGAAAGGCTTCAAGCGTCTACGGAACTAAAGAGGGGGAGAGGACAAGAAGCTCTTGGCAGATGACCTCGGGAAGACTGTTCCAGGCTGATCGGGACCAACAGCGGCGAAGCTCCTGGAATGGGCAGTGGAAGAGTGCATACATGAAACAACCATAAGGCCACGGGCCGAGGATAGCAAGGAGGCCCGCGCAGGCAAGGAAGAAACCGGGGTGCTGAAATTCATTAGATAACAGTAAGACGGAGCAGACCCAGTGAGGCGGTGGCGTATGAGGGTGAAGGTTTTGAACTGAATTCTCTGTGGGGCAGAGAGCCAACGCAGGAAATCACGAATAAAGGCAGAGATGTGGCCAAACTTAGGAATATCACCTATAAGCAGTGATGGGCACTACACCATTTTTTTTAGTTAAACTAAAACTATTTTCCAACTAAAAAAATTTAGTTTAACTAAAGTTGGCAACTGATTTTGGAAATTAGTTAACTAAACTAAAAAAAAGTAGTTAAACTTTTTCCAACTATTTTCCAACTATTTACGACAAACATTTTCACAATAACAGAAGTTAAGTGAACTGTAATAATGCAAAGCGTCAAGACAATTTCACCTTCAAACCATGCAATGTGTACTGTTCTAGCATACAGCTACAGGCATACTGTAAGTAGTGTATGAATTTGAGAACACATGTATGCGCAGGTTGTTATTGCTAAAACCATGCAGAGTTAAACTGTTTTTTGTTGACAGTGTTCAATGTTCATTGTGGAAAAATAGTTGCATATTGCTGATTTTTTTAAGTTAAACTTTTTAGTTAGCAACTAATTTTTTTTAGTTAAACTATTGTTTTAACTAAACTATTTTATTTTAGTTAAACTTCATCGTTAACTAATTTTTTTTAGATTAAACTAAAAGTTAGCAACTTTTTAGTTAACTATTGCCCATCACTGCCTATAAGCCGAGTAACAGCATTAAGAATAAACTGAAGTTTGTGCATGTTGGAGGAAATGCCAATGTACACAACATTGCCAAAGTCCACCCGAGTGCAGATCAAAGCGTGGACCAATATAATTGGTCTAAGTCTACTCATGTTACCTTTCCCAATCGGTCTAGTCTAAAACACCAGTAGTTTTGTCAGAAGACAAACCAACAAGACCACAATAGTGTGGATCAGATGGTCTAAATTAAGGCCGTGGAAGCAAGAGTTTTGGGCAAGTTGATCGCTTCTATGAGCAAGCGAATGAGTAAGTAAGTTAGTGAGTGGGCAACGGCCCACCAGTAACGCGTTGGCAGGTAAGTTAAGTTAAAGGCCTGAAAATCATGGCCCAATGAGGGTTGAACCACAATCATTAGGCCCATAGCAGACCGGGCCCATACTGTCACTAGTGCTCGTGAATAGGCTTGTTCCCTGCGCTTGGCCTTCAAGTGGCGCTCTAGAAGTTCGGAGATTACGATTACGATTAGTGGTAAATGTTGGCCAGTTATGAGCTCAATAAATCTGATTGTAAGGAACTGCAAAAGGACGAATTTTTACAAATATTAGATGCTTCAATCTCAAAAGTGCATAATTTGTAGTCCAACTAAGACTAATGGAATGAACACAAAATATCCAAACATATGAATAAACAAATTCTGAATACTAACAATAAGTAACATCATATTCAAGGTAACAAAACTCTGATATATAATGTTTATAAGCAATTATGTATATTAATGCATAGCATCAAACAGTATTGCCATATTATAGAATTAACCTTGCTAACTTCTGCCAGGTTTGCTTAATTTATAGGCCTATAGCCGCTAAAATTACAAAATTGCAACAGGTTCGAGTTATCACCGTAATCAGAGGCGTAATTTTGGTCTAAAAAGTTGTGGGGGCGGGGTACCAATTTCTTACATACACGAAGCAAGGCGGAGACTGCAATCTCTGGGAAGGCATTATAATATTGATTGGCATTGTTCAAAAAGTGGGGGTAGGCCTATACGGTAGGCTACCCCGTATCCAAAAAGTGAGGATACGGGTACCCCTCGTACCTCCACAAATTACGCCTATGACCGTAACATAACATTCAAATATAACCCCAAATATAATAAGAATTCAATAATGACTCATCTTTTTTACTCAATTACAATAATTTCAAATTAGACTATAATTATACGGCCTAGTGCCTACACAAATACAGTTCCTAACTGGAGGTGCAGAAACGCAGAAAGTTGGAACGTTTGAGAAACTAGGAAACCTTGTTAGGTCCTTTCATTCATTCATTCATTCTTTCAAGTATTTATATAGCGCCTCTTCAAGGGGGCTACTCAGAGGTGCTCCCGACATCATCACGGCCAAATAAGAATCTGTCAGATTTCCTTTTGCACTTTTAGAAAGAGGTTAAAAATTAATAAAAACGGACCGTAGGTCCAAGGGGACCCACCTTAAGCATAATGAGTTTGGAGACTGTTTCAATCATCTGTTCATAGTTAAACAGAGCGTCTCATTTGAGGCGATCGATCGATCGCTCTCCTTGGTCGCTCGCCTAGCAAAGGTACCGGCGAGCGATTTACCGCTCGCCTAGCCGAGGGCTTCTCACCGTCGGTGACAGTCGCTCGTCGCTCGATGAGTTTGAGTTAGACTCCAAGATGATAGACGAACCTGGAGCCAAACCATTACTGCATTTACATAATTTACATTACTTTAATTTACTTACTTGCGGCAGCGGGGAATGCGTGCCGTGACCTCTCTTAATTACTCCCAATTTCATGTACCGGTAATATGATTGGCCATAACGCGGCCGACACCTGACGTGACATCATTCGTATACACTTCACTAATTTCAAAAATTATTTTAACCATGGCAACAATGGCGGCGAAGGTCATGAACAAGTCGAATAATAATGGATTAATGTAAAGTCCAGCACATATCTGTCGTGGAAATTAGGCGATCCGTTAGAACTGATGTCGATGTAGTCGAGGTAGATAACCGTCGGACTGTGAACAAAATTAACTGCAAGTCCTGCAGAATGAACACCGACAAAATTCGACTAGACTGCCGGCTTAAAGGTCAAGCCAAAAATTAGTGTTCAACGTATGCCGAAGGCTCAACCAACGTTGCGAAATCAGCCGTCACACGCCACCTTACGTCAATGGTGGGCTTCTAGTAAATGTTCATTAATTCATTCTGAGAATTTATGTGACGACTCTTTAAGAGAACTACTCAGATAACGGAACTGAAATGAGATAGGCCTACTAGATGAGTACTATATGCAGCTATACGAATATGATACACAAAATACGCTGTAAGCTTACACGAGGGCTTCCGAGATCGACCGCGCATCGCTCGCCTACTCGATCCAGCGCCTACTATATTTTCAAACGAGACGCTCTAGTTATAAAACAAGTGAACCAGTACAAGTTCTTATTTCTGCGCTTAATTATGCTTCTTACAATGATGTATATAATTATGTGTAAGTATGTATGGATCTATGTGTAGCCTATTATGCATGTAAGCATGCATGTACGATATGGTTCCCAGAAACGTGTTCTATTTCTTGATCCTTGTGTGCCCAACCAAAATGAACATCAACTCGGAAAGTGTTTACTTTAAAAGTTGCGTCAGCTAACCTCAGCCAAGTAGGCTACAAACCTAAGATGGATAGAATTATACATTATATCCAATATAACCAATAAGAATATTTTGTAATTTTTTTACAATCAGTGGAAAAGTTTATTATATTTGGCCTACATATTCATGAAATGAAACGCGTCTATAGCACAATAAGTCAATAACTACTTTAGCAAGCATCAAATACAAAGCGCCAGCCAAACGTTGTGTGAGCATGCTAGTGCCTCGGCGCTACAAAGCCAAAACTTGTGTGAGCATTGGCACCTTTAGCGCCATGACTACCGTGCCTCTGGCCAAGAGATACAGTCCAAGTCGACAAAGTCGACCAAGTCGATCGTTTATTTGCCAAGTCGATCGAGTCGACGAGAGGTCGACTAGTCGACAAAGTCGATCGAGTCGATCGTCGGCCGAGCCAAGTCGATCGTAGCAGTTCGACTCGATCGATCATGGGGTATATTCCCCTCCCCTGCCCTGCCCTGCCCTGCCCTCCCTTCCCCTCCCCTCCCCTCCCCTCCCCTCCCTTCCCTTCCCTTCCCTTCCCTTCCCTTCCCTTCCCTTCCCTTCCCTTCCCTTCCCTTCCCTTCCCTTCCCTTCCCTTCCCTTCCTCTGGTCACTGGATTGCACATTCCAAAGCAGTCAATTGAAAAAACATTCATTCATAGAATTTTTGTTTACAGTGTTTGAGTGCAATAACTTCACAAACCAACACAGTTACTTGGAAGAAACAATCAAATCTTAATTCACTGGCAGTGAGGGCATAGTAGTCCATGGTAGCCGAAAATGTTATTATGTTATTATTTTGTTTGACAAAAACAGCGTTTATTGGTTTTAATAACTGCAGGAACGATAACATCAACAAATTACGCATCGAGATTGAAGTCATAACTTTGGCAGTTGTTGTTTTGGTACTCTTAAAGTAGGCTAAGTATGCTGTAGGCCTAAGCAATATTGACGGACAGAAGGAGGAACAAATATTATTCAAAGAAGAATCATAGAATGAAGCAAGTTATTGATGGCACACACACTGACAGATCTCCCCCGTTTCTTGGAAGGAGAATTTGCTCCAAGGTTTCCATGGTGTAGACGCCATGGGCGGCGATCCCGGGGGGGTCGAGGGGGACAAGACCCCCCACCTTTAAGAGTGGGGGGGACACGCCATGCATCGAAAATTTTTTGACCTCTTTTTTCACCAGATCAGTTCAAAACTCTATGTTCCAAAATGTCCCCCCACCTGTCAAACAAGATCGCCGCCACTGGTAGACGCCCTGCCTGTTTCGCAAAAGCCACTGAGCAACTGAGCGCAAATGGCCAACCACCCACTTATAAAGACCTCCTTTCCCCGCCAGTCGTAGAAAAGGCGGGTTCCAGACGCCCACGCCAACTTTCGGCGGGAACTCAACTACAACTGCTAAGCCAGTTTTCCCGCGCTTCTAGTGACTCATGGAAGCTTCTGCACTCAACCATAGACGTCACTCAATCCCGATACCAGGACCAAAGTGCGACCGTAGTACCGTACGTTACTTGCCGGAATAACGTACGCGTACCGTACGTAAAAAATTATCAGTTTAACTCTACAGTATTAGTCTCCCCGTACGCAGGCCTAATTATTTACGAACGATACCGAAATTTAGTATTATCAATTATGACCATGCAGTGGCACTGACCATCGTATAAAGTGTGCCGTAAAACCTTAATTTTCTTCATATTATACAGATAGAATATTAGCACTTATTTTAAAAGTTTAAAAGTAGAGATCATTGAAAATCTACAGCAGACTGATGTAATGGATAACATTGGTTACGACCGTCAATTATCAACTATTATCAGTGGTGGGTAATAGTTAACTAAAAAGTTGCTAACTTTTAGTTTAACTAAAAAATTTTAGTTAAGGATGAAGTTTAACTAAAAAAGTTTAGTTAAAACCATAGTTTAACTCAGTGGCGTCACTAGGGGTGGTGTCACCCGGTGCGGTAAGTCATGGTGTCACACCATGGCCCTCATCCCTTAATCCCTTACCAGACCATACAGTATCCTTAGTAATGTTTTTGTACTAATGTTACTCGTAAATCGTAATTCCTGTAAGCTTATATCACTGAATGTAATGGTAATAGTTGTGACATAAACAACTAGCAGAATTAAAATTACAAAATTTATGCATATTTTTATTTTATTTTATATTTGAATCATTTACCATCAGATCAGCTGTTGCATCATTAAAAATCAAATTAGACCTACAGCTTATACAGGCCTCGTTATAAAATAATGTTAAAAGAATACAGAAAATTATATAATAACTACAGTAATGTCAATTGTAAAATTCTATATAGGCCTAATGAGAAAAAATAATTCGAAATATGGCTGATTATTTCTTGAAACCAGTGGCGGCGATCTTGTCTGAGAGGTGGGGGGGGAGGCAAAGTCGGCCATGGTCTGGTCGATGACCCTTTTTTAGGGATTCATGTCCCCCCAAATTTTTTTACTTTTCAGGATTTCATCCACAAAACGAAAAAACTTTAAGACTTTTCTACGGATTCATCTCCCCAAAAAGTTTTTTTAGTCATTTTCGGGGGACACTTCTCCTTTAAAAATTGAGCTTTTTACCTCGTCTGGTCAAAAAGGGAGTGAAAACCCTCACGCGCAATTACATTTCTTGCCCTTTTTTGGTGTTTATTCAAAATTTGGGGGGACAAATGTATGGCGTGTCCCCCCACTCTTAATGGTGGGGTCATGTCCCCCTCGACCCCCTAGATCGCCGCCCATGCTTGAAACATTGCAATATAGTAGTAATATCAATTAAAATCAGGTAAAATCAGGTTAGCAATTAAAAATATAAATGTATGGAAATATACTCATAAATGGAATAATAAAAACAAAACAGAACTATACGTAAGCATTTCAGCAGTTGGTGAACATCTCGACTAAATCAGAACTTTCCTTTTCTGGCTTTCAAAGATGCGAACTCGTGAATCACTTCATCGAAATCAATGCCTTTCGCCGACTCACTTTCAATTGGTAAAATCGCAAGATCTGAAAGCCCTGACTGTCCCATGATAGATCGTATAGTTCTTTATGGTTCAGCTTTGAAAAGCTTCTCTCACATGAAGACATAGATCGTCAGAAATAATTTTACGCTTAGTGAAAGACTGAAAGGGTTGGGAGAGATTCTATGAAGTCCCATTCAGCTATGAATGTCAAAACGTCCAATATTGTCCAATCTTTGGCTTCTTCCAGGTTAATTTTCTGCTGCTTTCAGATGCCTGCCTTCTCAGCCTTGTTATTTTCATTAAAAGTGCACTCTCGGACACTTCATCAAAAATAGAAAGTGGTCAATTTTGGAATGGACACCTTTAACTTTCTTCAGTGGCAGATATCAGACTATTCACTTGAACAGCCTCAAACGTGGCTGCTGCTTCTTTGTGGCTCTTGATCTGATCTGGATTTCAGAATGAAAGCGATCAGTGCACTCAAGCATAGCCCTCTTATTTTCTTCTTGCAGAGTCCAGCATCGCTTGCTTGCTCCCCTGCCATCCTTTTCTTTAACCGAACGTTTCTTTCTATACAGTAATTCCATATTCTTCTGATTTTAAAAGTGAATGCTGCACTAGGTGACTGCACTCTTCGTTTAGAAAATGTCTCAGTGCCTCTAGCTTTTTCACAACCTTGTCGAGAGTTAAGCCCTTTGTCTGCAGGTACCATACTGTGTAAGATCGTTACTGAAATTGGGTAATAATTAACGGCACTGCCCGTAGAGCATCAGAAGGTTTAAGAAGTAAATTAGCACAGAGTTTCAGCTTTAGGTAAATTGATCCTGATACAGTACATGTAAGCTGGGCTTACGACAAATGTTTTTGTTGTTATCTGTTATTTTTAATAAAAATAAATAAATCTCTGCTGAAACTCTACACGAAATTTTTTAGACAGTCATTTTGTCATTTTGGTGTCACCCTCCTCTGAGGGTGTCACCCGGTGCGGCCCGCACCCCCCCTAGTGACGCCACTGGTTTAACTAAAAAAAATTAGTTGCTAATTAAAAAGTTTAACTAAAAAAACAGCAATGCGCAACTACTTTCCACAATGAACATTGAACACTGTCAACAACTCAACGTGAAACTTATTGATTAACACTTCGTGGTTTCAGCCAGTGCTTTTTTCTGGAAAAAAGGTTCCGGAATGGAACAATAGGTCTTGGAAGGGAATAATTATGGGCGGGCTAAAATCCCGAGAAAAACTGGGTTGGGGATTGGGAGTGGTCTAAATAAACACCGAAAACAGTTCAAAACACTGAAATTAAATTAAAATAAGTAAATTATTTTGATTTTATTATTTTAAAAATAAACTATTTTTTAGTACCTGAAAAAAGATGCCGGAACGCCGTTCCGGCGCGTTCCGGCTGAAAAAAGCACTGGTTTTAACATTAACCGCCTGTGTTTTCAAATTCATACACTACTTACAGTACGCCTATAACTGTATGCTAGAACAGTAGGCCTACACATTGCATAGTTTGAAGGTGAAACTGTCATTGACGCTCTGCATTCTTACAGTTCACTCTGTTATTGTGAAAATGTTTGTCGTAAACAATTGGAAAAAAAGTTGGAAAAAGTTTAACTACTTTTTATTTTATTTAGTTAACTAATTTCCAAAATCAGTTGCCAACTTTAGTTAAACTATTTTTTTAGTTGGAAAATAGTTTTAGTTTAACTAAAAAATAGCTGCCCATCACTGACTATTATTGGCTTTTGTTGTGCATAACGTTATGTATTTTAATTTCGTCATGAACTGATGTCAACGTATGCCAACGTAGGCTACAGCATAATAACGTACGCGTACCGTACGTACGCTAGGGCCTATAGAAAAAAATTAACGTAGGCCTACGTTCCGTACGTACGGTCGCACACTGACCAGGATGAACCGAAAATGGCGTCCCTTCCAGTGGCCAAAAATTTGGCAATAGTAGGCCTACTAGTTTTATACTCGTTACTGACTTTCCATTTGTAAGACGTTCTACGTCATTACAAAATTCCCAAAAAATATAACCATAGTATAACAATGGAATAATTTACTAATGTTAATTAAAACACAATTTATTATGGTTGTGGCCTAAATATATCTTCGAACTATAGACTATACATAGGGGCGTATAGGCCTATACAGTAATACAGATCTCCTCTAAAGCTGCTGAAACAAATTCCGACTGAGAAGCTATAATTTAACTTGCAAAGTTCTATGAACTTGCACGAAACAAATAGGCCCCAACATAATTATAGCAGCTAAAACTAAAACAAAACTAAAACTAGCAGCAGTGATGGGCACTAAACTAATTTAAAAAAAATTAAATTTAAACTATTTTTCAACTAAAATAAAATTGTCTAACTAAAGTTGGCAACTGATTTTGGAAATAAGTTAACTAAACTAAAATTAGTTAGTTAAACTTTTAACAACTTTTCCAACTTTATATGACAAACATTTTCACAATAACAGAGTTTAAGGGAACATGTAGGCCTAATAATGCCGAACGTCAATGACAATTTCATTTTCAAACTATGCAATGTGTACTGTGTAATATCCTACTGCAGTTCTACCAGAAAATAATTAAGACAGGTGCTAATGCAAACGATCTTGCATCATGCAATGCAGTTCACTTGAGTTGAGAAATAAAACCAGTTACTCATGACAATAATGATCAGCAACACCATTGTCAAATTTGTATCTGGATCGTAAGAAAAGATGGTGATCAAATGTTTCGTCAGACCTTGATGTGGTTCAAACAGTTGGTTGTAGACGTAATATTTCCAGAGATCCTTTTATTCACACAAATCGAGATTTTGCACTGAAGTTCTTATAGGGTATAGTATGTTCTAAGAAAATTTTCGTTTTTCATGAAACTGGATTATAAGAAATTTATATCCAGCACATCAATAGAACTGCAAACCAAAGTGCTACACATGGCCGAAGTGTCAGCTGCCAAATCGAACAATATATTCAGATATTTTAATTTTTAAAAATTTTATCAAGGGGGCACCTTTAAGTTGATTAAGTATTAAGCATCTTTAAGTTGGTTAAGTTGCCCCGGGGGCGTCTTAGGCCTACCCCATGGCATGGAATATTACCCATTTGAAACGACAATTAGTTATAATAGGCCTAATTATCTTGTACGTATTTATCTGTTAACAAGTATTAGTTCATGATTGATTAGTAGGCCTAGTCAAGATGTTTTATGAGTAATTGATGTTAACACAGTAGCCCTTTGAGCTTTTCGCTATGGACCTAAATGCAACATCAGGTATTATTTATAATACATTTCTTATTGGTATCCATGTTAAATCTAAGCCTTAGTTTATCAGTTGTGCCTCATGAGGTAAAAAACTTGCCTACATTAATGCATTACGAGCCCTGTTTGCGGTAAGACGCCCCCGGGGGCATCTTACCCAATTCTTACACCAAATTAGGGTGTTATACATAACAAGCAATAGAAAATTAACCGTATATCGCCCACCAAATTCACAACCAGATATATAAATTTTAGGCCCTTATTAGTGTTGACACTAAGCACATAATAAAAAGTTCATATCTTGATGCTGTGATCAACCAAAACTTTGATATGTTTCTTATAACACGACAGTGTTAACGACAGTGGAAACTTTTAAAATTTATTACTACAAAACCGTAAACGACCAAGACCATGTGATTACTTCAGAAACACTCACTAAATGGCAACTCAATGCTAAACTAAGTGAGTAAGCTATAATTTATTTGGATTGCCAGATATCAGAGGGTGGGCGTCTTATAACACTCTACCCTACACTTGCTTTTGTCTTCCTTCAGTTTTACCTCAGTGAAGCAAGTATACTGACTAATAAACTATTCATTTGTAGGCCTACTGCTGTAGCCTTTATTTCAAATCTTTGCTACCGTCAACTCATAATATAAAGAATAATAAAGACAAAGACCAATGTCGTTATTTACACTGCGCCTTACTACATACTGTATTCTATGCAGAGGCAACAACAGTGTTAATAAGTAAGTAAGCATCGCGTTGAGTTGTTCACAGCGTTCATTGCAGAAAATAGTTGCGCAGTTGCTGATTTTGTTAGTTAAACATTTTAATTAGCAACTAAAAAATATTAGTTAAACTTTGGTTTTAGCTAAACTATTTTTTCTAGTAAAACTTCATCCTTAACTAAAAAATGTAAGTTTAACTAAAAGTTAGCAACTTTTTAGTTAACTATTGCCCATCACTGGATATAAGTATACCAAAAAAGCCACTATGAGTATGCTAACAAGCACAAAGGTGCATCCGATGTAGCCTACGCTCTAACCAATTCAGCTGACCGGGTAGAAGTTGACGAGGGAGGATCAACAGGATCGTCGGTGATCGGCCGAGTCTTCACCGGTAGGATATGATATCTGAACGATTATCACACGAGGTGTCTAAAGCTTTCAGTCAACCACGCCTCATTCGTTCTAACGAAGAACTCCACCAACGTCTCCAGAAGCGTGAGGAGTGGCAAACGTTTGTCATAATACAAATTCTGTCGATTTTGTCGGACTTGAAGCTGTTGTCTGGCTTCGACAAGCGTCATCCGCAAAGCGTCTGTGGAGACTGGCAACTTTAACCTCAGCCCACGCGAGTTATCAGAAGTTGTGCTGGGCTCAGGTTGTCGTGAGCGATCGATGCCTTATTGAGATAGGCCGCATGCTGTGCAGGAGAGCAATATACGTAGGCCTACATATTCCGCTTTCCTCCTTTCAGAAGTTTCTTTACCACCTGGATGGATGACGGATTGTCGATTTGACTGCGTAGAAGGCGGATTGATTGTTGTTAGTGGAAAGTTCCACTATTCCGCGAACTTCTTTATTACTACGCTGATAGGGTATAGTAATAATAGTAACAATAACACGGAAAATTTCTATGGCGTCGTAACACGACCATGCCGCTACAAGGGCGCTGTACAGACACAACCTACAGCCTACCATAACATCCGGTCCTATTCATCAGAAGGATAAGCCTTAATTGAAGCTATAAGAAAGCGGGTATATATTTTTCTATGTGCCTATATCATCATCATCATAATCATGATCATGATCATCATCGTCGTCGTCATCATCATCATCATCATCATCATCGAGCGTTGAAGTTCCACGACTGGGAGCCAGTCTGTGCTATTCTATATATAGGCCTATATTTTTGTTTCTCTCTCTGTCTCTCTGTCTCTCTGTCTCTGTCTCTCTGTCTCTCTCTGTCTCTCTCTGTCTCTCTCTCTGTCTCTGTCTGTCTGTCTGTCTGTCTGTCTGTCTGTCTGTCTGTCTCTCTCTCTCTCTCTCTCTCTCTCTCTCTCTCTCTCTATATATATATATATATATATATATATATATATATATATATATATTTCAATTCAATTCAATATTCAATTCAGTTCAATGCATTTCAATAAATTCAATAAATCTTTATTGGTACTCATGACAATATATATACATATAATATATATATAATTTTTTTATATATACATACATATGTATATATATATATGATGTCATATAATATATATATATATATATATATAATATCATGTAATATATGTGACATCAGCACCTAAGTTCACATACCGATCGAGGCTATAGTTAAGGGATTTGAATCTCCGGTTATCACGGTCCGTACAAGGGGACCTTTACTGGCGTTGCACCGATTCAAACGGGCTGATATTATGGTGAAGGATCTCACCCGATGAGCTCATTAAAAAATGAGCAGGGTCAAGGCCATATGGTTGCTAAAGAAAGCGTGTACATATGTATTTAACCATAGGCGTAATTTGTGGGAGGGGGAGAGCGTACCCCCACTTTTTGGACTGGGGGTACCGTACCCCCACTTTTTGAACGACGCCAATCAATATTTTATTTTTGTGCCTTCCCAGAGATCGCCGTATCCGCCTTGCTTCGTGTATGGAAGAAGTTGGTACCCACCCCCCCACTTTTTAGACCAAAGTAACGCCCCTGTATTTAACAAATAAGCAAGGAACCGTCACCATAACCAGTTTATGGGCGAACTCGATGGTGTGCCAAGAACCAAATGGGGTCATGGCCAGGTTGCCCCAGCCGTGGAACCATCTCTTAAATAGGACAACATAGGCTACTGCTCTGTACAGTTAAATATCGAATGAACCGGTAGAGAGTCATCCGCAAATTAGGAAGCTGATGACATCGTGATCGCATAAAAGCAAGTAAGACTTATTGGCAACGAACTGCCGGATGCGTTGCTATTGTTAGCAGACACCTCGCGAAGAAGATTAAGCCAATTTGGGTGTTGCTTATAATTACTTGGATACAGAAATAGGAGTGTTCTGTAACAAGTACAGTCTGTCTGTCTGTCTGTCTCTTTCTTTCTCTCACTCACTCACTCTCTCTCTCTCTCACTCACAAACACTCACTTCTCTCTCATTAGCACATACATTCACGCAGACTTTATGTGACCTACATCTATCTTAACCTGATTCTCTCCCACTGATCTTTCTTTCTGCGCGTGCATTAATTACCGTGCCTGCCTGTCAACTCCTGTCAACCTCTGTCTACCCGTCCGTTTCTCGTTCTGTCTTGCTGTCTGTGACATCCACATATCTCGTTCATCAATTGCAGTGTGAGAATTGTAGAAAAAAGACTGGGTGGGAGGGGTTAGACTTTGATGAGTGGAGTTTAATATTTTATCGGTATTTATACTATTTGCAAACTGAGAAAATTCGAAAATGCAATTAGAAAGCTTAAACTCCTTAAACTCCTGACATCACCAAATTATTAGAGAACCACGGTAAAATGCAAGGGCGTCTATCCCCCAAGTCATTGGAGCAACTTCCCCTCCCTGCCCTCCCCTCCTGTTCCCCTCCCCTTTCTTCCCCCGTTAATGATGGCACATACACTAACAGATCGTTCCCCCCTTATTCCTTGGATGGAGCATTTGCTCCAAGGTTTCGACTCGGGCGGTCATTGTGTATAAGGATCTTGAGCAAGTCCTTCACGCACAATTGCTCAGCGCTATCGATGTTCTTTCGTAAGGTCGTGTGTGGTGCACTTCTGAACTTTGGAAGGAGGACAATATCAAATACAGTTGCATTGTATATAGTTGATGCAAGGACTGAACTGATTCTCAGAACACCGATCGTATCCCGGTCTACACCATGTGTTAGAATGTCTTAATGTTCTGCCCATCACCATATTCGTCTCTGAGACTTTATTGATCTGTCGGCTGCTTTCGATACCGCTGATCCTTCCATTCTTTTATGATTATATACACCGTCTTCAACGCTGGTTTGGTATTTCTGTTAGTGTTCTGAACTGGCTTGCAACGTCTCTCAGTCTACGGTACTTAAGCGCAGTATATCTACAGCTAATTGCTCTAATCACTTTTGGCCGTGGTGTTCCTCAGGATTCAATCCTTGGTCCTTTGTTCTTTATGCATCATATATCGCTCCCTAAGTTCTCTTCTTATAACGTCTGCGTTCTCTGGGTAATCACTTTTACGCTGACGATACTCATTTTATTTTATCTTTGAACCTGCAAGTAACTCTACCATGCGTTCAGTTCATATTCAACGCTTGGATGTCGTTCGAACACTGATGACAAGTACTAATAATTATCGTAATCGTAATCGTAATCTCCAAACTTCTAAAGCGCCACTCGAAGGCCAAGCGCAGGGCACCAGCCTATTCACGAGCGCTACGTCAGATCAGAGGGGGTTTCCAGAGAGTAGTCCAAAAGAGGTCCGAGTCCGATTTCCAGGAGGCCAAACCAAATCAAAGGGGGTTTCCAGAGAGTAGTCCAAAAGAGGTCCAAGTCCGATTTCCAGGGTACCAGCTCAGAAGATGCAGAGCAGCTGTCAAGGCGGGTGTTGACAAGACAGAGTTTCTGCTCCTGGGTAAGCCCTACATCGCAACATCGGTCTCAAAATCCGACTCAGCGTCATTCATGATAGACGGGTGGGCAACGTCCTGAAGATGACCTTTCTCAAAACATGGTTTGCTTCTTTACCGGCAGCAGCCTTTCCTTTTTATGTGCTTTCTTAGCTATAGGCCTATGAGCTTTCTCTTCTCTAACATTATACATATCGCAATCCCAGAATTTCCGCCATTAGCTTGTGACACTAGTCCCCGGAGTCAGTCGCTAAGGAATTACTGACTGACTTGATTATTTAGCAACTGACTTAGAGTTAGCGACGGATTCGATTGACCGTAAACGTTGAAGCCAAGTACCAACGTATTTTCAACGGTATGTTTGCATATAGAATAGACGCCATTTTCGATTAAAACGATTGCGTAACGTCATGCAAAGTTACAGCCATCAATCGGGCAGGTATACTATAGTAAGCAAAGAACTGGTGACCTGACATCGACAGATTGTTAGACCTTTATTCTGTTGCCGTACCACGGCGTACCTTGTAAGCAGGTGTTGCTCCCATCCTGCTGTTGATGTCTTCATCAAAAATCGAAACTCGGAGACCGCGATTAAAACAATAAGCAAAATATTGACGAGAACGAAGTCCCTAGCAGTCGATAGCTTAGCGACTGGTTTCGACTTGACGATTTAGCGGCGGCGGATGGCGGTGGTTCCGTGGACTATGTGACCCCAGTCGTTCTCAGAGTTCCTGGGACAAAAAAAGCCTATGACAAGTATCGGCGTCTTTCCGTCAGAGTTGCCTATACACACGAATATTGGGCGATATGTATGAATTCACGCCATTAAACGCATCTTACTCTGTTTCCGTGCATATAGGACTACAGTTGTCCTCACACGTATATTGGTCATGCAACACTACTAATGGAATACGTTTTCTTACCTATGATTGTGAGGCAGCCCAGCACCAGAGAGTGATTCGGGACGACTCAAGAGCGTAAATGTGACCTCGGCCGAGAGAAGGGACCACTTGTCGCAAATGGACTTATTGACAGTTTCCACAGGCTTACACCTTAGGTAAAATGAGGAAAAAATTTCAGAGCGTTTGGTCCATAATTTATGCACTTTTTTCACAAAAATAGAAAATATCATTTGGCGGGAAATCGCATAAAAAATTAAATGTGTCTCTACCAAATGCATTAATGCCTAAATATAGCCTTAACGCATCAAGTAGCATAAGAATCGTTGTAGTACTGTGAGTCTGAGCTACATATTGATTAATTAGACGCAAAAATCAATATAATGGTTTAGCGTAAAAACGCGTTTTCCGGCTAATCTAGAAAGCGACAAGTGGTCCCTTCTCTCGGCCGAGGTCACAAATACTGAATCACGTTTTCTTGACGTCTCCTCGTCCGTAAATATAGCTTATATTTCACAAACTAGTTTTGGTATACGATATATTGATCTGTGTACGATATATATTTATATGTAGGCCTATATAATAAATTATAGTGTTGATCTGTATCCGATATATTTTATCTTTATACGATATATTTGCCAAATACACCCTTCACTGTATTTGTCACTAAGCACACGATACCCGGATTCTCATGTATCTGCAGAATACAGGCTTCGCCATTGCACGTGCGACGTTAGTGCAGCACAGCGTACGAGTGCCTTTTATCAACCTATTTATATAGGTTTTGTCTTCCGTACTATGATGGTCAACTTAATCAGTAGTCCTGAAGTTAAGCTAAACTATAAGGATGGCAACTAGCTCACGTGTGATGAGGTGTAAGTGACAGATATGACAACTGTTGACGAGTAATAACTAAAGTTAATTACAAATACTATGACAATGAAATTATGACAGCTTCGTGACAGAAATATTAGAAAAGATGAACTTACACAAAAGCACTGCAACTTCACCCGTCACGACGGACCCAGATCTCTCAAAGGATAATATTCAGGAAATTCTGAATGTCAGGACTCTGAGAAACTCTGAGCACTGAATTTTATCCGCGGGCCCTATTTAAAGATTTAACCTACATTGGACTATGCCTCAGCAATACCTGATTGGAGAAGGAACAGGCAGCCAGCTGTCGTCCCTGGAATAGGCCAATGAAGACGCAACCTCTTATCAATGCCGTCAGTTACCAGGACAAACCATCCCCTAAATTATAATTTAACCCACAAACAATTTGTATTGTAATACATAAAGATTAAAATATGCACGATAGGGAGTGACTTAATATCCTCATCATAGTACTACTTTATTGCTATTGGACGAAGCAAGATGTTCGACGATTGTTCGTTCGTGCTTATAGGAAAGCCTATATAATTGGCCTAGTCTTAATACGACTCCGATATCTAGGACTCGACAGATACAGACATTCTTGCAGGCGGAAAAAAGTCACAGGTACAGAGGCGGATTAAGGCAACATGTTCGGCCGAACAGGGCCCCCACACTTTAAGGGCCCCCACACATGCAAAATAAAAATTTCTTCAATATTTTATAATTATTGTTATTTGTTAAGTCTAATAGTAAAAATGAGCAAAAAACTGAGAATAAATTATTCGAAAACTACTCATATTAATCAGTGTCGGAATTGCAGAAAAAGACGGGGGGGGGGTGTTTGAACATTTTATCCGTATTTTGCAAACTGATGTCAACGAAATTTGAAAGCAGCTGATTTCAACACTAGCAGTTTTGCAAATCAGACTCGAATCAAAATCACTTTCTTAATTGTTGTGAAAATTCAAACATGCATACATGATACACCATGGAAATTTCTCCTGTTTGTCAGAGACTCAGAGTCAAAAAATATTAAATCACACTAGAACAACTGAGGGGGTTGGAAACGACTCCCTTGGGTGTGCAATAAAGATTTAACTGTGGGGGATCCTAAGAAAGACTGGGGATTGAACCCTCGGCAGTTCTCACCCTGATTTTAATATACACAAATACACAACTTCCGCACATGTGTGGGCCCCTATTGGACTTTCCATTATCAGGCAGATTCATCTAAAAATCAGCCAGTAATGCTGTTGTACTTGCTTATTTAAATACTTACTACCGGACCGGAACTGGGCCCCCCACAGTTTTACTGAACAGGGCCACCACATTTGTAAATCCGGCCCTGCACAGGTATATATTACACACCTTCTGAGACTTAATGAAACAGTCCATTAATTTGGAGCATAAGTTAATTAATTCAAGATGGTCGACGATGGTTTGTTCGTGTTTATAGGAAAGCCTATATAATAGTCTTAATACGACTCCGATATCTAGGACTCGACAGGTACAGACATTCTTGCAGACGGAAAAGTCACAGGCAGGGGCGTCAACCCCCCCCCCCCCCCGTAGTCATTGGAGCAACTTCCCATTCCCATTTTCTTCCTCCCTCCCTTCCTTCTCCCTAAAATGGTGGCACACACACTGACAAATCCCCCCCCCCCCCTATTTCTTGGATGGAGCATTTGCTCCAATGTTTCTATGGTGTAGACGCCGCTGGTCACAGGTATATATTACACACCTTCTGAGACTTAATGAAACAGTCCATTTATTTGGAGCATAAGTTAATTAAACGCTCCGGAAATTAATCGCCATCTTCTGGTAAACATGTTCGAATTAGTCATCGCATGCTCCGTAACCGGGGCTCCACAAAAACAGCCCACGACCCGCCAAGGAGTTCTGATCGAGGGAGTTGAAATTTGTGTAAATTCGTCTTTGTAAAGCCGCTTAAAAGTGACTTACACTAATCAAGAACAATATAAACCAACGCGTTATCTAGTTGAGTCAACACATTCTGCAGAAGTCTAATATACGAAAATGTACAGATAATTATGATAGTGGCTTGAATATGCTCTGAGCAAGACACCTTGGAGGGCCTCTGAATAGTTACCTTGAAAAGCGCGCTATATAAACGTCTAATTGATTGATTGATTGATTGATTGATTGACATTGGAGTCAAATGCGACGCTATACTTACATCGTGACCCAGTGCGAGTGACAACAGATTACCTTTAGAATAAGCCCGTCGAACATATGCTATTGCAGACTTTACTCCATGAGAAGATATTCGGTTTTAGAGGGGTTCATACGTAAAGGACCGGGCTAAGCCTCTATGACACTTCAGGCAAAGTATATCCCCCCGCCCATTGAAAAAATATAAAACGTCTTTGTGAAAATGGCGCCCCTTAATTGTGGCGCCCCATGCAACTGCCTGCTTCGCCTATACCTGAACACGGACCGAGGTTCAAGAGGCTTATTGAATGTCACAGAAGCTTAGATATCTGCAAATACAGGGCAAGAGTACAGTTGCAGAGAAAGAGGAGTAGTGGAACTGCCATGAGCGTCCGTAGGAATTTTTCTAGGGGCAAAATTTTTCTAGGAGGGCAAAAACTTTTCTGGGGGAATGAGGTTTTTCCGAATTTAGGATGGAAACATGATCGAAGCAAGAAATTCTAGAACGAGCGCGAAATTGCCGAAATTTTCAGAGAAATGAGAAATGAGGATAAGAAATCTATCAGTAAGAGAAGATCGTTGGAGTATAAAGAATTATAGGCCTATGCAAGCCTCTCACGATTTTGGATTACGCATGAACTTCTATATACATTAGATTACTTAATATGGACAGTGATGGGCACTAAACTATTTTTTTTAGTTAAACTAAAACTATTTTCCAACTAAAAAAAGTAGTTAAACTAAAGTTGGCAACTGATTTTGGAAATTAGTTAACTAAACTAAAAAAAGTAGTTAAACTTTTTCCAACTATTTTCCAACTATTTACGACAAACATTTTTGCAATAAAAGACTTTAAGTGAACTGTAATAATGCAAAGCGTCAATGACAATTTCACCTTCAAACTATGCAATGTGTACTGTTCTGGCATACAGTTACATGAGCACTGTAAGTAGTGTATGAATTTGAAAACACAGGCTGTAAATGCTAAAACCAAGCAGTGTTAAAATGTTTTTTTGCTGACAGTGTTCAATGTTCACTTTGGAAAAATAGTTGCATATTGCTGATTTTTTTAGTTAAACTTTTTAGTTAGCAACTAAATATTTTTAGTTAAACTATGGTTTTAACTAAACTATTTTTTTAAAGTTAAACTTCTTCCTTAACTAATTTTTTTTAGTTAAACTAATAGTTAGCAACTTTTTAGTTAACTATTGCCCATCACTGAATATGGACAGATTGAGTGCGAGAGGCAAGTAGGCTATAAAGCACGCCAGCCTCGAGAGCCCAACACGATGAAGAAGTAGGTCACGATCGACAGTATCAAAGGCAGCCGATGGGTCGAGAAGGACGATGGCAGTGACCTTAAATTTTATCCATAGAATTGAGTATGTGATCGTGGACAGATCTGAAAGCAGTTCAGTTCCAGTGAAATGGTATTTGCACAAGGTTGACTGGAAAGGTAAGTAAAGGGAGTGAGAAGAAAAGACTTAGTGATAGTTTACTAAAATCTCCCGAGTGCTTCGGAAATGAAGTTTGCAGAGAAATTATGAGGGAATCTTGATAAATCTTCTGGAGAACGGTTGGTCTCTTAAGAAGTAGGTAGACCAAAGCATAGGCACAGTAGGAAGGAAAGAGTCACTCAGTGTTATAGAGGTTGCCCATAAAAATAATGACAGGGCCCAAAGCATCAAAACATTCCTTGAGAAGAGCGCTTGGAACAAGGTTCAGAACTTCAGAGCACGCTGATTGCTGGAGTACAATATACCGTAATGAGCTTGTGATTTTCAGACACAACTGTTGCTGGTTTGAGGAAACCGAAGATAGGTGAAAGAAAATTTAGGATGAAAAAATGATCGAAGGAAGAAATTCTAGAACGAGCTACCCTAATTGCCGAAATTTTCAGAGAAATGAGAAATGAGGATAAGAAATCTATCAGTAAGAGAAGATCGTTGGATGAGCTTTTAGCTATAAAGAGTTACATGCAAGCCTCTCACGATATTGGAGAACAACGAAGTACTGTACAGTAGGAGGATTAGAATTTTTGGAGACAAAATAACATCGATAGGTGGATTTAGAACTATTTAAAAGTATGAGAACCCTCTGACTTTGTTTCCTGAACTCACGCCGAAAAATGGTAAGCAGGAGCGCCGCCAGAATCCTTAGTTTTGAAATTCTATAAGAAAGCCAGGGATTGGAAGTGACAAAGGTCGGTGAATGTTAACAAACGCTAACTGACAATAGATATTACCATAACGTTGAGAGTTGCGGCAAAAAAATTCAAAGTAGGGGCCTACGTGTACATGCATTTGAGGGTGGAATATATAGGTCGAAGGAAACAAACCAATCCCCAGGAAAAGGCTAACCTCAACCTCGACCATGCAGCCGACTCTAACTAATGACAGAGAAAGGGACGAAGGTAAGATATAGCCTATAGAGATGACTGAAGGTGTCTCAGAAAGTAAAGGCCTGGTTTCGCTGAAGCAAGAATATCCGTGGGATGATATAGATATATTTCCGGAATGATGGAGAGTTGTTAGAACGAATGAATAGCCGTCAGAAATCGATGGTATATTAAGGCAACGAAGGTCAGGATTCTGTTCAGTATCATCAGACAGACAGAAAGAGCCGTAGACCAACAATTCTGAAGATGCCAACGTGCTCTGGAACCAGATGTAATTGTAATATTATATTCGGGCATTTATAAGGCGCCACTTCAAGATTAAACTCATCAGTGGCGCCCTCGACCCGAACCATGCAGAGAAGATTGTCAATGGCAGGAACAAACTGAGGAGCTCGAGCCGAAGCTCTCGAGAAAGGCGAATGCAACATAGGCAAAGATTTTAAACTGAGCTGTAGCAGTATGCATACGAGGGAAAGTCAGAAGTCCATGGGCAGCCGGCCGAAGAATGCCACGACCTGGGACCGAGGACACAGAAATGTAGAAATCCCTCAAGTATGATGGCACAGAGCCGACGAGACGCTTATGCATAAGGGCCAGGATCTTAAACCAGTCGCTAAGCTATCGATTGCTAACGACTTCGTTCACTTAATATTTTGCTTGTTGTTTTAATCGCGGTTTCCAAGTTTCCATTTGAATAAGACATCAGCAACCGGCCATGAGCAAAACTTACAATAAAATTCAATACAATACAATATTTGTTTGTTGAGGAAAACAAGCTGACATGCCGCAACTTGGTGCATTATAAGAAAGAGTTTGCTCAATATCAGAGTTCTTATATTGAACACGGGGGATAGGCAGAGACATTAACGTTGCATGCTTTAGTTTCTTATCACGTTAACTATATTAGGCCTATCATCTGTTGGTGCGTCAATTAGCATCGATTCTTATCTTCGTATTTAAAGGACACAACCCGTGACATTCGTGTAAGTTACTATTTTCTAATAGTCGATTTGCTCGTCGTCATGACGGGAGAGGTAGGCATGGAGGGAGGGAGTGAAGGAGGGATGGAGGGAGGGACAGAGCCATCTTCCTAGTGCCCAGTGTTTGTGGGCGAATTTCGGGCGCCCGTGTTATATTGCATCGGCTATAATCAGTCTTCCCCTCTTCCCCCTTAAGAGGGAGGGAGGGAGGGAGGGAGGCATAGGCAGACTTAAAACCGCTGTTTGCCTGTGTGTCAACCCGTCTGTCTGTCTGATCGTCCGTCTGTCCGTCTGTCTGTCTTCGCGTGTGTACTTCTATCTCCGTAGTTCCCGGTGTTCGTGGGCGGGGCCAATTTCTGGCGCCTGTGAGAGCGTTAACCGACACACAGAACTGAGAAATTATATGTATACTCCCGTGTGCCTCTTCAACATAACAACTGCTTTAGATATATAGGCTAAGCAAGCGCTGCGTTGTATACCCCGTAATCGATCGAGTCAGTCGATCAAGTCGGTCGAAACTCGGCCAAGTCGAATCGGTCGAAAAATCTTCGACTCGATCGACTCGCAAGTCGAGTCGATCAAATGTTTTGACAAGTCGAGTCGATCGTTGTTTCCTCGACTTGACTCGATATTAAATATTTTACTTACTATTTTGGCGGCTACGTCACCCAATGCCCAAACTGATCCTTGTACACGATAATTTTCTTTTACTCAACAACTGACTGCATATTGTGAGCGATCCTGCATATGAACTGCAGAACTTGTAACAGTTGACAGAATTTACAATAGGCGTAGCTTATATGGAGACTAAACTCAGGTTTAAAAACAATCAACAAAAGCAACCGCATTTTAAAATATGCCTATGATATGATAGTTAGGCTACTTTGCAGACCCACATAAAGCATCACTGCATGCCACTGGGAATTTAAGGTTGTCAGATGTCCGGCAAAAGGAGGACATAGTGCTATGTATACAGTACAAGTCGACAAAGTCGACCAAGTCGATCGTTTATTTGCCAAGGTGATCGAGTAGACGAGAGGTCGACTAGTCGACAAAGTCGATCGAGTCGATCGTCGGCCGAGCCAAGTCGATCGTAGCAGTTCGACTTATCGATCACGGGGTATACAGTGCGTTGCAACCTTGGAACTATTATAGTGGTAGGGCCTATGTTTTATTCCTTTTATAAACACTCAAATGCATCACAAATCCACATCAATTTTCACAGTCACCGGTATTCCACTGTCATTATGCCCACATGGAGTGGAGTCCATATAGGACCCATATTCCAATATTGGACCCGTATAGAAGTTACTAATTATGGGTCCTATCTAATGCCCACGGATATGATGGCACGGTCGGTATAGTATGCGATACAATGCATCATATTGTTAGGTAATCAGGTTGTCCACTAGACATACCTGATTACCTGAGAAGTCGATAGCAAGTCGATAAGTCAGTCGATAAGCCTAAGCGACTTAGTCAGTCGATAATCATGCGACTTAGTCGACTGAGTCGCTAAGTCAGTCGCTAACTCATCAAGTCAGTCGGTAACTACATAGCGACTGACTCCTGGTACTATACAGATAGCCTAATCAAGTCATGAATGATCAGCTTCGTGGAGCGACTCGTAAGATCTGCGAAAACTACAGGGTTAGAATTTCAGATGTGGCGCTGCAGAGATTTGCGAAAGAAGTGGAGATGGAAGGAAAGAGTGCACCAGGGGCGTCTATTCCTCCCTAAGTCATTGGAGCAACTTCCCTTCCCTTCACTCCCCTCCTCTCCCCTCGCCCTTCCTTCCCCCCATTAATGATGGCACTTACACTTACAGATCTCCCCCCCTCCTACAACTTGGATGGAGCATTTGCTCCAAGGTTTCCATAGTGTATACAGACGCCCCTGGAGTGCACAACCCTGAGATAGGATGTAGGCCTACCCAAACAAACAGATATGGACATAAAAATATCAATTAAAAGCAAGATATATATCGATCAAATAGATTAATTAAAACAATAGGCTACTTCGTTCATAAAAGCAGATACGAAGGGAAAAAACCCAAATCTAAAGCCAAGAGCTGTTTAAAACAAAAATAAAGCCGACTATAAAAACACACCAGATTTAAAACTAACACCCACATCCCATCCTTCCATCAGCTCCCTATACAATAGAAAGCATTGTATACAATGGAAACTTAATAAACCATTACATCACCTTACAACAGAAAGAAATAACAAAAAAGTTACCAGGTAAATCACCTTGTAATCGTAATAAATTATTACACAGTGGAAAGGAAGTCTATTTACCTTGTCTCATGACGGTCGCAGGCAGTACAGGCGTACAAGCGCCCCGACAAATCCACACCAATCACCATCACGACAACCGCCATCCGCCTCCGCAGCCCAAGTCAAGGACCCCTGGATGCGAGCAGGCGACACATGAGGAGGAGGAAGAGGAAGATGATGAGGAGGAGGAAGGCAGGAAGGAAGGAGGAGAGGAAGAAGAGAAGGCAGGAAGTAGGAACATAGCACTGCCGTCGCACATTGGTCAATATTTCGCCAGGCAACAGGACGACGTCGATCTACGGCTGTCCTGGCTACGCCCTCATCATCTAACAGCTCAAGCCCTGGACATCCAGGTATACTCGCATATATACAATTTATCTGAATATATATATATATACATGAATACACATATGCATATATGAATATATATATATTTACATATATATATATATGTATATATATATATATATATTCACGCTTTCACATGGCCTATATAATCCAATTTATGTATATGCATACTTGTATATATACACAATGTATCTGTATATATATACACACGTGGATACATATGTCCATATAGGAATATATATTCATAATATCATATATAATTCAATTTATGTAGGCATTACTTTCATGCATGCATATAAATACATATAGGCTACATAGATACATGGTTATAGTTTGTTTAACAATAATAATTATAAATATAATAATAATAAAAGTAATAATAATAAATAATAATGTACATTCACATTTATCTCCTCATATATCTCAGTATTTAATATAGGCCTATACGGCAAAACTATGCAACAAGTACGTGTAAACATATACATGTAGCATTATATATGCTACATGCATATTCCTCGATAAGATATGCATACATCTATATATATACATATGCATCTAAACAAAATTTCATATATATATATATATATATACCTACCTATCAATGTATATATCAATATTAATTTGAAGCACATGTATATATATGTATATATTATAAATTATATATAATATGTATAATGTCTCCGAAATGGATGGAGACTCGTGAGCTGTGGCCATGGCTGTTCATGTTCGGCAGAGGAGGTTACTTCCTTCTAGAAGACCTCTTTCCCAGAAGCAACAATTCTTGAGATGGCGCTGAAAAGCTATGTCACAAGTATACCAGCTTATTCACAGGCGCTCAGTCAAAACAATATCGATAGGCAGACAAAGGTCAGGTCAGGTTTGGTTCCAGGCAGACAGATGATGGATGGTTCTTAGAATAGGAGCGACAAAAGATGTATACGAGGAAAACCCAGGTTAGGAATCGACTTCTATACAGGCGGTGTCTAATGCATCAAAATAAAGCCGTAATCAAGTCAATAACCAAAAGATATATATGTATATATATATATACACACACACACACACACAGAATATACAAATTCTGTGACCTTCTCGTACTTGCCGTATGGTTATAATATATATATATATATATATATATATATATATATATATATATATAGCAAGGTCTACATATATACACACATATATATACAGCAAGGTCACTGAATGTGCGGTGCCTGAACAGCACGGACAGATAATTCCAGGTAGGAGGGGCCTGGAGAATGCCCAGGTTCACCAGGACGATCGATGATGTAGGTCTATAGCCTTGTCACGCTGGACGTCTAGAAACACGCAAGACGAGCCGCCGCCGAGATCCAGTCAGCCGCGTGTGGGTGGTGGGAGTACACATGCATGCAGTATATACATATGAACACCGTATGTACACACATTATATAATATCATGTATATACATAGTGTTTACAGTTAATATATATATATATATATGCATACACATAAATAAATATATATAATATTATAGTGTGTTTTACAGTTAATATACATATATGTATATATGTATATATGTATATATATATATATAATATATATATATATATATATATATCCGTGTCGTACAAAGGCGCTTTCGCCGGGCAGTCCACAGCGTCCAGAATTAGGTCAAAATCCTGATTAGCCTGAGCTCAATCCATCCCACAAGCGTTCCACATTGCGTGCGATTTTTACGCGAAGAGGGAATTCGCCTCCCTGCACCAATCTGGCTCGGACGATGGCTCCCATTTGAGATTGATTTTCCCCATACATTCGCATCTGCCCGTAGCCATCGTCCACCCACCGCTGCTGCCAAGCACAACGACATCCAGGTTGCGTATATAGACGATTTCTGAGAACGTCTAGACGGGAAACGTGTACATGTATATAAACGCACAAGCGATTGGCAAAGTCAATGCCCTCTAAATACGTTTTGCTTTGACCAAAGCCAACTACTGGCGACGTCAACTATATCCATCTGGTTATTGATAAAAATAATTATAATAATAAATTATAATAATTATAATCAATAACCAGATGGATATAGTTGACATATGACACATCCATCTGGTTATTGATAATAATAATTATAATAATAAATTATAATTATTATCAATAACATGATGGATATGGTTGACATCGCCAGTAGCTGGCTTTGGTCAAAGCGAAACGTATTTAAAGGGCATTGACCTTGCCAATCGCTTGTGTGTTTATATACATGTACACGTTTCCCGTCTAGACATAATAATTACTATTATTATTATTATTATTATTATTATTATTATTATTATTATTATTATTATTATTATTATTATTAAGACCCACCTACATGCTCACACTTGAACACACAATAATAATAATAATGGTGAGTAAGCTAACATTAGCAATGATAATAAAATAAAATAATAATCAGTGCTTTTTTCTAGAAAAAAGGTTCCAGAACTGAACAATTATGGAAGGGTTAAATCGAGAGCAATGCCCGAGGAAAAAGCAGGCTGGGCGAGACCCTCCCAAGAATAATTTAGTTTAATTTAATTTCAATGTTTTGAAAACACTCAAATAAAATTTAATAACTAAATTAGTATTTTATTGAAATAACTAAATTATTTTTTAATTGCTGTAAAAGATGTTGAAACGGAGTTCCCGCAGAAAAACAGCACTGATAATA
Organism: Allolobophora icterica; assembly: GCA_963556255.1. NCBI lineage: Eukaryota > Metazoa > Annelida > Clitellata > Crassiclitellata > Lumbricidae > Allolobophora > Allolobophora icterica. Next base: position 13,476,634 of record OY744609.1, on the reverse strand, counting down.
ATAATGTCTTCCCATACATATCTAGTGCCACAACGCCATTGCATTCAGAAGCACATTTCCGGATGGTTGTGAAACCTGGAATGATGCCTGATTTCTCGAAGGTGAAAATTTACTCCCAATAATTTTTTGTTCCTGAGGGATTATTTCTACCTCGGGTCAAGAATAATAGTAGCCATCCCAGTAAAATTCTATCCCTAATTTTTAACCATGAGGGATCATAATTATGTACCAAGACGTAAAGAAACTAACAGTAGTAGTAATAATAAAAATACTAATAATAAAATACTATTTATATAGCACCATAACATGGCCGAAGAAAATGATTCTTCAGATAGGTCTTGAGCTGTTTGAATGTCACCTTAGATGGTGCATTCTTCACGTTACAGCCCTTTTCAAAACGTCTTTCCATACATTGTCTGTACACAAGCTGCTTCCTTTGATTTAGTCTGTCGAGTGCTTAAGAACTGCCGAATTTACTGTTGCTGTTTTTGTGAGTGCTTAGCTTTAGAATGTTTCTATTCCTGCACCCAGATCGCTCCCTATCTCTCGTTATCCCAGGAAAGGATGTGATAAATCAAATATTGAATACAGAATAGGCATCAACGCTGGATAGACATTCGGTGGTTGATCCTACATGTCTGTGCGAGACTGCTAGTGGAGACTGTCTCGAGTTCCAATCACTCGTGCACAGATGAACCGGTCAGTCTTTAGTACTCTTAAGATCAGTTAGGTTAGTGAAAGCCTTCTGAAGGAATGGTCACAGCAGACGAACAAAGAAAATGAAATCATTTACTGCAACTGTTTGGGTTTTAATATCAGTTTTATACAAGCTCACATGCAAGACCTATGGTCCTGATCTTCATAAAGCCCTTTTGTTTCATACCAGACAAACCCCCACAAATGGAGCTTCTAAAAGCAAGTCCCTGACTACAGTTAAGAACCAAACCTCGGATGCACCTGCTTAGTAGTAAAAATCACAAATTCATAGAGTTTTGCAATCAGTATTACCAAAAATCCGCAGCATTCACAACCAAAATTTAAAATAAAAATAAAAACACACCCATTGCAAAACTTCATCACTTGTAAAACAATTTACTATTGAAGCAGCATAGATTGCCTCTCAAACAGTTTCGTTATGTCTTCCCAGGCAGAAACCGAGGTTTTCGTAAACTAGAAAACCGAAAGATAAAAGTCGCAGTAACAAGTTGAACATAATTAGTCACAATTTACTTCTTTCTCGTTCAGCAAAAATGAACGTTGTCCAAATGACCAACTGGTCTGGCAACACAGCACAGAAACCAGGGCCACACAGAAGTTCAGAAAAAACACAGTTCGCCTTCCTGAATTCAAAGGTCTGCAGCACGACATAGGGCTGCAATGTCGTGCTCACCGTAGCCCTTGGCCTTCGCCTTTTTGAACAGCTGTCAAAGGAAAAGAACGAAATATTATTTGGCAGTTCAGTTAATTTCTCGAAAACATCACAATCCAACTCGTTAGCCACACAATTGCTTCAAACCATAACAACATGTTTCAGATGGACCATAATTTCAGATGGCCATATAAATTACTTTGAGAATGCAATCAACCTCAGCAATGTGCACAGTATTCTCATTACGTGTGTAATACACTTATTACTGTTATGAAAACTTTATCACGTACAATGTCACACAGAAATGTGAATCTGAAGTAGTCAGTCACCAGGTAAAGAGCTGTTAGAGCCAGACTATGTATGAGAACACTTAACATAGCGCATTTTAAGTAACTCACAAATGCGCTGTGCCTATGACTACCTAAACAGGTCCAAACAAGTGCGATTTAAGACAGTTGGCAAATGTATGCTGTGCAGAGTCAAAGGCAACAGTATGTAAGTGCAGTGGCAGACTGTTTAGATGGACAGTCCAACACACGAGAAGGTATTTGAAAGCCAATGAGAAACAGTGTTGAAAGTCACAGTTTTGTCACTACTTCTTCTTCTTCTTCTTTCTTCTCTTTCATCAGTTTCCCGACGATGAGGCTCTTATGAAGTTTCACTACTTAGTTTAGAGTTATTCAGGTCAGTTTATTGTTAAAACAGATTTAAAACAAATGTGCATCTCACATTTTGTTGTACCTCTTGTGTACTGCTGACCATAGCCATTGCAGGATGCCATCAAAGCAGGGAACCACTGCATCAGTCCCCAACTCAATTGGATATCAATGTTTCTTATCAGGTTTGTTTAGATTTCTTGGCTCAAACTTTGTTAATCTACTGTATCAACGCATCAAACTAAACCAAACAACCATCCACATAAAACCAACACATGGTACTTTACATCTACTTTTACTTTTGCACCTCTGAGAGTCTGTTGCAGTACATTACCGTTACATTTGTTAAAATACTGCTACAATTACCTCATTGACGGCTGAGCTAACATGTAGCGGTTGGTCGACCATGTCGGACATGTTGATTGCCAATCGCAAGTCCTTCTGCATGATCTGCAACTTACAGCTTGGCTCACTGATTCTGTTGTTGACCATATCTAAAAAGCACAAAAAGTAAATGACACTACAACCTATGGAATTTGTAAAGGATCAAATTCACAAGAAGCAGGATTTGCTGGGACCGACTTACAGGTTCGCAAAGAAGGTACTGCAAAAATCACAGGATCAACATTCTAAATTTTCTGACTACATATAGCCTGAAGACAAGCCCAGCTTAGAGACAACAGGTAGCATTGAAAAGAGAAACTCCGGTGAGAGGCATATCAGACATGATAACAATGAAAGAAAAATTTTCCAACAAGAGCACAATGTGGACCAACTATAAAAACAATGAACCTTCCACTGACTGCCCTTGTCATCCCTGTTGCCTAGAATTTAAACTGTGTTGTAAACGTACAAATACCTCTTTAGACACTTCATAAGCATGATCCTGAATCATTTGGCAGAGGGCAAACAGCAGTGACTACACATATTTCATACTTCTAACTAACACTGATATTCATCTACTGACCCCAAAAGGATAAAGTGTCAAGTTAGAAGCCAACTTTAGTATTAAAAAGGACATGATACAACACCCAAAACAGTGTCTCCATGAAGTTTCTCTTCAAGAGGACAATTACAATTAGTGTATTGCAAAATGGTTCCAAAAGACCATAAACTGTTCATAAAATATACGTGTCTAACTGTCTATGCCTAAGAAAACAACAAGAGTCAGAAAAATCAACATGTGAGAAACTGACTCACAAGGATATTACAAATAAGATAGGTCCAAAATAATCCTGCACACATTTTTCAAAGCGATATGCAAAACATCATTGAAAAGGCCTCAGGTTTAACTTCAAACTACATGAACTAATTTACACCAGACAACTAAATTTTGAGCAAGATTTCACATTTAATTTGTTTAACTCTCACAGAGATTTTCTTACTACACAGAACTTTTACATTTTTTTAGACAAGCAGTTTTCACCAAAATACTCATTCCACCACAATTCACTGCAATATTACACAAATTTTCAAACTTAAAAGTCTGGAACATCTTTAACATACCAGAACCCTTCTCTCGCAAGAACTGTGAGCTAGCCGTTGAATTATTGATGATCTGTAGGACTTCATTCGTGTCAAGGCCAAGCTTACTCGCCAGCGCGAGGCTCTCAGCCAGACCGGCAAGCGTAGATCCAATCAGGATGTTCAGAACCAGCTTCATCTTAGTTGCAGAGCCAACCTCACCTAGAATAGAATAGAATCGAACCAATAAATGCAGGATATTCCTATGACCAGCAATGCTATGTACACCATTCATCAATCCTTTTGCCAGAGGTCAGCTAGGAAAACCTCTGTTACGATCTTAAAAGTGTGCTATAAAAATCCTCTTAACAGATGAATAAATGAATGAAAGAAGATAGGTAAGGTAATTGGAAATCCAGTTAACACCTCAGAGGTGTGGTCATGTAACCATCGGATCTGTTGGTTTAAATGCAAACACAAATGTAGAAGATGAATCCAAATACTCCATTTTAAAAGAGTCAACAACAAATGTCCCATGATACATAGGACAATAGACAGGCTGTGCAACACAACTGAAAGTAATGTAGATCAACAGCATTTGCTAAGCTGGACTGAGAGGTAGTCATGGGCAGGAAGTGTTAGCGACTTCACTTTCTTAGCCACAGCATAGAAGGGGGTGCCGTCACCTCCCACACCACCTGATTTTCCCACCAACAATCAGTAGTGTACTCATTTTATGTCCGAGTTCACAAGGGAGCAAAGGTGGAACAGCAATCAGTCTTTCTGCCCTGGAACAGATTTCAAACCCTGTCCTCTCAATTGACAGTCCAACACACTAATCACTAGCCTATTGTGTATCTCAGCAATGTATGCCAACTGCATTGTAATTATTTTGTAGCTGAGTTATGCATATCAGACAAGAAATGCAAACTAAAAGCCAATGGTGCATCTCTGTAATGTACGTTAATTATATTGTAATCAAAGTGCGGCCGAGTTAAGTGTATTAGACAAGCGTACCCAGATGGAACATATGCCTTCCCATGGCATGGAAACACGAGTCGCAGTCATTGTAGAGGGTCTGGTCACCAGCGGCCAGTATCACCAACTGACCAGTCTTAGCCAGGTGCTTGTTGCCAATGACCGGCGCCTCGAGGAAGCGACCACCACGAGCAGTTATGGCCTGAAACAATGACAGAATGGCATGTTAGGAAACAATAACACTACAAGAGAAGGCAGCACATCATAAAACACTAGCACATCGTAATCTTCAAATATCTAAAGTGCTACTCTAAAGCTCAGCACAAAGCACCATTTTATTTAAAAGTGCTGACACAATGAAGAAGTCAAGACACAATGGCACATCACGACACATTAGTAACTTCCGGAACAGTATCATCCTGTCTCGGGCAAGTCCGGCAATGCATGCCACGGCTTGGGTGAACTGTCCTTTCTGTTGCTCACACTGCCAATCCCAGAAAAATGCATCCTTCCAGTTGTGGCACCATCCCTCTCTGAAATGATCTACCTCTTGATTCTGCCTTCTCAGGACAAGTTTATCTCTTAATCCTTCAATGACGAGAGGGGTTAGTTTTCCATAAATTTCAGTACACGCTCGTCGTTAAAGTGTTAATTAAGTCCAAGACTGCCCAGTCCAATAAGGCTCAGCTGAGAGCACTTGAGAGTGGACATTTTCAAGAGGTGCTATAAAAATTATGTATAACATTACACTATCCTGACACATCAAGGCACAACAGCATATAAATGCATGATTGATTTTTTGTGTTTAATCTAGTCTAATCTAATGATGTCTTAGCACTACAGAGCTGTCATAATAATGCAAACGTATCAATCACCATTTCAAGAGAAACCCACCGTGTAGCTAATTATCACAATCCATTGGAAAAGCCCACTTAATATCCACAATGTTGTGAAAACCAGAGTTAAGCTACGTTGGGTAAAGAAGTTGAAACAAAAAACTTTTAAGTTTACGACACATTACAACTGTATTTATACAATACAATATTAGTGGCCAGTCCAAAGCATTTGAATTTACTGCTCATCTCCTTGCTTTCTGTCAGTTCTTTAATGTAATTCAGGTCTCGTTTATTGCAGCATGGTAGCCAATTGGCAAGAGCGCTCGCCTTGTAACACGGAGAGTATGGGCTCAAACCTCCACTGATGCGGCGGTCACTGTGTAGGGACCTTGAGCAAGTCCTTCCACAAATGCTCAGCGCCATTGATGTTCTATAGTGCGGTTGTGTGTGCACTTCTGAACTCGAGAAGGAGGGCTACATTAAATGCTGTTGTTCCTGGTACACGTCTTGTCATTGGCCAGCATTCTTTCACAGTGAACCAGAAAGCAAAATTCTGTTCTGGTGCGAGGAGCAGCAACAGTCATTTGCATCAGTCATACATTCTATACACTGAGGTGGAGTTGGAAAACTGTTTCCTACAAGATGATCGATGGTTGGCTTGGGATCAGAGACTTACCTCATTAACGTCTGTGATGGTCTCCGAGTCCACAGTCGACATGTCAACGTAGCCCTTGCCCTGGGAAATCCCCTGCAGGACCCCGCAGTTTCCAAACACCAGCTAAACACAAAAGACATGCACGTTTTATACCGCAGCTGTGCAGTAATACAGAAGCTAATCAAAGAGAACACCACTGCATAATTTCTATCCATCAGTGATAATAACATAAGCACAATTACTCCACAGCAATAACAAACAACCAACTAGAGGTATGATTAAATGCAATTAATCAAAAGCAAGGGATTTTAATATAAATGACAATCACATCAATCAAAAGCAAATGCAATGACAATGCCATCAACCAAAGGCAATGGCATTTAAACCAAAATGATAATGACGCCAATCAAAAGAATTGACATTCACTGCATTCAACAATTCGGCACTACTGCCACTAAGCAAAAGCAACACTTCATATCAGCATGACACCAAATCCCAGTCATTGGCAATCCGAATCGCCTTGATTGCTTGATGCCTTTAATAAGTGTATTAAAACGGCTTTAATTACATATGTTTTACATCAGGCAGGTTAACATGATAATAACATACATCTTTGAGGGCTGATGGATCAGTAACACATGAGAAGGTGATGTCACATGACTGAACAACCTCGGCCGGATTGCTTCCTTTAAGAGCACCATCTTTGATGAACTCCTTACACTGGAAACAAATGATAAAGCAAATCAAAACTAATTAAAACACAGAATAGCAAGACCACTACTTTAATATTTATTAGAATGGCAGTAACGCAGAACATAATATGAAAAAGCTTTGGTGTCCTTATTTCATGGTAAACTTCTTCAACACCTGCATCAGTTCGAGTTACAAAAATCCACTACTTTAATATTTTATTATAATGGAAATAGTGCAAAACATAATATGAAAAGCCTTCGTTTCCATCGTCAACTTTGTCAACTTTTTCAAAATCAGTTCAAGTTATAAAACGTGCTGTACCATATCTAAACGGATGCACAATCTACACATATTGGATTTAAGCTGAGTCTCTCCAGTAGATTATGATTCTGACCACACAAAGCAACCATTATTGATGCTCTTCTGCATTATCATAATGGCACTACAGAAGTCACAGAATTAGATTATATATAAGTGCTATATAAATGACACAACGAACAGCTATAGCCCCTATATAAATAAGACAATAATGAACAGCAAGTTCAAGAAATACTTGAAAGAATAGATATCATTCACTAAAATTGCATGTCTTTTCTTCCAACAGCTGTTTTCTTCAAAGTGGTGCTGTGGTTGAATCTAACAGCTCACTCAAATGATACTGACCTTAGAGGTTGTCCTGTTCCAGACAGTGACCTCATGACCCGACTTGAGAAGGTTGTCGACCATGCCAGATCCCATGATGCCAAGGCCAAGGAAACCGATCTTCATCGGCGTTGCAATGATATTCTTCGGTGGCAACGTCTCCTCGAGTGATGGCAGGATGTCGGGCAGGAACAGCTGATCTGCCATCAACGAATTCAACTGGCAAAACAGTGCACCCACAGATAAACCCACGCCCCAGCAAATTACCATGCTAAACTTCTAAACAAAGTTCTGCAATGTAACTTATAAAATACCCACTGGCAGCAAGCCAACATAGCCAAACTGATTCTGTGTATGTGCATGCAAACCTGCAAGCATATATGTACATATAAATGTTCATAAGTATCTAGATACTTAGTAAACCACTTACCATTATCTCTCCTGTACCTTATCTTCCAGTACATCTCAGAAGCACATATTTTAATTTTAATAGGTACCCCTCGTCTTCTCATGCTTTCCTCAAGACTTATTTCTTTTCTTGTGACCATGCGCAATGGGAGCACCTCTCAACGGTTTACCCTACTAGATGATGGCACTTAATAAATGTCTAAATACAATACAATACAATACATATTTTGGATAACCAATGCAGAAATCCGCACTAGCTTGGAATTGCTCACAACTACTGACTACATGGCAATTCCAGAAAAATCACACAGTGCAAGAAGACAATCTAAATCAAATTACTGCAGAAACTGGAAGTCTAAATGAACTGAAATGAACCTAAGTCACAGTAACCAACAGTAATACAAGAAAATGATTAAGTAACAAATACTTTACAACAAACCGATTTAGAACTTTCAGCCGAGGTGCTTGCACCTGCTGGTGCTTTTTTCGTGCCGGATGAACGAGACGGTGCACCATCGTCAAAATCAAAGCGAGACGACTTTCCATGGGTGGTGGCTGGAGGCGATGGAGACTCTTTCTCCAGCAGACGTGTCTTTGCCGGTGGTGGAGAAGATAGAACCGCTGCTGTGCTAGTGCGCTTCTGGCCCTTTGACTCGGTTGGTTCCTTCTGTAGGAAAAGCAAACATCAAGCAATCAAAAAATATGCAAAAAAAACTAAATTAAATTTCAATCTTTCGTTTGACAGAGCAAATGTGTACAATGTTGTATATATATGCATGTGCATCATTATTAGAAACATTTTCAACTTGTGCAGTCACACAGACATGCAAACCTGAGGCATGGTTAGTCAGATGCTAGGTTAAGAGCAGTTAGATATCCAGATGTTTGAAAGCCAACGAGATATAGCGAGTTTCATGCATATGTTTTGTAAATGTCCAGTTTATGTACATATGCATCAAGACTTTTAACACCACGTGTCTTTCATTCTGAATAGTACTGCAAACATCTGGCTATGTAATTAATGCATGTTAAAGAAGTCTGAAAATTTCAGTCCAACACAAAGGAACAAAAAGAATAACATTTGACCTTCAGGCATTGATTGCTCCATCTTGTGGATGAACAGCTATAAAATGAGACGAATTGTTAGAGCTAGTTCAGTGCTCAAGAGTGTAGTGGATAGCGCACTGGACTGTCAATCGAGAAGTCAGAGGTACAAATACCCGCCAGGGCAGAAATTTGGTTTCAGATTTCTGTTCCCTCTAGCCAACTCGGCTTTAATGAGCACACCGACACACTGTACCTCTTACATTCTGAAAAGTCCTGTACACATGTCGGTTGAAACATGAGACAGCGAGGGAAAGAACTGGCCACTCGCCCTCATAAGCTGAGGCTAAGAAAATGAGGTCGCTAACACTTCATATCCATGGCTGCCTCTCAGGCATAGCTTAAGGACTGATTTTCTTCATCTTCTTCTTCAGTGCTATTAATAGTTAGCATGACTAACAAGTTTTAACTGCATCCAAGCAATTGGCAATGGTTTTGATTCTGAAGAAGCAAAAGCCAATAATTCTGATGCATACTGTGCTACAAGCCTCGATTCCTATCAACCACGAGATAATGATTGTCATTCCTAGCTCACAGCAACGTTTTCCATACCCGTAACAGCCATGCACATTCAAACCTGAAAAGAGTCACTGAAAGATATCAACATTCTCCATCTCTGGTGGTGAACTCAGCTGAGCATTGCCATGTCAACGAAGCAGCGCCAAGCTGTTCCACCCTAGACCTTCTTCGATGCCGTGCGAAGGCCAGCATTCGGAAGTGTCAGTTCTCCCACGACACTACAGCCCCCAAAATAACATCAACTCACCTTTTTCTCTTCTTTAGAAACAACTGATCGTCGGCCTTCCTCTTTCTAAAAGGGCATCAACAAGAAACCAATAACACATCCTTCAAGATGGTTCTCTTGACAAGGCGCTATATAAATACTAAATTACAAACTTGTACAGTTACAACAAAGGCAAGTGTCATCGCTTTTGTAGGTTATTACTACAGGTTTTATATAGCACCCCTTCAAGGTAATCTACTCAAGAGCACTCCCCGTCCAACCCCGGTCAAACGCAAAGAAGCCCCACCGAAACTTCTAAAACAATGGGATCAACGGTGAACTCAGTTACAAATTCTTCTCACATCACAGGTATTAATTCACAATACACAATTGTTGACTCAAAGGATGCCATGGTGGAAACAGGCAGCACAACATTAACAAACAATACTTGCATTCTATGAGCTAAAACAAACAGGCTTACTTTTGCTTTTTGTGAGGATTTCTGTTCCTTTCCTTTGGGTTCAGTTGGTTTCGTTTCACTCAGAGATGGCGACGGTTCACGGCCAACCCTTGCCTTTGAACGCATAAACACACAATTTAAAAAAATGCAGAATTTGAGAAATATACAGGGGTGCCCGTAGAGTAATGGATAACACACTGGCGTAAAGTGCAGAAGGTACCAAGATTGAATCCCGTAACCCTCCATAAGGTTTACTCAGCCTTCTACTCGCTAGATGGCGGCGGTAGTTAAGTGAGTGTTAGGCCGTGATTGGCGCCCTGTGTGGCTGCCGTTAAAAACAGTTGTATTCGACTCCTGTAAAACTGTTATCATGTGCTTCTACTGTATACATGTACGTAAGGCGCTCTGCGTGGCTGCCGTTTCTACTATATGTATGTTCACTGTACAGCGCAGTGCAGTTAGCAGGCGCTTAATTAAAGAAAAGATATTATTATTATTATTATTATATATATACTTAACTATTTAACGATAACATGGATTAGTTTCCATACATTTTAGTACAAGATGGTTGTTAAAGTGTTAAAAACATTCATCTGACTTATTGATTTCTGGAGTTTCATCATCTTTTCTGTTACCACTGTTTAAATACAGAACATTATTACAGGAGGCAAGAAAAGTCCCTAGACCAGACATGCAAAAACTGGAAGTACTAATATGAAAAGCTCAGTGCGATAGATTTAATTACAACAGATGATTTGCTGAACTTTCACTACAGAAAATTCTCACACTACCAAGAAGACCTGAAAATCCATGAAAAGTGCACGTCACTTGCTAGGAAATGTATCAAAGATGCAGCGTACAGAGGCAGCATAGTGACTGAGCAGCTAATCACCTCTTCACCCCAACGACCCATGTCTGAATTCCGAGCCCACAATGTGAAATTGAAATAGATCACACTGACAAACCGCACATACACTCAAATGCCACCATTTTCGTTGTGAGCCGTCGGCTTAAACCTTTAACGATGAGCATGTACTGAAATGCATGGAAAACTAATCCCTCTCATCACTAAAGGATTAAGCCCAACAGACGTAGCAGAGAAAATCGGTTTTTCAAAACCCATTTAACCACCTACCGGAACTGGTCCCTGTTTCTTGATCATCTCTTCCATGGTATCGATTCCTTCTTGGAATCCACGGAAGGAACGAGTAGCAGTGCCAAACCGCTCCTTGTTTTCTACATAACCCCATATGTTATCCTCTGTCACCCACGCACTATACAGAAACAAAAAAGACACAAATAAAAATGCAACACAAAATACAGTACTTTTACATTTTACATGTAAGTTTTTTTAAGTATCACCTATTTCCTGCAACTTTGCAGTATTCAGCAAACTAAAAACAAATCAGTTTAAATAGGAAATTTGCAAATTTCAGCAGCCTCATTCAGTCATACAGCTTGACCTCGATTTATGTAACTCTGTGATAATCACAAATTATACATAATGTCAATACAGTGTTTCCCAACCTGGGTGCCGCAGCATCTAAGGGTGCCATGGCATACAAGGATGCCGTGGCATCTAAGGGTGCTGTGAACCTGCTCTAGGGGTGCTGAGGCTGGATGGCAGAACCATATTTGTTGTTTTTCATTTTAAAAAATATGAAACCTGTTGATTTTCACTACAGACACCTGTAGACTTATACTTTTTTTAAATTAATCCTTTAACGACGAGAAGTATTGTTTTCACAGTAGATTTTAACGCCTCCTTGTCTGTACACGGTTAAAGTAGCATAGAAATCGTTGTAACACTGCGTTGAATACAAGGACACTTGCTTGTCATTAAATTGAATAATTAAGTGGAAGACAAATTAATGAAATTAAGGCCAAGTGCTGTTGACTGAATGAATTTTAGTAACGGTGCTCCGAATATGGTCGGGAACCACTTTGTTAACACATCAACCTTACACATATTGAAGAATATTGAAGAATGAGTCATGTATTATACATCAAGTTAAAACTATTGTACATGTTAAAACTACTGTACATCAATCCAGCATCTCTTCGAGTTACAACTCCTTACAGGCACACCTGATTTCACATCCATCAGTGGTTTTAAACTAAGGATGGAATAGGCTGAAGGAAAACAATGCTAATATGTCATATATATATATATATATATATATATATATATATATATATATATATATATATATAATGCATACTAGAATTTCATAGTAAATATAGACGAAAGGCTTACTAGTTCTCCGAGCCAAAGAAGAACACAAACTGCTTTGGCCGTTTGTCAGCAGGCTTTTTAACTTCTGGCTTTGGCTCAATGACCTAAACGAAACATAAAAACATTTCCAAAATGAAAGGAATTATATCACACAGGGGAAAAAGATGTCAATTTACTTACTGGATATCAATTATTAATTTCTGCCTTCAGTCATGCTTGTGTCTACCGCAAAAATGCATGAACTGACCAATACCAAACTGCAATCAGGTCAATATCCAGATTAGTCCACTTGCATGTAGTAGAGCTGAAATTAACTTACTTTGAAAAAGCTTTTATCCTCCAATTTAAGCTATTCCGGTACTGGCCCTCTAGTTTAAACTGATTTTTGGAATTAATGATGTAAACAGCAAAAACAAAGCCCAATTCTATGTTCAACCCAATTCTATCGCAATCAGAATGCAAACCTGGGCATGGCTTAAGTTTAACGCGCGCATGCAAATGTTACCAAAACACGCCTGGTGATACCTTACAATACAGGGATTCTAACGCGCCTATTCCCGTAATTCGGAAATGCTCCTACGATTTTATACGAATTTTCGAAAATCTTAGAAATTCAATGCAAAAACACCGTCTTCGACATTATTTACGCACGTGCGCGTATCACGTGATACACATCTACGCGTGTCACGTGATACAAACTTTTTTATAACGCAATATGAGTAACTTACATACCTCAATATGACTTTTCTAACGCAATATTTTTTCGTCAGAAAGACAAGTAATTGCATTATTCTTATAAATTGCATGAAATCCTATAAATTATAAGGAAAATGGGAACCCCGCAAATTCTATAGCGGATTGTTTTCAATATTTCACTTGTTTTTAATATTTCACAATTATTAAATTTTTAACTTGTGACAAATAGATATGCTCGTATATCCTGCAATATTAATCTTCTAATGTTAAAGATAGACAGGTCTACAATATAAATGTTATGTTGAAGACAGTTTTTATACCTGTCTAAACCTCTATCTATCCCCGATTACCACCGTAGTACCCTGCTGTCTCCTCGGCTTGACCTCCCCGGACTCTGACCTGGCACCGGAACGGAGAAGGCGAACATGGCTACTGCGGACTTGATTTGATATAGCGCCGGTGGCTAAGCTGGTCTCCCTGACGTGGCTTTTGTGTGGCGCTGAGAAATTTTGGAGATTTACATTACATTATCTGTATCACTTTCCCTTCATCTCTCTCCCTATGGACCCTATCACTATCAGGCTGTCTGTCTCTCTATCTGTATATCTATCTATATTTGAATTTAACTTAAAGCTTGGATAATGCCCTGAATGGGTTTCATAATAGATCTGCAGATGTTTCTGTTCAACTATAAAATTTGCGGGGTTCCCATTTTCCTTATAATTTATAGGATTTCATGCAATTTATAAGAATAATGCAATTACTTGTCTTTCTGACGAAAAAATATTGCGTTAGAAAAGTCATATTGAGGTATGTAAGTTACTCATATTGCGTTATAAAAAAGTTTGTATCACGTGACACGCGTAGATGTGTATCACGTGATACGCGCACGTGCGTAAATAATGTCGAAGACGGTGTTTTTGCATTGAATTTCTAAGATTTTCGAAAATTCGTATAAAATCGTAGGAGCATTTCCGAATTACGGGAATAGGCGCGTTAGAATCCCTGTATTGTAAGGTATCACCAGGCGTGTTTTGGTAACATTTGCATGCGCGCGTTAAACTTAAGCCATGCCCAAACCTGCATCAACAAAGTCCACGGTGCAATAAAGTTTCACATTTTCCCAACTTCATAAAATTAAGGAAAATTACTTATTTTAGCCTAAATTTACTAATTACTCTTTGAAGAGTAGCCGAAGAAATCAACAAAATGAACAGTGTGAAAATCGGATAAAACCACACTACCCCACAGCTCTAATGCCGTTTATACACAAATACAATATTTCTCACAAGCTATCTGTAGTGTTGATACAACCGTTCTTCTATTACCTCGTTGGATACAACTTACCTTTCCGGGCCATGGCGGGTATCCCTTCATCTTGGCCCTGAAAAAGAAGCAAACCAGATTCATTGGGTAGCAGAATCATAACCGCAAAAACAAACTTATATCAAAATAAGGCCTAAAACATTATCAACTGATTATTAAATGGATATTTACCAAACAAGATCTCCAATTTTAAATTCTCCGGCCATCTTGCTTTCTTTGAATTATGTCACGTGACCAAAGCGAGGCGAAAGCTTTTGTAAGCCATAATTTTGGTGAGTATGTAGAATATACACTGAAATTAATTAATTAATTCATTTTCAAAACTAAATTATAGCTCCCCTCAAGAAGCGCTCCCAGCCCAACCACGACAGTATAAACTGGCCTTCAGTAACTTGTAAAACACAAGCGAACCATTTCTAGGCAACAAGCGTATCTCCAATAGGAGACGATTCCAGAGGGGCCGACCACAGAGAAAGCGCGATGTTGCCTAGTTGTATCATTAATTATATAACTTATATTATTACGGACATCCCTTTAGTTCAGAATGTCCTGAAACATCCAGAAACATGCACGAAACATGACACGCGTAAACAACGTAAATATTCATAAATACAATACAATTCGCCAAAATTTAAGAATTTGGCTTTAATTTTTGTGTCTCATTTCACACATCCACATAAACATTTAAAAATAAAGCGTTTTAGGCCCTAGTGCTCAGGGTATTTATTAATAGAATTAATGCGATTAGGTTAGGCCTACTGGTTTATCGAATATCTTAAGGCCACGGCAGCAGCTGCTGTCTATACTTTATACAGACATTATAGCGGCTTCCAGCAGAGCCTATAGGTATGGTTTTAAAATTAAACAGGTGGTGTTAGGTTAATTACACCTTTCATGTTAAATTAAATGTGCATCGAGATAGCCCGTCAAAATGTAACTTTTGATTCATTTTTTGTTACGGTACAGTCTTTCGCGGCAATATGGCGTCGAGGCTATATAAGTCCGCCGCTATATAATATTCATGCAGGTACGGCCTTAACCCTACAGCTTTTGCACAACGTCGCTAAAAATAGCATTTTGACAGCAGACGTGTATTCTGAAAACGTAGACAGAGCTGTTAATATTACAAGAGACTTTAGACTGTGCATTGGTAATTGCAGTGTTAAGTGGGCCGCGCATATCGTTCCTCATGAGCCACAAAACCAGCGTGACACGCTGTCGTATTGATTTGCATTGGAGACGTTGCACTTCGATATCTTCGTTTTTGGGGTAGCTTCTATGCGCAGATACGAATGCGTACAACGAGGGAACCGCAGCCATTCCAACGATTGGAATCGTCTGCTAGGACGCTTTGAGGTCAGGGTTACGGAGCATGCGCGTCAGCTGTATGGCGCGTCGTTTATCTCGAAATGACGCTTTATTTTTTAAACCGGCAACTGTCGGCCAGTTCTAAAGGAATCGAACGGCCGGCTGTACATTAATTATTATAAATACAGAAATTCGTCAAAGAATTACGATGACACATTCGAATGGAGTTGAAGATAAAGACGTTGGCGGAGAATACGGCGGGTCAGTGCCAACAGCAAGATACACAAGGCGTTTTACATTGAATCTATCAGACCACACCAAGCGGGATGCGTTCGACGAATTCTCCTATATCGAATTACTGAATAGCGAATTGGTAAGCAAAAAACAAGCCGCCGGTATTATGCAAACGATCAAACACAGCCTCTTTATAGGCTGTGCGGCGCGGTGCTGCACGTAGGTATAACGTGCTTGAACGAAATGCAGACACCTATCTGGCTGAGCTGCCTAAAGGCGACAGGCTATCGGAAGAGCAATATACGAAGAGAACGATGCAATTTGATGCAAAACTCGTTTAGACGCCGCGAGACATGCGCCGCCACGTTGGGCTTGGATCTGCATTAAATACGTCAGAGCAAAGCAATGGTCGAGCTCATTTAGGGGCGGGGCGTAGCCTTTAAGTGCATTCAAGTGCTTAGTAATTATAATCGTAAAGCACACTGCGTGATACTCATTACACAGACTTTATTTCCATAGGTTCTTGTTAAAGTTAGAAGCGAGCTGTGCTGATGTTTTATTCAAATCAGCTTTCAGCTTGCCCACGTTTCAGCTGTTTGCGCCCGGATGTCAGTGTCACTGCGCATGCTCATTGCATTGGATAAGGTGGGCGGGGCTTGGCATCTGTCTCGATTGAGAACGCAGATGTGGAGTTCGAGCCAGCCTCCGTATCTGCTTCTTAGAGCAGATGATGCTCTTGTCCACTGTAGTGGTTAAACGAGCGATGCTGTTCAAAAACGAAGATATGTTTGCCATCGCCATGTTGGACCGATCCATTATCCACGAGGGGTGATGAGTTTTACCGGTTCGCGGGAAAATGGAATTACTCGTTTGCATGCAGTAGTAACAGTAGTTAACACTACGATATATTAAACTCTTAATTGCCTAGTGCTTGGTTAGAAGTCCACATTGCTTGTTGAAGGAATAATGACAGTGGCGGCGCCAGACAAATTTTGTAACCAGTTCAAAGCCGGGGCAGTCATACAAGTAACCAGTGCAGAGGGCGATTTATGCCTCGAACAAATCATGGACAGAGCACAAATTCTGACAGGGCAACGACCAGGGCAAAGACTTTTACCAGGGCAATTGCCCTGGCTCGCCCTGGTGTAGCGCCGCCCCTGAATAATGACTATTATACAATTATAAGCAAGTCAATGACACAAAACCACCATGCAGTAGTGCACGATTATTAGAGAAATTGTGAAAAATATAAACCGTAAAAAGTGACATTTGATGGGTGCCTTATTGGCCTTATATTAGAACATTGGTTCCACATGGCAGGAAGTGGGCATTCTGACAGTTTAAAGGTCATCAAATATTCGCGGAGCAGCGCCTCGCCGTCGGTAATATTCGCCCCTATCTGAACTGGATCTGCAAGTATAGGCCTATAAGAACAGATTTTTAAAAACTGAGTTTCGGCAAGGAGACGGCGCGGAAGTTAATTATTTAATATTAAGAAATGTAAACTGCAATGAATACAGTAGAAGAACAGACTTCCTATGTTCAATGGCTATTATTTTGGACAAATTGCTTAACAATTTCTGTTGGTGATAAATTCCTAATTGTTGTGTATGTGTTTCCAGCATGAGAGTTCCTCCTCTGTGGCAACGGAAAGGCGGCTTGGAGATTTCTACATAAATACTGGTACCCTTGACATTCTTTTGGCAGAGAAGGAGCCGGTCGGTGAGACATCTATAACTATAAGAAAGAGGCAAAAACTGGTAAACTTAACATCGTATGAGAATTTGTTTAATATTCAACAAGTCAATGAATTTCTAAGATTCTATTCTCTATATAAGTCAGCAGTAGGCCTACTATTATATTGACTTGATTGCATTGGCGTAAACTTGTCCAAAATATTGGTGGGGCAAAATATTGGTGGGGCATGGGTCTGGACCAGAGGTGCAAAAAAAAGTTTTTTCAAGATGAAAAGTTGTTTGTTGTTGTTTTTCCGATTTTTAGTTTTTGCTGTTTTGGTTGTTTTTAAGTTTTTCTGATTTCGGATCATAAAAATCATGAAAAATGGCATGAACAAGAGCTTCAACTCAATTTAATTCAGTTGCGATTTCTGAAAATTAAAAATCATTTAATCAATGCTCTTAAAATAACTTCTACAAAAATAAGAAATTTACTTTTTTAAACAAAAACAAATTTTGTGGTTTTCTTTTTGTTGTTGTTTATAACAAAATCCGAAAAAGCTTTTTTCACCTCTCGTCTGGACAGTCAGCAGAGGCTTCCGGTGTTACGTTAATGCGTATGAAATGGGTGTTTTGTTTACATGTAAATATGTTTCATACTGAAGATACTGAAGATAAAAATAAATCTTTGTTTCCATTATGAATTTCTGATAGTATTTCAGTTCTGTGTCTCTGATTTTCTGTTTCTGAAGAAATGTGTCTGTATTGAAACATAATATTTTAATATTTGAAGAAATTCTCCTCTCGATTTTTGGGGGGGCATTGCCCCGGCTCCTCAATTATTGGGGGGGCACGTGCCCCGGCTGACCCCCCAGAGTCTACGCCTATGCTTGATTGTTTATATTATTATTATTATTAAGTGTATTAGAAATAATAAACTAATAATAACAGTAATAATAATAATATTGTTATTATGTTTATCCAAGAGGTAAAATCCAGAAGGTTTACAAACTATTCTGTGCAATGCAAGGGAGAGTGCATCTATGGAATGCATGGTTAGTCTTTGCAGCACACAAAAAGCTCACAAAACGCTCTAGGTTCTTACTCATCGACCATCTCAGAGGAGACTCGAACCCGTGCTTTGTATGTATTTCAAGGTAAGTGTTTAATCACTGTATGAGTTCACTTTGAGCTGTGAAGTTCTTGTTAATTTTAGGTACCTCAGTGTTTGAGCCAGAATTCTCCAGAGTTGTTCAACTCTCCTGAAACTCTAAACCTTGTTCCCAGAATGATTTCGAAACAAGAGGATGTGCTGCCTGGAGAAATTGTTGCTTCAAATCTGCCTGGAAGTGTTTCAACCTGTCCTTCTGCCGTGAATCTTGTTAGAAGTGTTCTGCCATATTTCGGTGGTGCTGCAAATTTGCTTCCAACATTGATCAGTACGCACAGCACCGAGACTGCACCGGATGGAAGCAGTTTATCTTCAACTCCTGAAAATCACACAGCTGGATTTGGACACAAATCAATTGTTCCAGATGGCCTCCGTCACCAGATCTGTCTACCAACCTTTCCAGATAACCTCCCAGTTCAGCTCGTTGACATCATAGACCAGATTAAACAAGTAGAGTACCCCATTGCCTTTTAATCTTACATAATCTAATTCTGCGTTGCTGTTATTGAATAATAGGGCATCAGTAATTACTGGCAATGATATGCCAAGCTTTTTATCCTGAATTACGCAAGTCATGTTGCCTTGTAAGAAAGCTCCGTCATTTTAATTAGTGATGCTCATATTTACATGCTATGCACCAAAGCTCGAGGGTACGCGTACCCTAAAATAGAATACGTTAAAATACGTACGTACCTTTAAAAAAATACAATACGCGTATGGTACGTATCATACACGAAAATTTTATTTATGGTTTACTCGGCGACCCATTGCCTACGTATAATCTGACGTCAACAGTATGAGTCATTGAAACCGGTACTTCCGGTACCGTAGCAGTAATTGCCAGTAAATTTAATTCGATCAATTCTTCGGTTATAATTAATTTAATGCAAATTGTACTTTCATTCTGAGGAGAGCTAAGTACACGTCACTGGTTTGCAAATTTCTGTAACTCAAACGTTGTAGTATATCTTTATACGCATCAGTCAGCGATTCAGCGATGCCCAGAGAACGTGGGAAGGAATGGACGCACGTGAAAGTGTTGAAAAATGCGAAAAACAATTATTTGATTGGATAATGAGCAATGACGTGGTTAACGTATTTTTGTATTGTTTACGTACCCTAAAATAGGGTACGTTAAAATACGTACGTACCTTTCAAAAAATAGAATACGTATGGTACGTACCCTCGAGCTTTGCTATGCACTGAATAGATCACTGTGTAGTAGGGTAGCATGCTGGATTTTTATCCTGACGATTGCAGCTTCACGCCTGCAGAACAAATTCTGTGCATTGACTCTGGACAGATTTAAACTCTGTTTTCTTGCATGTCATTCCTATTTAACATGGCATAATAAGTGCTCTAAATATGAGCACATAGATAAATAAATACTCAGAGAACTGAGATCATAAGAATGTAATAGATGGTAATTTAAACTCTCTTTCTTGCACCTCATTCCTATGTATCAACCTTTTGGGCATAATAAGTGCTCTAAATAAATACATATATATATATATATATATATATATATATATATATATATATATATATATATATATATATATATATATATATATATATAGTATATACATATATATAAATGTATATATATATATATGTATATATATATATATCAGTATGTAAATAAATAGTCAGAGAAATGAGCTGAAATAGATGATATTGGGTGTATCATAATCATATGAATCATCAGTGAATGGATAGATCAATGGAGCAGTTTGGAGCATTGTTTGAAACTATACACAATGCTTTATGAGTTTCAGAATGCTGATTTTAATTAGTATAACTTTGGTGATCTATTTCTCCTTTAGGCAGTTGGATCGTCAGAATACCTTCTTGGGCTGCAGCGTGGTCGCCTGAGGTTCACCAAAGAAATCAACCAACTTCTTGTGCAGTTAAGTACCGGTAAAGATAGTTTCAACTGAAAGTCATACGAAATTTGCAGCTCAACATCAAGACATACAACTGATTAATAGAGGTCTTCTGGTTGTTCAACTGCTAGATCTGGTCTAGTTAGTGCTTCGGCATCAAGTTATATGCATAATCGCGAATTTATATAGCACCTCTTTAAGAGAAAATCATGGACTGCTCTTTCACTGGAGAAGACTGTGCTTAATACCTATTGTGTTATTTTAAATGTAAATAATAAAGTAATTGTATTATCTTAACTGTAAGTAAGTAAGTGATTGTATTATCTTAAATAAAAGTAAGTAAGTAATTGTATTATCGTAAAAGTAAGTAAGTAATTGTATTATCGTAAATGTAAGTAATTGTACTAGCTTAAATGTAAATAACTAAGTAAGTGTGCTATAGAAGTCTTAGATTTCACTTGAGTTACCTAGCAAAGCTAACGCTAGTGACTTAACTTTTGTTGATCTTTTTTTGTTGATCTTGTTCAGAGTGGAGAACCTAAGTCAGTCTGTGACGTCCCTATCCCGTGATATGGTCTTCAACCACCTGGCCTCTCTTCTGTCCTGTGAGCCAGAGTTACTGGCCAAGCGAGCAAAGAAACTCCGTCTTGCCCAGAACGGTGACGCCCTTAAGGACCCCATCAGTCGACTTAAAGAAGGTGACTTCATATATATATATATGTATATATATCCACACATACATATGTATGCATTTATTTATCTGGGCTTTTGTATTGCTTATTATAAGAACCTTAAAAAAGTATTGTGTATTGTCTAGGGATTTCAACAGGTTTGTCTTAACAAATACACCTTTTTTGATCGTTTACACACTAATATATATATATATATATATATATATATATATATATATATATATATATATATATATATATATATATATATATATATATATATATATATATATATATATATATTATATACAAGAGGCCAATGCATAGCAGGACTTGCTGTTTACTTCCCAGCTAAGTGCTCGTGCTCTAACCAATCGGCCACCTAAGAATACCTTAATTAAGAAATTATATTGCTAATTTATATCTTATTTGTATTACAGAAATCCAGAATATTATGCCATCCCTGATTGAAAGGCATAATGAGGAAATCTTGGCTGCTGAGAGACTTCTGTTGCTGCAGCTGGAAACTAAGGAATGTTCCGCATCAAGGGTTACAAGTGATGGTCGAGCGGACGAAGAAGTTCAGGATGTGAGCGAGGAAAAGATGAAGCGTATCGTTTTTCCAAGAAAGAAATTCAGATGGAACCAGGCAATCAGGTTGAGTTACAGTCGTCAAGTTATCATATTTTTGTTATCTAATCTTTTCTAATCTAATCTGTTCTAATCAAATCTAATCTAATCTAATGACTTCTAAGGCGCCGTTAGGGAATGTGTTAAGCATCATTTGATTATCACTTCAGATGAACTCGTAGTAAAAGATCATTTGTTGGAGAAGTCACGCTGTGGTGGGTAAGCAGGTTGAAAGAGAAGAGTTCTGTTGCACCTTGTATGCTGTGAGTTTTAAATTTACTATAATATGAACATCCATTATTGTCGATATAAGTGAGTAAGTATATTCTTTATTGACCAATTGCTAGTCGCACTTTGGTGTACACACATCTAATAACCACAGTTAAATGTATATAACATCCTAACAATGAATGTTTTGCTCATCAGGCCTATTGTGTTGTATTGTACTGTGTTATATTGTGTTGTGGTGTATTGTATTGTTTTGTATTGTGTTGTATTGTGTTGTATTGTGTTGTATAGTCTTATATCGTTGCATTTCTGTTGTAGGATGCGCCTGTGTGAAGTGGTTCGTCTGAAGATGCAGCAGTTCAAGGCGTCAAAGATCCAGTCACAGACTGCCGAGGAATACCTCAAGGCTTTCCTTGACGCTGAGATCAGACCACTCTGGCCACGCGGATGGATTCAGACAAGGTCAGTGTCAAGGCGTGGGAGTGGCACATTTCAACATGCATTTACGTTGAACCTGTGTTTAATCGACATCTTAGTGTTTATGTTTTCACTTGAAATTAATTTGTCAACCTCAGTACTGTGCTTCTGGTGTTGATAGAAATATGTAGCAAATGAAAGATGACTTTAACTTACCTATGTTATAAAATGTTGCAACAGTGATTAGTAAATATAACGGTAACACAGATTTAATATAACCATGGTGCTAGTCTGTTCTGATTTTATAACTTCTCTGGCACTATTATAAAATGCATTAGGCATCAACTGATGGTACTGCAAAACAGAATCTCAATCCAGTCAATTCGAGAGGTAAGATAAGTGAGACAGAAAGAGGTAAGATAAGTGAGAAACAGGTAAGATCAGTGAGGCGGAAAGAGGTAAGATCAGTGAGACAGAAAGAGGTAAGATCAGAGAGACAGAAAGAGGTGAGATTAGTGACTCAGAGAAAGATCAGTGACACAGCAAGAGGTAAGATCAGTGAGGCAGGAAGGGGCAAGATAAGTGAGGCAGAAAGGCGGCTTAAGGAGGATACTGTTGTAAAACCTCTTGAGTGGAGCGAGGAAAGAAAATGGGACCCACTGGTGTTGTTATGATGAGACTTTTGTTCTGTGTTAGTAAGAGTGCTTTAAGAGGTGCTTTTGTTATCTTGCAATTTACAGGATGCTCTTTAAAGAGAGCCGAACGTCCCACCAGCAATGGACAATGAACCTGTAAGCACTGGGCAACTTTGAATTTTTAAGTTTCGATGAAGCTGTAAGCCTACTTCAACCAAGAGTTTTCTTAGAATTTCCAAGGAATGACAGTTTTGCAGTTTTTGTTTTTATTATTTAGTATCAATTATTATTTAGTACAATATCACGTTACAACTGCATTACCTTGCCTCACCTTTCCTTATTTGAACCTAACTTACCTTATTTAAACCTGACTTACCTTATTTGAACCTAATTTACCTTACCTTATTTCATTCTCTGTCATCTTACGTTACATAAGGTATACTGGAACCTCGTAACTTTTGGAACCATATCAAGCTCTGTAATCCTTATCTTGAACCTGAAGATTTCGTAAATCATTACTTGAAAGCTAGGTGCAAGACACCAAAAAGCTTAGTTCTTAGTTCTTATTAAGTGGGCATTCCTTTACATATTTTACTTTCTGTCGTTTATTGTTCTCCAGGCCAAAATTCAAGAGAATGTGTGTCTTCGGTAATAAAATATCAAGGAACCCGAGCATCACAGTGCAAGAAACTGTCGCATCTGGTTCTTCGACCCCAATTACCACACCTTCCACCGTTTCAGTCTGCTCACTGCAAGCAAAGACATTGATGGACTTCGCCAAAACATCTTGTAAAGTGAAATCGCTCAAAGATGAAGACAGCATGGGATCTGGTCGTTACGGCAGAATAAGCCAAACAGTAACCAACAATGAAAAATGGGGTGCGCAACTCGAAAAGATGTCAAAGACTGTTGGGAGCGGGGTGTCAATTCTCTCTCCAACACCGATTCTCTCCCCAACACTGGCTACCAAGTACTGGCTACTGAAAGCAGCGCTGGAGAGCAAAACTGACAGCAGGTGTAATGGACTTTACAGTGCATTGCGAAAGATGGATGCTCTTGGGTCTGTTCCTGCTTCTTCGGTTGCAGTTGCTTCAGCATCTTCATCAATTGTCTGTTCAGCTGCTTCATCTGTGAAGATTGAAACTGATGCGCAGTCCAGGTCATCGGAGTTTGTTGGAAGGAGCTTCGAATTTCTCAAGACACTGGCGGGTCCAAATGGTGTAGCAGGTGGAAGTGGTATGACTGATGGAAATGGTATTACAGATAGAACTGGCATAGCCAATGGAATCGGTAAGGTCTTAATTAAGAACAAACTATTTAATTATTTAATCATTAATTAATTTTAATTCATTATGTTAATTCATTAATGAGTTTCTTACTTAATTAGTTAGTTAATTATTTTAATAACCACAGACTATTCTGCACATCAACACTGACCGACTTAACACAATTCAAGAATGCCTGCAATAAGAAAAATGAAAATGCTCAAATGTTTTGCCTTCCAAAAATTGTAAAAGAGGTTTGCAAAGCAATACCAGCCATTTGCTACTAGATTTTTACCAATTCCCAATGACTTGCTAATACAGCAATGCAATACATATGTTATTAGCTTGACCTCTGGTTTTTCTGACCCATTGTTTTTCGACCATGCATTACACTTTGTCTCAGATGTCGTTTGAAGTGACTGACAGGGCCTTGCACCTTATGACATAGAATGCCACAGAAATCATTAGTGTTTGATTTTAATGCTGAATAAATATTGGAATATGTTTAATTTTATTGCTATGTATTTTAATTAATTATTATTTTGTAGTCAATTTTATTTTATTGCTGTGTATTTATTATATTCCAATATTTTATTCTATGACGCTGTACGGTATTGTAATTATTAGGTTCTGTGCATACACGACTTCAAGAACTGTTGCAACATCCGATAGTAACATCCGCTACACTTTCGCATCCAACTCATCTGCAGTCCAAACCCATGGAATCAAAGTTCGGACCTGAGAAACGGATGGACACTCTGAGTTCACCTGGAAAGCAGTCCCTGTCATCCAGCTGTTCCGGATTCCCCAGCATCTTCGTCTTTCCTCCCGGCACTCCTTTGGTTGGTGTTGTGTTCTGTCGAGCACCTATGACAAGTCCGCAACCTTTCCTGGCCGCCAATACAAACAAACCGCAGAAAGATCCGACGGACTCAACCTTCGCGAGGAGTTTACTCTGCGGACCAGGCACCACAGAGTCTGTGTGTCGTCCAGTGTCTAGCAGTCAGGCACCCAGCGTGCCACATCTTGGCTGCCCGAGAAACGACGTAGACGTGGAACGGAACGTGAATCAAACTGTGGCAAACGCACCACCACCCGAGTCTCCGATGCTGACGGCGCCTTTTGTAGCCTTTCCTAACCCTCTGTCAGTGTTTCGCCAATTCTTGGCGCCAGTCACGACCCCGTAGCCATCGGATAAAAAGCAGCCCTGCCAGCATACCCACTTGAAGCCCATACAAGACCCATATTCTCATAGGGTCCTTGTGGGTTCCATCTAATGTCCTGGAATTGCTGGTAAGGAGGTTAGATGGAAAAAATTAAGTTGTCACTTGCTTTGTTTGGGCATGACCGAGTGGCAGAGGTGTGTGTGTGTGTGTGTGTGAGTGGGAATAAACCCTACCAGTATGTCTATACTTGGCCTGTGGGGGACACACTCCCATATGAGAACCGGATTGGACCCATATGGGACCCATAAAATGTACGTGGATATTTGCAGGCTGGAAATGTGTGCACTACAATCTCAGGTCGTGGAGAAGAGATCATCTAATTTTCGTGGTTCTTGTGGTTTGCCCTGCGAAAAGTAGTTAATCATGAACTGTATCAAAAGAGGTTGTTCATAGGAAGTTCAAATAGGCCTAGTTGACAGTAACTTTATGGAATTAAATCACATTTGTTTTTCGACTAAGTTATCAACAAGTTATTAACAAGAAAATGGAAATTTTCTTACAGATTCTGAGACTCTTTCTGAAACTCGCCTCACTTCAAATTGTGGCTGAATCTCGCGTTGTGCTTGCATTTTAACTCGACCGAGTACTATATTCAATACATAGAAGCACGCGATTTCAATATGCGGTATAAGCAGCGCTTTGGAGAGGCTAATTAAAAGGCGTTATATAATAATAATAATGACAAGGAAGATGACGAAAGCAACTACTCAAGTTGATTGATTTTGCTTCATATCAACGAAAGCTGAACGTCGGCCATTTTGTTGTGCTCTTGCATATTGTCCGAAGCGCGTTGCGTGTTGGGCGAGGCCAGAAGTGCTCCCAGTGGGCTTATCCAGCGAGTGCACTTCGACACGAGTGTCTCCGTTCAACGGGTCTCTTTTTCAGGATAATTAAACTCGTCCTATGGGGGCAGCGCCGCATACTTTATGGGACTCCGCGAAGTCCTTGTCAAACAAAGCTCCGCCACTGCGGTTTTCCGGGTGGTGCCAGTCTCAAGCCTGGAGAAAGGAGGAGGAGGCCGACGATAATCATCCTCATTATGACGCAGCAGCGTTGAATAGATCTCTGCCTACTACCTACCTTGTCAAACAAACGCGGCCAGCGGACTCGGGCCGTCCGTCGTTGTTTCCGTTACAGTCGTCCGGGTGTGTTGTGCTTCGAGTTGACTCGAGTGCATGCTAACCCCTTAAGTCGTCAGCCCTTTTGTTTGGTTTCTAGGCCCGTGGGAAGCGCCCCGCGTATCCACGCGCAAATACTGTCATCTAGATGCTACCACAGCCCAGTCGAGCTGTTTGTGCCTCTTCTGTTATGCTAATACTTGTATGATATCCTATTTAAGAGCTGGAGTTTTAACACAGCGGAATAAGCTGTGCAGGACTAAGGTTAGCAACGAGTCTAAGAGGCTTAGTAGGATCCTGTTCGTGTTTCAAACTCGGACTTTAGAAAGGTTCTTACAGTGCGGAAGATCCTGTCATCAAGGACGCTACTTCCAAGCCGCGCGCCCCGCATGAGTTGCACTTCTTATTGTCCAGGATACACAAGATGCGGACAACGACGTACAAAGGATATACAGGCTAGAGACAGAGAGGCAGACACTGACAGTGTAAGACGTAGACGAATCTTAAACCATAATATAATTAGGCGCTAACTTAGCTAACATTGGTTAAGCCACCCAATTATTTTGTTAGGTGTTTACTTTGGTAACCGCGCCATCCCGCATAGCCTAACTCAACAACAACGCGAAGGAAGGGCATAGAACGTGTGGACAGTCTAACCACCTCAATTTGGGATAAGTAGCCTATATGTGCATTCTCCTACATCAACTGAGAAACATTTAGAATCGTTTTAATTGCGTTGACAACCGCGGATTTCTTGAGTTCACAAAGAAGAGCGAAGTCGTGAGAACAGGCTGTCAATAAAGGCGAATTCGGGAAGGCAAAGATTTGGTCGGGGAACATTTTGACAAACGTAATAACACCTGTACAGTTTCTAACTGCACAAATCTCGTTAGGCAGCATGAGACGACAGCGAACGAGAGATAGGGTGGAGGAATTGTCTAAATCTGACCTCTTGTTATGCGCCCTGGTCCTGGTTCATCTCTTTCTCGTAGGGGCAGCAGCTGCAACAAACGCGGCAACAATGACGGATCGTCTGCTGTCCTATACCATCGAAGAGGAGTCTCCACGTGGTACGATCGTCATTACCAACCTCCGGAAGGACGCTGGTCTGTCGTCCAAGTACCGACCGGAAGTGGCTGCATCACTGAGGTTCGTCTTCCTCGACAAGCATCAACCTCACCTGGGTCTGTTCTCGCTGGTCGACCACAGCGGGGTCCTCTCGACGGCTGGGCTGGTCGATCGCGAGATCGTCTGTCGCGACCTTCGACCCAGGACCGCGGACTGTGTCCTCCAATTCGATATTGCCGTCCAACCGCCCGCATACTTCGAGGTCATCAAGGTCAAGGTCGTTGTCAAGGACATCAACGACAATCATCCCGTTTTTCCGATGGCGCGCGTCGAGAAACAGCTTCCGGAATCTACTCCGTTTCCGATGGAACTCTTTCCAGTGACGGCTGCAACCGACTTGGACAGTCCAGCAAACGGGGTCACTGAGTACAAGCTGATCACGGACGCAGCCGACAAGTTTTCGCTGCAGATCGATCGTAATTCAGTGACCGGTGAATTCGAACTTAAGCTGGTCTTAATCGGACCGGTCGACAGAGAGGAAAGAGATCAATACACGTTGAATGTAGGTGTAGCCTACTCTTTTCTTGGCAGTCATACCATTTCGTTTCTTATATGTAGGCTATATATGCCCTAACAGGACATTTTTACATGTTGACTGCTGGTGAAATTCCCCACCAGTCCTTGCCCTTTTCTCCACCAGTGAATTTTGCCATTTTAGTCCCACGAGTCGCCACCAATGATGAAACGATTAAATGATTTTATTTTTATTATGACTTTGAGGTGGCTTGAAGTTGAAATTCTCATTAATAATGAGTTCATTTTTATAATTTGACTGCTTGAAAGTTCAAATAGGCCCCTAATTAAAATAGATGTCTACCAAGTTTCTGTGATTCAGTGCTTTTTAACTTAAAATTAGGCTACGCGCGAAAAATGTCCTTTTTCAAAATATTCTTACCAGTGGAAATTTCTTAATATATCCTCTGATGTATTGTATTGTATTGTATTGTATTTAAACACTTATAAAGCGCCTCTAGAAGGGTGAACCGTTCAGAGGCGCTCCCTGTGTGCAAGGCCAAGAGAAAAGAAATAAGTCTTGAGGAAAGCAAAAGATGTATAAGGATATTTGGGTCATTATCCGAAATGTTACAAATTTCGTCTACGAAAAACAAAAAAATTATTTTCCCCAAAATTGGTTGAAAGTGTTTTTTTTAGTCATGTAGCCTACATAGTTAAACTTAACTAATTTGAAAGAAATCTATATAAATAAAGAGAAGTATCTGTCTGTCACAGCGACTTTGACCGGGATGCATTTCTACAGTTTTGGAGCTTTTCACTCCAAACCTTCACTACTGTCTCGGGGTCGGCATTACACACCCAGTGTGAGGCTTTGCGTCCCCCGTTTTCACCGCTACCATGGTGTGCCGGGCATAAACCTACCCGCGCAATGCATTTTTAGCTGGTCAAAAACTTACACTCGACCTATTTTCACTCGCCAGATGGCGCCGCCCGAGAAGATTCTGTGTGTTTGACCGCCAATTCTCTGTCACCGGGACGCATTTATAAAGATTCGCCAGATGGCGCAGCCGTAGGGATTTCACTTCACATTAACTTTTCTTGCTTATTCGCTACAGGGATTGAAACTTATAACCCCGGGCAACGCCGGGTAAACCGGCTAGTCCACTATATTTTTAATCATAAGTTAATTTTTTTCAGAATTTATAACGTCAAAACTCCTCTTTTTTCATTACAGTCCGCCCTTTTTGTGTAATCATATTTAATCACAGGGACCTGAAATATTCCTCTGGTGCTTATTAAATGGCAATTTCCTAAAAGTAGATGATACCAGCATTAAGTAGGAATACAATAGGCCTTTCCTTCACATAATATGTTAGTCTGGTGTCAAGAAATTAAGACATTTTTAGAAATTATTCAAAAAAAGAAATATTATTTTCAGCTACAGAAAAAATCTGTGCAGCATTAGCTATAACTGTATGTTATATGCATTATACACAAGTTGAACAACATTTTAAGAGTTGCTACTAAATTCTAATTACTTGCAATTTATTTTTATATCAAATAATTCACAAAAAATACATGTAATTTACTCTTAGCAATGCGTCATTACCATCCGTGACAAGATGCGACTGTCATGAGAAAATAGCAGAAATCTGATGTATACGGATGGTAATGATGAAAAACAACCGCTGGATGGTAATGACAAAATGATGAAATTTATGACAGCCGTCAAATATTTTCACTTGAATTACTCTGTCAGATAACTAATTTAAATCAGTTCAACAAAAGCGGTAAATAAAATAAGTTATCAATGTTATAATCTACCTAAACCAGGAAATACAACACGAGATGGTAATGAAACAGAAATTTACTTTTCTTGTAATTTGGAACACACAAACTTAAATTTAAAATAAAACATTATGAATTTCAACACAAATCTGTGTGATTCCATTAATAGTTGACAATATCTTGTTCCTGATGTTTTTCTTTTAGTAAGTAAGCACGTTCTGCAAAAGTTATAGGCTTCCCAAAAATTGAGATGGCTATGATGCTTAATTCTGTGGACAAGTATAAATAGGCCCAAAAAGAAATAAATATTACGAAAATGAGTCTAAATGTTTAATTATTGCTTATGCTAGCTACTAATTAATCAAAATAATATACCTTTGTTACAGGTTGTAATGGAATAAATTTGCGTAAAAGCTTAATTTAATGAATTGTAGGCCTACACCGTCTCGGACAGAGGATGGTACCGTACCATTGGTACGGTAGTGATATTTTGTATAGGGCCTACATTTACTAATTTATTTCAAAATTTCCAAAATCTAGCAGCTAAAACAATGATGGAAAATGTTAATCTGCTCATTCTTTGAAGGATAGGCCTAGGGAAAAAAATTGAAGAAATTATCGAAAAAACTCAAAAAACCAGCATGGGACATCAGTTCTGCACTTTTCGGATAATGACCCATTTATGCGTCTGTGGGATCTACCTCACAAAGACGCTTGGCTGATGATGGCGTCATAAGCCAGACCTGTGAGGTTAACGGAGGCAAGGTAAAACGTGAGAGAAAAATACTTCCTCCTTGTGCTGCACAATCACATTTCATTACGCTTTATTATCAGGCCTGATCTCTAGCGTTAATGTCACCCTGCGGCTGCTACAAACTTGCCAAGACCGTTAACCTATTCCTGATCTTACCTTACGTAAATAGGCCCAAGAAAGGACTGTAGACGATTTTATGTGTAGTTTGCTGTTTAAAACGACACAGCGTCATAACATAGATAATGTCGAGTCGTTGTCGACCTCCTTAGGCTATAATTATATCCAGAGTTGGGATTCGCACACCCGAGTGAAGAATTTACGGAGTTACTGAATAAATAGGGACGAATAAAAGCATCTTAAAGGTGTTCAATCAAAACTAAAAAGGCCAACTATTTCTAGTCTAATCTAATCATTTCTCTAGCGTCTTTAGCGTAGGCTAATCCACAAAGCGTTCGTGGACTTTCCAACAAGCGAAATCGCAGTCTATCCGAGGAGCACTGCAATAATTTGGCAAGAGTTTTGATAATTATGATGGTTTACGGAATATCAGAAGTATCCAGTTTTACTGACATCTTGTGGCTGCCGGGACTGTTGATGTCATCATTACGTCACTGTAAAAACGGCAGTTTCTGCTAATAACACTGTGTGATAACGAAGATGATTAGCGTCAACCTCCTGCTTTACCTAGGCCTGAGGCTGGTACCACCTGAGAACGGCAGTAGCGGAGTTGCTGTCTAACGGCGTTTAAGGACTGAGGGGTTCAAAACGGCTTTAAACAGCAGTTGCTGAATATATAGCGTCAGTTGAAAGCGTTTTATAGGTGTCTATTATAATAATGGTAACATGACAGTATCCGGTGATAAACATCTTGTGGCTGCCAGGGCCGTTGACATTGACATTGCTCTAATTCAGGTATTTTTATTAGTAAGTTTGTAACATCTCCATTTATCCTTTTGAAGTAATGTAGGCCTATTTAAATTTTCAGCTTAGCATCATGCTATTTCCTCAGATCTGACCCCCGGAGTTTGACCTGACATCGGAATTAATTTGATATAATGCCACTGTGAAGCTAGCCTCCGTCACACAGCTCTGCATACGGCTGAAACTTGTCTGAGATTTACATTACACTACAGTTGATTGCAGTCGATTACAGCTAATTACAGTTGATTAGGCCTAGTTGATTCCATACGTTGGTTGATTGTCATGCAGGTGGTTGCCTATGATGGCGGGACTCCAAGACATTCAGCAATGACGACAATCGTCATCCAGATAATGGACGTCAACGATAACAGCCCCACGTTCACAAGCGCCCTCTACAACGTCACACTGCCGGAGAATCTGACCCCGGGGTCAAAGGTCGTCTTGGTTCAGGCCACCGACCCAGATCTTGGTCCAAACGGTCAGGTTCGGTACAAGATTTCGAAAAGGAGCGAGCTGATGTATCCAGGTGAGAAGTCCAAAGTTCTGTGAATTCGATAATGAGTTCAGAAAACACGATTACCTTGATCGATTTACTAATTGCTTCATCGAACTGATTGATTAAAATGATCTAAACACCTGAAATAGAGAAACTAAAGTAGTTATTCTTTTGAGGACGCTATGATACATCGATAGAACTCCGGCGCCACTATCGATTTCTTTTTTTACCAGTTCAATGTCTTCTGTAGCACTGACGATAGAATGTCTCGGAGCCCTTTAGAGTTATAGGGCGCCTTACAAGTGCTCTGATACATAGGGGGCCTAGATGTACATACACATTATCGGCGCCCCGACAATTGCGCCCCCGACAATTGCGCCCCGACAATTGCGCCCCGACAATTGCGCCATAAAATTCCCGACAATTGCGCCCCGACATTTGCGCCCCCTTATTCCAGCTTTAGTGTCATCGCTAATCCTACTTCCATTTCAGTACAGACGTCGATGATTTACTGCAATTAGCAGAAACAGAAGATAGCTTTAATATCTTTAGGCGACTCTAATTAAAATGTAATTGACGGGTCACCACATTATCACCGCCTTTACGAGGAAGTTGGACGGATATGCTATTAAGCTTCCAGGTTAAATTGCAGTAGTCGTCTAGGCGAAATCCGCCAAGTAAGTTTTATTCTAAACAGAATGTGTGTTTATTTATGTATGTATGTATGTATGTATATATGTATGTGTCGCGGTCGACTCCTTCGATCGCAACGACGAACCAACTAAGGAACTATTAAAAGATCTTTATTTAAAAATAAAGTCGATTAAGTGTAGAGTAAGTCAACTCGTCTATCAAATATCACAATCGTAGACAGCACACAGGTTGGCTGGTCTCGATTGAACGTTATACGATCAATGTTTCAACGTTTACAAATCTTCGTCAAAAGGCCCTTAATGTACATCAGGTCTATCTTATATAGAGTTCTCCCGGATTCCAGAACGTTCTGTGACGTCACTGTACTTTTCCCTGGAAAGTCCTACTGAACACGTATATCCTTGTTGCATGCAACGAATTAATGTTGACAGCTTGCTGCAGAATTTTCCGTGCGTTGTAAACAAGCTTGTTGACGCGTCGGTTTTCTTCCCTTGATGCATGCACCCGCGTAGACCACGACATTCCCTCCGCCCTCAGATGATGACACGTCTTCAGCACCATCCCGAACGGGTCATCACAATCAAGCCGGGCCTCCAGACTCCATCTCGACACAGCATATACAAACAAAACAAAACACATCAGTTAGTCAATTTATCTATACAATTTGCGGGCTCGATCCTTGTGTGTCGGGCCATTCCCCCCCTTCACCATCCGAGTCACAACCGAGAGAGGAAATCAGCCACCGTGTTCTGACGTCCAGGACGATATCGAAAGTCCACGTTAAACTCTTGCAATGCTAACGCCCAACGAGTCAGTTTCGCACTCTTAGGGCTTGCATCTGTGAGATAAGACAAAGGATTATGATCTGAATAAATGATTATCTTTGATAAGAATATCCATGACTTGAATCGTTTAAGTGCCCAAATTACTGCGAAAGCCTCTCTCTCAATTGTAGACCAATGCATCTGTGTATCTGTAAGTTTAAGGCTAGCAAAAGCAATTGGTTTTTCATGACCTTCTTCGGTCCACTGAAACAAGCAACACCCGACCGCGGTGGCACTTGCGTCAACACTTAAACCAAATTCCTTAGTGAAATCAATGGTATGCAACTGTGTAGCTTTACTGAGATCATCCTTTAACTTATCTAGTGCTTCTTGATGCTTTTGCTCCCAAGGCACCTTCGTAGGTATGTTATCTCGTGTCAAATCAGTTATTATCCGTGCTTTTTCAGCTAAAGCAGGTATAAAACTTCGAAAGTAACTGAAAAAACCCATAACCTTTCTAACTTCTTTCTTTGTTGTTGGAGGATGGATATCATTGATCGTAGCGATCTTACCTGGATCAGGTTCAATACAACCTGACCCTACTATATGGCCAACAAACTTTATTTTGTTTTGTGCAAAATTACATTTTCTTAAATTCAAAGTGAGTCCTGCTTCCTCAATAGTTTGCAAGAATTTCTCTAGATGTTCTAAATGGTCATTCCAATTCATTGAAACCACTGCCATATCATCGACGAATGGTTCGGTAAAACTTCGCACTGGATGTAAAACTTGGGTCATAGCACGAATAAAGGTATTGCTAGCGGACTTGAGTCCAAACGGCATCCTTGTGAACTCAAAAAGTCCTGCATCACATACGAATGCCGTAAGCCATCGATGTTCTTTCCGAACTGGAATTTGCCAATACCCCGATTTCGCGTCGAAAACACTAATAAACTTTGCCCGTCCCACCTTTTGTAAGATGTCAGCAATGTCTGGGGTCGGGTAACAATCACCTAGAGACTATTTGTTAACATGGCGATAATCAATTGCCAATCGAACGCCATTTTGACCTTTGGGTCCCTTTAAAACGCAAACTACCGGACTGGCCATTTCACTTTTCGATGGTCGAATGATGTCTAATGCCAACATTTCTTCTATCTGGCGTTGTACTTCAGGTTTAAGTAGCTCAGGTACTTTATATGCCCTTAAACGCTTAGGAGTGAAATCATGAGTTATCTTAATCTCATGTTCTAATACTGGACAATACCCAGGTTTATCCACAAATACTGCCGAGTGCCGATCCAAAACTTCAAAAAGTTGCTTCTGTTCCTCTTGCGAAAGATGCGCTATAATCAGAGGATCAATTCGCTTACTCGGGCTTATTTGTTCACGTTCTTCCTGATCTACAACCTCTACTATACCAAATTCTTCATCTTGATCAACAATTACTGAACAGCTATTGATCATCGCTTGTTCGAGTCGTTCATGGTATCGCTTGATCTTATTTGCGTGTAAATGTCTTTGTTTTCCCTCTATTTCTACTATATAAGAATATGGGGATTTAACCTTGACTACGGTAGCAGGTCCTTGCCATCGACTATAAAATTTAGAACTACCAAAATCTGGTGCTAATACTGCTACTTTATCTCCAACTTCGTATTTCTGTCAGTACTACGCAAGTTATAATAATCTGCATACCGCTTTGTTTCTATATCACTATAGTAATCTGCATAAACTTTCGCGAATTCGAGGTTTTCCTTCAGTGATTGGAGATACTCTTCGGGTGATTTACCTAAGTTAAGAGGTACTTTTCGTTCGCCAGCCCACGATTCCTTCAACACACTAAGTGGACCCCGAGGAAGAGTTCCATAAACCATAGTGAATGGCGAAATATGAGTCGTGCCTGAAGGTTTTTCTCTAAGGCTCCACAGAACAAACGGTAACAATTGGTGCCATCCACGAGGATCAGATTGAGCAAGCTTAAAGATCATGGTTTTCAAGCTTTGGTTGCATCTTTCAACCAATCCAGCTGCCTCAGGATGTCCAGGGGTATTAAATCTGGGACTACAACCCATTCGCCGCAAGAATTCTTTCGTCAAACGACTGGTAAAGTTGGTACCACAATCAGAACTGATGATCCTTGGAATAGAAAAAGTTGTAAAAACTTGCAACAGAGCTTCACAAACTCCCTTTGCATTCAGCGATCTAAGAGGATACGCCATCGGCCAACGAGAAAATTTATCCACCAGAACCAGAGCATAATTGTACTGGGGTTTCGATTTGTTGGATTCTCCAGTCACTACCATAGGGCCAATACAATCCATATTTAGATGGTTAAAACAGAGTTCATCCGCCCTCGGAATAGGAGTGATCGGGACTCGATCTGCCACTTTAACTGGAGTTCTTAGTTGACAAATTTGACAAGACGCACAATATTCGCGAATCCTCTCATCCATTCTTGGAAACCAAAAGTTTAATTTGATCCTGGCTCTCGTTGCCTTAAAAGCCATGTGCCCAGCACATGGGGCATCGTGTGCTACTCGCAAGACAACCTCGATTCTATCTTCCGGTAAACATAATTGATTAACCTTATGTCCCATAATTTCCCCTTTGTGGTACAGGAGGTTATTATCTATAAAGAAATTATTTTTATTCTGTCTCGCTTGTTGCCAGCAAGATATAAGATTGTGACAATTCTGTTGCTCACGCAATAAAGTATCATTATTCGCTACTCCCTCATCAGACTTGAACTCTGTTGACTCAACATCAAGAAAATTATCTGAATCATCAACTAGTTGCTCCTGAGAATATTCATTCACTTCTGACGGCAAGGATTCGTTGCTGTTACTTTTCTCGATATTAACTTCTAAGTTATCTTCTTCTGCCCCTTTATTTATTTGTACACATCGATCTACGCCAGCTACCATCACTACATATTGCGAACTATCCCTTAATAGGTCCACAACATGGGGTGTCAAAATAACCCGTTCATTTAGTTCAGGGACTGCAGCGAACATGACGCACAAAGATGGCGCAATGTTTGTCGTTCCTTCCATTGAATTAGCTAATTTCATTTGTAGGTATACTACATCTGCCTTACATCCTTCTCCCTGAAAACCAATTATATTAATCCGTTTAATCACGGGTAAGTTTAGTGACTCAATTAATTTCTTATCAATACAACAAATTTCTGCTCCTGAATCAGATAATGCTGGCTGAGAAGGGAGATCTTCAATCTGTACATTGATATACGACCTCTCGTGTAATCCATCAGTACTATTCTCATATACCCTTACAGCAGTTTCCAACCCTATTGGTTTAGAATTATCCAATAAATTCCCTTGCTTTACCTGTTCAGGTATCTCATGCAACACGTTGACCTTCTCAACACATGAGTCGATCACTTCTTCAGTTGGGTTCCCAAATATACAAGTACTCACCTTTTTAGAACTTGGTTTGGTCTGGCACTCCCTTGCCCTATGACCCTTCTGATGACATAGGAAACAGAGACCCTTTAGCTTGGCCTCCTCCTGAGACACCCTCGCACCTATCTTGGCTTCACCCCTTATTTCCGGTTTGGGAGACTTGGGTTGAGCTGTCTGGTTATTGACTTGAACATGTGGTTGACCTCTCGTCCAATTGTTATACTTCGGTGTCGGATGACTACGGCATACTAAGTCATTCCCACCATCATGCGACGCTACATAAATGTCAGCCGCATTAGCTATGTCTTCACAGCTCAACCACTCCTCTTTTTCTTGGGCCAAGATATAATCTAAACAAGCCTTCGTCAAGGACTCCTTAAGCCGATCCGCAACCAATAAACTTACAAGTTTATTAAACTCATCAGTTATCTTTCTACTTTTCAAATAATACATAAGAGCCACACGCAATTTGGATGAATAGATCGTAAATGATTCGTCCGATGCTTTGTGCAACGACCAAAATCGGGCTCTAAGATTTGAAGGGCTTATCTTAAACTCCCTTAGCAAAAACTCCTTCAGGAATTTGTAGTCATGGAGCTGTGCCTCAGTAAGGCGCATGGTTAATGCCTTAGCTCTTTCACTTAAAATGGCTAGCAATAATTTTGCTCTAACATCTTCATCCACCTCATACACATTAAACAAACCATCCAAGTGATCAAAGAAACCTGGAATTTCTATAGGGTCGGAAGGAAATTTCCAAAGAATATTCTTAAGGGCATCACTATAACGCTTAGTACGACTTGCTAAAGAATCTCTAACATTTCGTTCTTCCTGCTTTTCCTTCCTCTCCCTTTCTTCTTTCTCTTTCCGTTCCTTCTTTTCTCTTTCTTCTTTCTCTTTCCGTTCCTTCTTTTCTTCCTCTCTCCTCTTTTCCTCCCTTTCTTCCTTCTCCTTCCGTTCCTCCCTTTCTCTTTCTTCCTTCTCTTTCCGTTCCTTCTTTTCTTCCTCTCTCCTCTTTTCCTCCCTTTCTTCCTTCTCCTTCCGTTCCTCCCTTTCTCTTTCTTCCTTCTCCTTCCGTTCCTCCCTTTCTCTTTCTTCCTTCTCCTTCCGTTCCTCATATTTACGGATTTCGAACTCCAGACGGCGCTTCTGCAGCTCGTAATCCACTCCTGTTGGAGATATTGGACTACCCTTAAATTCCTCTTCCTCTTTTCCAATCTCCATGGCCCATTCTTCCATTAATTGATTTCGATCCCATGACATAACATCATCTTCGTCCCTTCCTGCCTTCATAAGATACACCCTAAGGCGCTCAGACGACATTTTGCGAATATTCGCTTGCATCTCTGTTGTAAACGCTTCCATTTTTACAAACAGTCAGTCAACAACAATCAACAAAAAAAAACAGACACCACGCGGCAAACCCGCCACACAAAAGGAAAATTCCACAACCCAAAGTGCAACTATTCAGTATCCAAAGAAGTACACTCGCCAAGTACGCAAAAACTATACAAGCTCACGCAAGTCTGGCCTCGATCACAACAATGGATCAAATTTCAAAGAAATAATCAGCAGATATTGAAAGAGAAATAATGGCTGCCTCCCACTCGGCTGCAACTCCACTCTCTTTTCTCCTTCTCAGCCACGACAACACCTAGGATCTTACCCGTATGTTGACTGCTGTCTTCTGCTGTCTCAGCCGAACGACGCACTTCGTCCGTCCGACTGTCGTATGCCGATTCACCCGTCTCCCACGGTAGAAAGGCGTCTCGATCCGCTCGCTGTCTGGAACAGACCGTCTCTTGATCCTCCGGGTTGACTCCTTCCTCCGCCGGCTCGCGTCTTCTTCACCGGATCCAACACCGATGATCCCACCGCTGCCACCAATAATGTCGCGGTCGACTCCTTCGATCGCAACGACGAACCAACTAAGGAACTATTAAAAGATCTTTATTTAAAAATAAAGTCGATTAAGTGTAGAGTAAGTCAACTCGTCTATCAAATATCACAATCGTAGACAGCACACAGGTTGGCTGGTCTCGATTGAACGTTATACGATCAATGTTTCAACGTTTACAAATCTTCGTCAAAAGGCCCTTAATGTACATCAGGTCTATCTTATATAGAGTTCTCCCGGATTCCAGAACGTTCTGTGACGTCACTGTACTTTTCCCTGGAAAGTCCTACTGAACACGTATATCCTTGTTGCATGCAACGAATTAATGTTGACAGCTTGCTGCAGAATTTTCCGTGCGTTGTAAACAAGCTTGTTGACGCGTCGGTTTTCTTCCCTTGATGCATGCACCCGCGTAGACCACGACAGTATGTATGTATGTATGTATGTATGTATGAATGTATGTATGTATGTATGTATGTATGTATGTATGTATGTATGTATGTATGTATGTATGTATGTATGTATGTATGTATGTATGTATGTGTATATATTATATTCGTTTATTTTGAAAAAATGATTGGCACACCACAACCAGGAATAAGAGAATAGCTTACACGACTTCTGAACCGCTTCAAACCCTTGTAATATTAGCCTGTCTTATATATTATAACCCTGAATAAAGGAGGAGCAGGAGGAGGAGGATAATACTCCTAGATAAAGGAGGAGGGAAACGCCAATCATCTTTTTTGATAAAACAGCGGCGCTGAACAGAAGCTGCCTGTATTCTAGTAAACGCCAGTCCCAAAGCCTTTTATAGCACTGATGGTAGTACTGTTTCGGATAAACGGATATACCCTTTTAAACAACGTTCGAAAAAGCTCTGTTTAGGGTGCATAAAAACCACCGAATGATTTCTTTGTAACTTAGGAACCTATTCGATGAATTCTGAAACCGGTCAACTGACTCTTTCTGGTCCTTTGGATCGCGAACGCCTGTCCTCCTACACGTTGGTCGTTGTGGCAGAGGACTCTGGCGACAACCCAGTTCCCGCGTTGGCTACTGTATCCATCAGCATGCTCGACGTTAACGATAACAAACCCGAAATAATTGTCGACTACATGAGCGACCGCACCCGGCTGGAAATCAGGGAGCACGCGAAGCCTCGGACCTTCGTCGCTCACGTTCTCGTCACTGACCCCGACGAGGGAGACAATGGAAAGATCGAGTGTGTCTTAACCAGCGGTGATGACAATCTGATTCTCGAATCGTCCTACGAAAAGGAGTTTCGGATCCTGACAGCCCGAGCGTTTGACAGGGAAACTGAACAGGTGGTTTCTGCAACGCTGAGCTGCCACGATCTCGGTCGCCCGGCTGCGTTGACTTCGACCCGGGAGATATCGGTATGGGTTGTGGACTTGGACGACCACGTGCCCCAGTTCACGCATCCCATCTACTACGCGTCTCTGGTGGAGAACAACTTAGCTTTCGTCGATATCCTTAACGTCTCCGTCATTGATGCGGATCCGGCATCTGAAGCTCACTTCGTCTACTCTCTGGACTATCGGGCAAGGGGATGGTTCGACGTGGGGCGTCATTCGGGGTTGATACGAGCCACGCGGGTCATCGACCGGGAGGAAATGGACTGCGCGGAATTCGTGGTCACTGCCTCCGACGACGAGGGGTCTTTCCACGCCTCGGCCGTCGTCAGAGTTCACATCGTCGACGTTGACGACGAGTCGCCTGTCTTCAACAGCTCGGTACCGTACAGTTTCGAGGTTGCGGAAGACGCTCCGTCGAGAACGGAAGTGGGGCGTGTCGAGGCGGTCGACCGTGACCTCTGGCCTCACAACCAGACCTGGTACGAGCTCGACCCGGAGACGAGCTACGGTGATTTTGATATCGATCCGTTGACCGGAACGATCTACACCAACGGGAGGCTGGACAGAGAGGTGCGGGACCGTTACATCATGACCGCAGTGGCGCAGAGCAGAGGAAGTCTGGTCATGCGTAGCGACTCGGTGTCCGTGTTCGTACGGGTACGTGACTGCAACGACAACGTACCCGTGGTACTCTACCCTACTGGGGTAAACGAAACGATCAAGATACCGACGAACCTTGCCGCCGGAGTGCTTCTGGCATCGATTGTGGCGTATGATAGTGACGTGGGAAAGAACGGACTGCTGCGGTATAGCCTCGCACGGGAGTCTGATTTCTTCACCGTTGTCCCAGAGACGGGGAAGGTGTTCCTGAGGCGGACGCCGCCAGAGAACAGCAGTCATCTTCTCGAAGTGATCGTGGCCGACGGCGGTTCCCCATCCCTGAGTGCGGCCGCGATGCTGTGGGTGCTCGTCACGGACGAATGGGCATCGACGGAGGAGGCTCAGCAAGTGGTTGATAATACGATGGTCGGTGGCAGCGTCTTTGGAAGCAGCGTGCTCGTGTTGGCTGGGGTCGTGGCGGGATGCGTTGCCGCTGCCGGGCTTCTCACCGTCGCCGTTCTGTTCGTCTGGCAGAGGTTCGGTCGGCGAAGGAAATATCCCACCTCCAGCATCATCAGCAAGAATAGGAAAAGCGAACTGATGTGGAGCATCGTTAGGTCTGTTAGCAATGAGACGAGCGCGACCCAGCACGGGTCAGGTCCCCATGAAGAAGACGGTAGGCAGAGTGGACTGTCGTCGACGGCCATTCCGAAGCTGGATTACGAACCGGTAAGTCGACCCATTATAAGATTTTCATGGTGATCAATCAATCAATCAATCAATCAATCAATCAATCAATCAATCAATCAATCAATCAATCAATCAATCAATCAAATTCGTTTATTCCGGAATATAATGACCCCAGAAAGACCTGTAAACATCGTGAAAGCAAGTCTTTGTAGACACCGCGAGTGGCAGCCACTAGGGCGCCCAACCTTCCCGTGATGTGGCTAATATACCGAGATTAGAATTGACATGATTTAATGTTTCAGCGAAAAGACTTAATATAACTTCTCGGACCATTTCACAGAGAACAAAGTTTGTAGTCGATAGAGGCATGAATGGTGTAAGAAACGAGCCTTACCTTACATTCAATCACATCACATTGTCAGGAAGGCAACCAATAAATTTGTTCAGTTACGTTAACTCAAACTGTAGTTGTTAGAATTTAATCGACTTATGCAGACAATGCGGACAGCGGCTCTGGTTTTACTTTGAACTATTTGCTGGCTTTTCTTCATCGCTCTTGCGTTCCATAAAGACATTTCTGTTTCCCCGGGGCTTCTATGCTGAGAGCGCCTATGAATAGTTATTCTGCGAGAGGCGCTTTATAAATTTCTAGATGCAATAAAATAGAAGATGCTCTGTAATTAAGTAATCAATTAATTATTTTTACAACCTTAAATAGTTTTTAAGTGTCCAGCTTTGTTGGTCTTCTACTGGATGAAAATTGTCCATCAGAGGTCAAGAGATTGCAGCTTATGAACGCAGTCCTATCTGACCCTACCTTACCCTCATTAGTGTTATGACGATGTTTATTTTGAGAGCACGATTAATCGATTAATCGTCTTGACACAGGGGCGCCAGCGATGGAATCCTGTTTTTGACGGTGACAGTGGACTTGACGTCATGACTACTAGCGCCACAAGTCAGGGTTCATCATCAGTCGACGACTGCGAATCTGCTAACTGTAGAAGACCTGCCAAGTCCATCCTATCAGGTGAGATAAAAGTTCGGTAGAAGACATAGCCGTACACACCAGTGCCTAAAATATTCAGATATGTCAACTGCACATACTCTCTTCAACCATCAAACTGTAGGGGCCTACTTGAATTAGTAATTAAAACTTCAGGTGTTCGAATGAAATCGTGGGTAGCTGACTTGAGCTAACCTCTGAAACATTCATACTACACGCTGCACACTCCAGACGAGTCAAATGCACACTCGACGATGTTAACTGCACACTTTGTGTCAGAAATCACACTAGTTTATGCCCTGGTTTATACTACGCAAGCTTTTAGCCAGATGGGGTCCGGTTCCTGAAGGATAATTAAGGGCTTTGGGACTACGAGCCCCTAACGATTAGAAGGCTGAGAATCGTCCTAAGCTCCCCCAGCGGGGTCCGGATCAACGCCTCGGAAGCGAACACATTTCTAAGCACGTGATGTAAAATTGAGCGCATTTGGGTTAGTATTTTCTGTGTTGTTTTTCCAGCGAATGGGTCCAGCATCTGCTTAGATCAAAACTGAGGGCGTCTGATACAGCGAGCGCTAATGACCCCAAGGATTAAGGGTTCTATAGGAGGCGTCTTAGATTTCCTAGCGGCGTCTGATGTCGGGCACCGGAAGCAAAGGCACTTGGCCGAAATAAAACAGATCAGGATTCGAATATACGTGAAATCGGTCTGAATAATGTTCTTTATTGTGTGATACGCTTCTCCGTCGACAGAATAGTTAAATCACCGATTGGGATGTATAGGCATATATGGCGTACACTTAAAAACCTGATTGGGATGTACACTTAAAACCTAATCGGATCCACGCGAATCCAAGTCTTGGCCCGGGGGGGGGGTCCGGACCTCTGCAGCCCCTGAGTTACAGTACAGTACTGTTAGGTCAAGTCAATGCAATTATTTTAGTATTTATAGTAACACTAATAATAAGCCTCACTGTTGCTGTTGCAAAAGTTCCAGAATTTCACGGTAGGTGTAATAGGCCTAACCAAAATCGTTTTGTAGGCCTACGCTAAGACTTTATTGCCTCATAGGGCCTAAGGGCAACATCAAATCTGAGACTTTATAAAAAAATGAATTCTTATACTTGTAATTTCGTATATTTCAGGTCCAGGAAATCCTGCCTGTCTGACCGATTCGCGCTATATGAACTCGAAGTCAACAGCAGACGACGACTTTTCTTTTCCGCCCCCTCCGACTTCTCTGCTCTTGCAGAATCCTCCCTCCGATGTCTCCACATTCCGTCCAATCAGCATGCCGCGCAGCTGTTCCGTCGACCACAACTGCTCCTCCTATTCGACCACACCCCCGGTCTTCTCGAGGCTCAGTTGCACCAGCCCTCCCCTGCCGA
The DNA here is from genome assembly GCA_963556255.1 of Allolobophora icterica. Classification (NCBI taxonomy): domain Eukaryota; kingdom Metazoa; phylum Annelida; class Clitellata; order Crassiclitellata; family Lumbricidae; genus Allolobophora; species Allolobophora icterica. The sequence goes on along the minus strand of OY744609.1, from coordinate 13,432,577 downwards.
TTCCCACGTGCCCCACCATGTTCCTTCCGCCCGCTGCGTGGGCTGCGGCCGACCACCCACTCCCTTCGTCCGTGCAAGTTCGATACCCTCAACAGGGGTACATGCCACGATCGTCTTCCTATGGGAGTCGCAAGTCTGTGCGGTTTGCAGACGAGGATGTCTGATCTGATCAAATCTAATCTAATCTAATCTAATCTAATCTAATCTAATCTAATCTAGTGTAATTAGGTGTAATCTAACGTGGCGTTGTTTAATCAAAACCTAAGATATCTGATCCGGTTTAAACTGCTCAACTCTAACGTGGTTTAGCCTAATCCGGCCAATCTTTTTTAATCTAATCCAGACAAATCTAATCTTATGACATAATTCGCTATTATTTGTTTCCACAATGCCTTTTGAGGCATCCACCAAGGTCCGGAACTCACGGATCACCCAACAGGCAAACCAGCTGCCATCTACCGAACCCAGAACATTGAGGGGTCTCGTCCGAAACTAAAGTTTTGTACAACGTTTATCGCCATTTGTTGGGAGTTCACCTCTTGATCTGACACATAATTATACACCTTGTGCCTAAGAGCCCCATAGTCCTTAATCGAGGCATGCATCCATCATGAGACTCCAAAAGGGATCTTCTCCATTTTGTAAAGAAGAAGTCAGTCATGATGGAAATAATGGAGCGGACAAATCTTGGGCCAAATCCATACATACGAAAGAGACGGCGTACTCGCATTTTGTCACATGCAGTCTATTTGCTATACTTAAGTCTGTGGATTTTTCTGTGCTATACATGCAAAGCTTTCAATTCAAATTTAATTTACCCAAAAAGGAAGAAACTCTCTGTCGCATGTCTGTTTTTTTGTCTGTCTATATACTTCTGTCTGTCTGTCTGTCTGTCTGTATGATTGACTGTCTATACTTCTGTCTGTCTGTCTGATTGACTGTCTGCCTGGCTGTCTGTCTGTCTACCTGTATGTCTGTCTGTTTATTTAACTGCGTTCTCTTCAGTCCTAAAAATAGGACTTTGCGCATGTCTCTCTGTTTGTCTGACTAATGGCAGTTTTTCTTCTATCTTTCATTCTGGCCGTCCGTCAGTATGCGTCTGTCTGACTCATTTCTTCTGCCTTTCCCTGTGTCTGCTTGTATGTCTGTGTACGTCCGTCTCCTGCTGCCACTTTCGTGAGTCTGCTTCTGACATTCGAATAGGAATGCTAGCGACGGTCGCTTTCTATGACGATAGCTCTACGTAGAGACGCGTGGCGCTTCGGTCTCCATGGCAACGCGTGACTCTGTCGAGACCAGACGGAGTTGGATCAATGTGCGTTGGCCGAGATAAACTGGTCTCTGCCACTTGTTCAGATCTCGTCTGGCGAGACAGACGGACGGTCGAAGGGAAGAATTGCTTCGACGATCCGTTGCAGGAAACGCAGCTCAACTCCTCTGTCGATCGTATGATAACCGGTCTTAGAAGAACAGTGCAGTCGAACAGAAGCAGAAAGGAAAGAGACGGACGGACGGAGAGATAAACAGACAGACAGCTCGAGAGAAAAGTTACGCAGTTAGAGAGCAGGAAGGGAGGAAAGAAGGAAGGAATGAAAGAAGGAAGGAAGGATGGAAGGAAGGAATGAAAGAAGGAAGGAAGGAAGGAAGGATGGAAGGAAGGAAGGAAGGAAGTCTCTCCTCTTCCTCTGCGTTTTGTTCCTTCTCCAGCTTGATTGTCTTCTGTTTCTGTGTCTGTAGACTCTTTAGTCTAGACCGTCTCTCTGTCTGTCTGTCTGAAGAACAAAGAGACTTCTTTAGTCCAGACCGTCTGTCTGTCTGAACAACAAAGAGACTTCTTTAGTCAAAACATCTGTCTGTCTGTCTGTCTGTCTGTCTGTCTGTCTGTCTGAAGAACAAAGAGACTTCTGTAGTCTAGACCGTCTGTCTCTGTCTGTCTGTCTGTCTGTCTGAAGAAGAAACTTCTTTAGTCCAGGCCATCTGTCTGTCTGTCTTAAGAAGAAAGAGACTTTCGTTCACCCAGGTCGTCTACTTTTCTTTCACCCAGGTCGTCTATGATTCAGATAGACAGACAGACAAACACACAGTTTGTCTGTCTGTCTGTCTATCTGGATCATAAAATGAGTTTCTTTAGTCCAGGGCGTCTGTCTATCTGTCTGTCTGAATAACAAAAACAAAGGAGCACGACAGACTTATCAGCAGGGAATTGTTGGGAGTGACAGGTAAGCTGGCAGGCAGACAGACAAACAAAGATGCAGACATACAGAGGAATGGAGCGACGCATGCAACAGAAAGACACGCAATTGGGTTTGAAAGACAAAGACTGACTTGTCTCTTATCTCGCAGCTGTCATCTGCATTCACTGTCCTTTGTCCTAGAATCATCTGTTGTCAAGCCGATTCTCCTGTCTGGCCGTGCAAGCCATTGTCTCCAAACATGGCTTTGTCTGTGCCTCTGTTGTCCGTCTCCGTGTCCTTATCTATGCTTGTTTGTCTTGGTCTCTTTGCTTCGCCATCCGCCTCTGTTTCTGTGTCTTAACACAATCGTCTGTCTCTCCTCTTCCTCTGCGTCTGACTTACTCTCTGCCTCTTCATCTTCCTTTTCGGCCTTTGAAGTATGCATTGTTGGATGTATGCATGTACGGTATGTGTTTATGTATGTATGTGTTTATGTATTTATGTATTTATGTATGTATGTATGTATGAATGTATGTATGTATGTATGTATGTATGTATGTATGTATGTATGTATGTATGTATGCAGTGCTTTTTTCTAGAAAAAAAGGTTCCGGAACGGAACAATAGGTGCCGGAACGCAACAATTATGGGCGGGCTAAAATCACGAGAAAAACGGGATTTGGGGTTGGGAGGGGTCTCAATAAACACTGAAAACAGTTCAAAAACACTTAAATTAGATTAAAATAACTAAATTATTATTTTAATTATTAAAATAAATAAATTATTTTTTAGGAGCTGAAAAAGGTGCCGGAACGCCGTACCGGCGCGTTCCGGCTGAAAAAAGCCCTGTATGTATGTATGTATGTATGTATTTATGTATGTATGTATGTATTTATGTATGTATGTATTTATGTATGTATGTATGTTTGTGTTTATGTATGTATGTGTGTATTCAGTGCATAAAATATTCAGCGATGTCAACCGCACACTCTTCTTCAAACTGTCAAACTGTAATTGAACTGGTAGGCCTATAGGTAAAATTACAGGTATTAGAATGAAATCGTGTGTAGTTGACTTGAGCTAATTCTCTCAAAAATTCATACTACACACTGCACACTCCACACAAGTCAACCGCACACTCGACAATGTCAACTGCACACTTTGTGTCAGAAAACACACTAATTTTAATTTAGGTCCTGTATGTATTCATGCATGTATGTATGGACATATGTATGTATCTCCCCATTTATATTCCACATTCTAAGAACATACGAAAGTATCTCTGGCTCTGTCTAAATTGCTATCTCTCCCTCTCTTCTTGTATACTCTCACAAACCGTGTATCTGTCCCCATCCCTGCACGTCTGCCTCCGTCTCAACATCTCTCCCTCCCTTTCCCTCTCCCCTCACAACTCGAAGCTCCCCAGGTCTTTGGACCCTCGGTCGACCGCGAACGCACGCGCGGACCGCCTATACCTACGTATTACGTATACCTTGTCGTCATACCGAAAGCGAATCAAAGGCATGTTGAGATCGATGATTGCTAATTATGATCGCTGTTGTTGTCAGCAGCTGCCGGTTTGTTCAAGTGACGCTTTGGTTGCATAAGCTGGGCCGAGAAAAAAACGACGGCGATTTCAGAGCGGTTTCTGCACGATAAACATACACGGCGTTCCATAAAATCGGCTGCGATTGATTCCCAAACACATGACGGAACGCGCTGATCGAAGCGCCGGCAAATGGCTGAGCGGAATTGATCGGCGCCTAGCGACAGAGACAAAGACAGGAACAACACAGAGACACACAAGGTCGTTCGTCAGTACAGTAGCTGCTAATTGATGCTTTTGTGTAATTGCATGATTTATGTGGCGCACTAGTTAACTCATATATATATTACATATATATATGCATGTATGTATATATAATAATATTATATATGCGATCAGAAATGCTTCATGCAGTTCGGACTTGAAAAGGAGCCTGGATTTCATATAAGCAAAGGAAATAGGTTAGTTACTGTTTAACGACGCTGTGTCATACTTAATAAGTAGCGTCACCCTCCTCCTTTATCCAGCCTTAGGACTAGCACTACTGGTTGGCCCAGTTGCCTACATTGGTTAGAACGCACGACTCATGCGAATCTGTGCGTACATTCCCGGTTCCCCTCCCGATGGTGGTTTATTTAAGAGACTGGAATCCCCGGCCAACACGGTCCGTACACGGGGAGTAGGGAATCCCTAAAGGGCGCGGCACCCATTCAAACGGGCAGCGGTGATGAAGGATCTCACCCAATCAATTCATTGAAAAATGTGCAGGGTCAAGGTCATAGGTTGTTATATAAAGACATTGGCATTTACTATTTGATTTACACTACCAGTTGAAAAGAAAATTCGGTTTCAATTACCAAAAAATAACGCGGTCAAATATCAGTCAGTCGGTCAGTCTGGCTCTTCGTCTGTCTGGCTCTTCGTCAGTCTGGCTCTTCGTCTGTCTGGCTCTTCGTCTGTCTGGCTCTTCGTCTGTCTGGCTCTTCGTCAGTCTGGCTCTTCGTCTGTCTGGCTCTTCGTCTGTCTGGCTCTTCGTCAGTCTGGCTCTTCGTCTGTCTGGCTCTTCGTCTGTCTGGCTCTTCGTCTGTCTGGCTCTTCGTCTGTCTGGCTCTTCGTCTGTCTGGCTCTTCGTCTGTCCGTTTTCTTTGGTCTTTCTATACCTTAACTCCTCTGCACATCTAGCCGTCGCAATCCGTCCGTCTGACTGTTTGCCTTCTGTGAGGACGCCCGTACGTCCATTAATTCTATCCATCCGTCCACCAATCAATCCCTCCATCCACCCACCCGTACGTACGCCCACACACGAAACACCCCATCCACCCACCCATCCATCCATCCTTCCATCCATCCATCCAATCATTCATCCATCCATCCATCCATCCATCCATCCATCCATCCATCCATCCATCCATCCATCCATCCATCCATCCATCCATCCATCCATCCATCCAATCATTCATCCACCCATCCACCCATCCACCCATCCACCCATCCACCCATCCACCCATCCATCCATCCATCCATCCATCCATCCATCCATCCATCCATCCATCCATCTGAATAACCCATCCACAAGCTACCACCCATCCATCCACCCACCCGCCCACTCATCCACCCACTCATCCACCCACCCATCTATCCACCCACCCATCTATCTATCCACCCATCCACTCACCCACCCAAACCCATCCACCCACCCACCCATCCATCCAAGTCGTATTTAACACCCGTGTTCTCTTCCGAGTCAAAGCCAAGAGGGAAAAATCGCTTCGTTGCTTACAGCAAGGATTTCTAATTAAGTTACGGTCTGTTTGAGCCGGTAATTCTAAAGATAATGACTTCAAAGAGCCGCCAACCACCACCTACGCTGTTCCGGATTAATCTCGAATATCCCTGATGAACTCATACCGCGAAGAACGGATTAAGAAATAAAGAGAGAGAAAAAGCACACACAGACAGACACGCGGACGGACGAACATACAAGCATACAGGCAGATACATACACATAGGCAGGCAGACAGAGAGATAGCTAAAGAGGCAGACGCTCGGACATGAAAGACGTCGAGAT